>LOEQ01001556.1:38447-70151 GCA_001685075.1 Bramus lutescens
GGCCAAAAGCAGCTTCTTTATTAACCAATAAAAGCAACACATATACAGAAGGACTTCCCACGTCAATAACTACCAGCTCCCTGTGAGCATTTCCAGGAAGAGCTTTGCAAAGATCAAACCTTCAAAAGCATAGAGTTTAATTGCAGAGAGACCTAGATTCCTTATGTGGGCTTCAAGCTCCTTGCCTCAGTTTACCCAACCATATAATGGAAGAAAAAACAATAAAAGATGATCACCAAGATTGAAGCTAGTATACACACCCATGTGGCACATAGTAGGAGTTAGAAAGGTGTTTGTCACTATTCTGATTATTGTCATTATCCTTATGGATCATAATTACCTCTTGGTCATCTAAGCCTTAAAAATCTATCCTATATCCTCAGAAAAAGATTTCCTCCAGCAGAACTCAGAAAAACAGGTTCTAATCAATGAATTTTCTGGGTAGTGGCTAATTCACATATATCCAGTCCTACAGAGAATACACAAAATGAGCACTCCTGTGCCTCTATTAGTGCAACCTAGTAGATGTTATTGATCTTTCTGAGGTGACTGTGCAGCTCTTCAGAGTGGGGTCACAGATGGCAACAGATGGAAATGTGAGGCTATTGATAAACCAGGCAGGACCACAGATGCTCTTAGAGATGCCTTTGACAGGGAGACTCTGCTGCTCTCAGGGCACACACTCTAGGGGCTAGTGCTGAAAGAAACCCCAGCACTGAGATCCTCAGCTCGAATTGTCCTTATACAGCTCTGTTGTCTGAATTTTGTGGATTTGAAATTGTACTAAGTTCATATGGACAGGAGCCCAGGGTATTTTCCCCTTGTCAAGCAAGCATTCAAGTAGCTGAAAATAACACTGGGCGAAAGCCAGCTGGCTTCAAGTTTCTGGTCTCAACTATAAAATGGGCATCTTGAACCTGGTTCTGCATTCAGCTTTGCTATAGGGACAAATGACTTCATGGAGGATCCTGGCCCGCTTGCAGCCTGTTTTTACCATGTCTTAAAGGGTCCCAGGGAAGACTTCAGGATGCTACAAGCATGACAACCTTGAATGCATCCTCTTACTAGACTTGATCCTTCTCTTTTCTGTTCTATGAACACATCCATCTGCTTCCTTTCACCTAGCCAAATTGTTTCTCAAAAGAAGCCAAGCTTTTGTTTGCAAAGGCTTCCAAGTTGCATAGATTTGGTGGCACCCAAGTCAAGGTCAAGTTTGGTTTTGGGAAGCAACATTTACAAACCACAGTGTGAATGGTACTTCCCAGAGCCACACAACACAGCAGATCACGTTCATGACTCCTTTTCAAACTAGACATTTGAGACCACTATGTGTAATACACATCTGCCCATCCTTTGCCCTGCCCCACCAAGAAATCAGCTGTGACAAAATGATTGATAACAGGCTTTGGGTTCAGAGAATTCAAATGTAGGTAAGATATTCTACCCAAAGTGATAAAGATTCCAGAAGCCATGATTGAGGTCTCCAAACCCATTTAGGATCCTCAGAGCCAATATGTTCAATTTCCATCTTGAAAACTTGAGGGATTCAGTGAGCACAGGTTTTGAGACATAGACCTCAAGGTTGGGGAAAGTGGGTCAGGAATAAGAAAAGTCCAGGGCTCATATTGCATTAGCTTTGTGTCACTGTGGTAGAATGTCTGAGAGAGTCAACTTAGAGGGGAAATGCCTACTGTGGCTGCTGAGTTTATGTTGTACTCTCTGGGCCCCATCATCACCCGGATGGTGTTAAGGTATACTATTACTGCAGGAGAGCCTGACAGAGAGAACCTACTCACTTCAGGACACCTAGACAGCAGAGAGAGAAAAAGAGGACAGGGACAGGATAAAGTCCTAAAAATATGTTCTCCAAAGACCTCTCTACCCTCTTCAATGGTTCTTATTTCTTAAGTGTCTACCAGCTTCCAATAAACCAGTGAGTCATGAATCCATCAGGGGGTTAATCTACTGATGGGGTCGGAGCCTCAGGATCTAATTACTTAACAAGAACTTCACCTCTGAACATTTCTACATTGAAAATCAGACCTTCAGCACTTGAGTATTTGATGACATTCCAGGCCTAGACCACAACACACCTAAGCCTTTGAGCCATGGGGGCTCATGGAAGGTGGGTTTGCTTGAGATAGGGTAGGCCTGCGTGTTTGAAGGGAAGTCTCCAAGATAGAAGCTAGACCCCCAATCCTACGGTTAATGGTTTTTATGCCAGTTTAGTGTTAAGAATGTAGACTTTGGAATCATAGAAGCTGAGATTCAAATCCCTGCCTTTATACTTAGGTCCTATGTCACTTGGACAAACTGAAGACTTCTGTACCTCTACTTCTGCAGGGACCATAGCATTTACCTTTATGTGTTTGGTTCCCTTCAATATCTGACAACTGTGTATTGAATGTCTTGACTATCCCCATTTCAAAATTGAAACTGAGGGCCCTTGGAAGGTTAAATGATTGCTCAAGGTCATAAAGATAATTTTAAAAAATGGAGCTACAGTTCAAACCCAGATCCCTTGAATCCCAAGGCCCAGTCTTCCTGGGCCAGGACCAAGATTTTCTCGTATCTTTGTAAAACAGGTATCAGACCTCATCATCCCCACGATGGAGACTGCCAGGCAATCCTTCTTCTTAAAAACCTACTTGGATCATGAGATTCCGATACTGTTCGTGGGTCCTACAGGCACTGGCAAATCAGCCATCACCAACAACTTCCTTCTCCACCTTCCCAAAAATATCTACTTGCCCAACTTCATCAATTTCTCTGCCAGAACTTCAGCCAGCCAGACCCAAGATATCATCATGGCTAAGCTGGATCGTCGGCGGAAAGGCCTTTTCGGGCCTCCCATAGGGAAGAAGGCAGTGGTGTTTGTAGGTAAGGCATAGACTTAGGTCTGGGTAGACCAAGTCCTTGTACCCAAGCTGCAGCAGCTCAGAGCTTCCTTACTCTCTCCAGAAAATGTTTATCTTTCTTTCCAACATCACACCTCCTTCTGCCTTCCCTCCCTTCTTTGTTCCTTCCTTTTGTTCCTCTCTCCTTCCCTCCCTCCCTTCCTGTCTCTCTTTTCCTCTCTGCTTCTCCTTTCCCTTCTTCGTAGTGAACAGCATTTCTAGGAGACTGCGGTGGTGGCAGCTAAACTCTGACACCTCCAGAGATGTCACTTGCTTCAGATACATGAGTTATCACTAAGTGACAGCAGATAAGTGGGTGTTGGCGGTCACTAAGTAAAGAAACCCAATAGGTGCCTAGAAAAATGTCTGTGAAGTAAGAACAGAGACGTTTTCTCAATGTTCACCTTTGTACAAAGCACTTCCTTTTTTTTTCTTTTTCCATTTGAGCCTCAGACCTGAATGAGATTAATCATCATCATGATTGTACTAGCCTGGCTGCTGATTCAGGAAGTACTCATAATGCCCCTGCTGTCTTGGGTCATCTTGAGTCCTGTACTTTTAACTCGTGTATTAATAACACACGTTTCATGGTTATATTTATATCTCTGTGGACGCACATCATCTCCTGAAAGGCATGAATCTTATCTGTTTAATTTTCCTTTCTCTTCTGTCCTTCCTTTCTTCCCCTCCATCCAGGTCTCCCACCCTTTTTTTAATGACTTATCCAAAACCAGCTTAAGCCTTGCTGCTAAACCAAGCTGGGTTCCTATATCATTTCCAACCCTAGGTATAGTTTGACCTAATTATTTACCTCGAACACACAGGTAATGCTATGCCCTTTAATGTCATGTTTGTGTGAGTGTATTTGTCTAAAGTTCCTAAAATGTTGACTCACACAAACTGATTGTTCTATCAGTAATTGCTGAAGAGAAATGAAGAGCCTTTGCTGGATTTGGTGTCTCCCATGTACCAAGACTGAGCTATATGTTCCAGGAGGAAAATATCTTTACGCTTAAGAGACCCTGTTTCCCATTCTTGCCATTTCGTACCTCATCAAAACCCCTAGTTCAAGGCCTTGCTCCGACCAGAGTTCAGCTATTGCAATGCCCAATCAGGAAAAAAGGTTCTTACTCGGTAGTCCAGGACTTGCTTAGCACGTAGAGGTTCTGGGTTCAATCCCCATAACACTAAAATGTTTATGTTAGCTGGCAGACAGCATGTCTATAGTATAAGATGTAGTGGTATATTATTTGTATTTTCATAAATAAATTTTGCCTGAAAACCAGAGGCAAAACTAAAGCCGCTAGAGGTCGGATAATGGTAACACACACCTTTAATCCCAGGATTTGGGAGACAGATGAGATGGATCTCTGTGAGTTCAAGGCCACCCCAGGCTACACAAGATCAGTGTAGAAACAGATTCAGGTGGTGGTGGCTCACACCTTTAATCCCAGTACTAGGGAGTCAAACGCCTTTAATCCCAGCACTAGAGGGAATATAAAGTGGGAGGAAAGAGAGACAGTCGGCTTAGTTTTAGTTATGGTTGCCCAGCCTTGGTAGAAGTACAATTTCTCTAGTGACTTGACTACTTTGCTTTTCTGGTTTTTGGGTCAAACCCCAACTTCTGTCTCTGGGTTTTTATTATTTGTGTTACAATATGAGATAACCCTGGGTGTGTCAAGACAAAAAACACAACAAAAGGAAACTTTTGGCAGGGCCTTCACTGTCATATGCTTAGCAATTAACAAAATGTCTATGGCACAGTAGACAGTGTATTTTGGCTAAGAAAAATGGCAGAAAGAAAACCCTTTTGCATCTGGTCAAGATGTCTACTGGCTGGGTCTATAATGGGGGTGGGGTCACTGGAAACAGACTTTCTAATGAAGGGAGCAGTCATCGGTTACCCCTTTAAGACCAGAGGACCCCATGGACTCACAGTGTATGTGGCTATGACTTCCTTCTACAGATGACCTCAATATGCCAGCCAAAGAGGTGTATGGAGCCCAGCCCCCCATCGAGCTGCTGAGACAATGGATTGACCATGGTTATTGGTTTGACAAGAAAGACACGAACAGGCTGGACATTGTGGATGTTCTGCTTGTGACTGCCATGGGCCCCCCTGGTGGAGGAAGGAATGATATCACTGGTATGTCTAGAAAGAGGATTTAGTCCTCTCTCCAGTCCCCTGCAGAGTGGGCTATCATGGATGAATTTGCTCAGGGCCTTCTGAAAGGAGAAAATGTGGAGTATGCCTTTGCACACAGCTGGGAAGGTTTGGGTTAGCACCAGACTTCAAGTTGGAAGCTGCATGTGGTGGGATGAGAAGATGACCAGAGTCTGTGAGGAAGTCTTTGTGTATTCACCAAAAAAGGGGGTTCCATAGGAAGAGGAGAGCTACAAGGCTGCATTTGCCTTGGATCTGAGCACAGCAAAGTCTAGGGAACTTTGAATCCATAGGGAGCTTTTTATACTACTGTTTTCTTTAGCTCATTCAAGCAGGAATGCGCTTCCAGAACACAGCAATGGGTAGTTTTCAATTTCAGCCATAGACAGGATCTCTGAAAAGTGCCTGTCATGGAAGCTGGTCCTCAGCAACTGCCGGGAGCATGTCTGTAATCACATGATATCAAGCACAGCACTGGACCCAGTGGCAGCACCCATGTTCCATGGGGGCTCAGGGAGCACCAGGTGGAGGGAGCTAAGTGGGTTTGTGGGGTGAGCTAAGGGGAGTAAGGAAATAGTGTTCCGCTCTGGACTGGGTCCTCTCAGGAAGTTAGGATGATCTGATGAGTCAGTGTCTTAATTTTTAGCCAGAAGTCTGTAAAAATGAAGAGGGCCCAATGCTGTCACTTGGTAAAGAAGCTGAGTCACTTGTATTAGCTGTAGGGAGGAAATTGGGTCGCTTTCATGGTTGGCAAAGCAATCTTGTTTCCATTGTAATCTGTCACTGTCAGGGAATGATTACATTTGGTGTTGATGCTTTTAGAAAGATTTATCTTTATTGTATGCGTATGAGTGTTTTGCTTATATATATATGCAGTGCATTATATATGTGTTGGTATGTATGTGGTATGTATGTATCATGCATATATACCAGCATATATTATATATGTAATATATTATATATGTTATGATATATATATATAGTACTGCATGTGTACCTGGTGCCTGTGGAGGCTAGGAGAGAGCACCAGATACCCTGGAACTGAGGTTGTAGAAAAGTATAAGCCTCCATCTGGTACTGAGAACCAAACCTGAGTCCTCCCCAAGAGCAACAAGTACTCTTAACCACTAAGCCATCTTTCTAGTCCCCAGTGCTAATGTTTAGTGAAATCATATTCAGTGAGAAACCAACAACCTAGTCTATAATGCCAGTTATTAGCATTCAGATGGAGAAACTGAAGTCCAAGGCAATGTATTATGATTATTGATGGCACAGTGATGGAGAACATGGTAACAAATAGTGCATGTTTGTCAAGCACAAAGAAAGCATAAATTTACATTAAGTACTATTTTATATCAAAATATTGAGTGATGTCCTCAAATTCATATACCTACCAATCAGCAGCATAGAAAATATCAGTCAATCTCCACATGTATACATATACACATATATATGTACCAACATGCACATGTATCTATCTATATACTTCTATGTACAAGTACATAGATCATACACATACACAAACACACACGATGGTACAAAGAGAGTAAAAAAGAAAACCCAGCATTAACCTATGGTTTACACAGAAATACACACATATACATACCCACATATGAATACATGAATACCAAACACACACATAAACATACTCATGCAAGAACACATTCATACCAGACACAGACACACACCTATGCAGGAATACATATATACCAAACAAACACACACATGCACACACATACATGAATACATGAATACCAAGCACACACAGACACATAAAAATCTATTATCACTTTTTAACAAGAAAAATGTACATATGTGTATTTTAAATCTATTTATTTACTCTTACATGCATGGGTGTTTTGCCTGTGTACCATTGTGCATACAGTACCCATAGTGTCCAGAAGAGGGTGTTGGATGCCCTAGGCCTGGGGTTACAGATTGTTGTGACCCCATGTGGGTACTGAGAATTAAGCCTGGGTCCACTGGAAGAACAGCCAGTGCTCTTAATCACTGAGTCATCTCTCTAGCCCCCTATATGTACATGTTCATATGTATGTTCACATACATAAAATTATAATACACGTGTGTGGGAAAACACAGAAACTACATGTTTACATATATATATATCTGTTATATGTATATGAAAAACTGAAGGAGGAATTTTGGAGAAAAGACAGCAGTAATAGAACACCAAGTTTTGGTTCTTTTCAAATCCGTATATAAATGTAAACAACTTACAGAGCCCCAATTCCCAAAATACTAATGATTAGGAACAAAGCCAAGACAGCTACAGGACCTATAAGCTCTGCACATATGTGAAAGAAAGCAGGAGGAAGCAATGGGGTTCCACAGGCCTGAGAGGGCAGATTAGAAAATGGTAGTTAACCTGGAAACAGAGAGGATAGTGAGGGAGATGCTATCTACAAAACACTTTTTTAATTATTTGGCTATTCTATGGGAACCAGACATTTCCTTTAGTTTTTAAAAATAGTGTTGTGAGGCTGACAAGATGGCTCAGCAATTAAGAGAATGTGCTGTTCTTGCAGGGGACCTGAGTTCAATTCCCAGGACCCTTGCTGGCAATTCACAACTGCCTGTAACTGCAGCTGCAGGGGATCCAATGACCTCTTCTGGAGTCCCCAGACACCAGCATTCATCCATGCACAGACCCATACACAGACACCCATAGAAATACGTAATTGAAAACCGAGGGACTGGAGCCATGGAGGATATCGTCTGCTCTTACAGAGGATCTAGCTTTGATTCCCGCACCCGCATGATTGCTCACAACTCTCCGAGACTCTAATTTCTAGGGATCCCATGCCCTTGGCCTCCAGGGCATTGGGTAATGCACATAGTGCACAGACTTACACATAAAATCGCTAAACAAATTTTAAAATAAATAAGGATGAAATATTAAAACTTAAAACAATCTTGTGTGTCAGAGGAGGCACTGTTAACATGACTTCTGCTAATTGTGGAGGCAGTCTGTATTCATGCTGAGCAAGCAGTGGCACCCCCAGCCACTCATTACTACAGAGCATGTTTTATGCAGCCAGTGGAACTGCGGAAGCCATTCTCGATGTTATAGTTACTATTGAGTATAAATAGCTGCACGTGGCTGGGCTAACACATTGACGGCAGGGCTATAGAGCGGGATAGCAGGGAGAGACTGACTCTTTCCCAGGATCACCAGGTCTGGGAAGAATGTGTGCAAACTCCAGTATCTATGTGTTCCCAGGACGATTCACTCGTCATCTTAACATCGTTTCCATCAACGCCTTTGAAGATGACATCTTAACCAAGATTTTCAGTTCTATCACTGACTGGCACTTTGGGAGAGGATTTGATGTCCTATTCTTACGGTAAGAAGCTCCTGTGGCTTCCTGGTTATTGACCTGGGGGGCGGGGGAAATCCTCATTTCTGCTTGACTATGTGACTGGTCTGCCTCTCTCTTCCTTCCAAGATATGGGAAGATGCTGGTCCAAGCTACTCAGACGATTTACAGAGCTGCAGTGCAGAACTTCTTGCCAACTCCCTCCAAGTCACACTATGTCTTTAACCTTCGGGATTTTTCACGGGTGATCCAGGGGGTACTGCTGTGCCCGCACACCCACCTGCAGGTCAGCCACTACTGTTCCTGTCTCGCAAATCTCTTGGCAGTATTCCTGGGTGTGTACTAATAGTGTGGCTGATAGGATGGTCTTCCACTAATCACAAAGTCTGTTCTTCCAAGTGTACAGGACACAGTATTTTATATCCTTGTCTTATTTATACCTCACACCAACCCCCAAGATTTAGAGACTTTTTGAGAACCATCTCTACAAGCACTACCTTTAATACATTCAAATGACTGTCTTTGGCCTATAGGGCTTGGAAAAATTCATCCGACTTTGGATCCATGAGGTTTACCGAGTCTTTTATGACCGTCTGATTGACAATGAGGACAGACAGACTTTCTTCAACCTGGTGAAGGAAACCACCTCCAATTGCTTCAAACAGACCATTGAGAAGGTGGGTCTTTTGTTGTTTGTTTGTTTGTTTGTTTGTTTGTTTGTTTTTCGAGACAAGGTTTCTCTGTGTAACTGCCCTGGCTGTCCTGGAACTCGCTTTGTAGACCAGGCTGACTTCAAACTCACATAGATCCGTCTACCTCTGTCTCCTGAGTGCTGGGATAAAAGGCGTGCAACACCACTACCTGGCAGGCAAATATTTTTCTAGAATCATCTGGCCTCAGAAACAGGCCCACATTAGTCTCAGACTCTAGATTCCGTTCCCTGTAAAGACCACTCTTCTCCCTGAATCACGGGAAATGGGCCATCCAAAAATTAGCCTTTGACTTGTTGATATTTTACTTCACTTCTATGATAACATGTAAGTTTCAGTTCGCTCAAAATGGTTAAAGTTATTTATTTTAAATTAATTTAAAGGACTAGAGAAAAGGCTCAGTCATTAAGAGCAGGTATTTCTGTTTTAGAGGACCCAGGTTTGGTTCCTAGCACCCACACTGAGCAGTTTACAATTTACCTCTAACTGGGGATCCAAAGATCCCCACCCCCACCTCACAAGAACTTGAACACACATGCACATAAACACACAGGAATGCTCATGACTAAAAACAAAACAAAATCTTTACAAATAAAACTAATTTAACTTAAAATACATTCTAGGGTCAATTTATTTGGATCTGGGGAGGAAAACACAAATTTTTATAATATGACCTGGTAAAACTCAACCAAAAGATTCAGTGTCATGTAGTTATGACCATTTTCTTCTTCCTATTTTGAAAGTGATTTTAAACCTATGTATTTGCATCTGAATTTCCTTTACTAAGCAGTGATTATATCCTCGAGGGAAACACAGGAGTGTCGTATGCTACATCCCAAGGCTGAGAGCAGAGGGATTGATGGGTCCTTGTATCCCTGTATCAAGAGTGGGAAACATCTAAAGCACCCTACTCTAGGCAGAGCAGAGAGCAGGGCTGTCGCCCACACCTCTGTTTGGTACAGATCCAAACATGGAAAAACAATGCCATCCTTCTGCCTTCTGTGGGATCTTACAAGCCAGTCACCTATATTTAACCATTTAGGGACTAGCAGAAGTATATATGGGGTGTAGGTGTGTCTGTGAGGCTGAGCTTGGTAACATACTCCTTTAATTCTGAGAGAATCTCTGTGAGTCCATGGACAACCTAATCTACATAGTTCTAGGTCAGCCTGGGCTACCCAGCAAGACTCTGCCGAAAAATAAACAAGTAAAAATGATAATCAGGGCTAGGGAGCTGGCTTAGTTGTTAAAAGCACTTGCTACTCTTCCAGTTTGGCTCCCAGCACCCACATCAGGCAGTTCACAACCACTTGTAACTC
Organism: Bramus lutescens; assembly: GCA_001685075.1. NCBI lineage: Eukaryota > Metazoa > Chordata > Mammalia > Rodentia > Cricetidae > Bramus > Bramus lutescens. The sequence goes on from LOEQ01001556.1 coordinate 48,876, forward strand.
TAGCTCCAAGGGACCTGACTCCGTCTCTGACCTCTGAGCTTGCCCCCATGCACATGTGACATATACACAAAAATAAAAAAATAAAATAAGTGTTTATGTCCCTGTGTGAAGGTATGTACATATGCATATGGTGCCCTCGGGGTCAAAAGAGGCTCCCCTCCAACAGAAAAATTTACAGGCAAGTGTGAGCTGTCTGGTGCTGGGACCTGAGCTTGGGTCCTCTAGAAGCTGCACATGCTCTCAGCCACTCGGCCAGCCCCACACAGCTGTACTGTTCTTCTATCCAACCATCACATCTACATATTGTCTAAAATGCTTCTGTTGACAGGTCTCCCTTCTCCCTCCCTCCCTCCTCACTACACACAGCTAAGGGCCCAGCTGACACTTGCCTTTCCCACAGGTGCTCATCCACTTATCACCCACAGGGAAGATAGTGGACGATAACATCCGGAGCCTCTTCTTCGGGGATTTTTTGAAGCCAGAAAGTGACCATAAAATCTATGATGAGATCACTGACCTGAAACTCCTCACAGGGGTTATGGAGTACTATCTGGATGAGTTCAATAGCATCAGCAAGGCCCCCATGTCTTTGGTCATGTTCAAGTTCGCCATCGAGCACATCTCCAAGATCTGTAGAGTCCTGAAGCAGAACAAAGGCCACTTGCTCCTGGTGGGCATTGGGGGCAGTGGGCGGCAGAGTGCCACCAAGCTGTCCACATTCATGAACTCGTATGAGCTATACCAGATCGAAATCACAAAGAATTACACAGGCAACGATTGGAGGGAGGACCTGAAAAAGATAATGCTGCAGTCCGGAGTGGCCACCAAGAGCACTGTGTTCCTCTTCTCGGATAACCAGATCAAGGACGAGTCATTTGTGGAAGACATCAACATGCTTCTGAACACAGGTGACGTGCCCAATATCTTCCCAGCGGATGAGAAGGCTGAACTCGTGGAAAAGATGCAGACGGCAGCCAGGACAGAGGGAGAGAAGATCGAAGTCACTCCACTGTCCATGTACAACTTCTTTATTGAGAGAGTGAGGAAGAACCTTCACATTGTCCTCGGTGAGAAGTGGGAAAGTCTGCATGCCCTTGGCTCTCTGGCGTCTTTAGGGTCTTCTCTAATCCAGTCTCCTTTCCTGACCCCAAAACTGATATAATCCAGGCACCAACCAACAGTCACAATCTGCACTTCCTCTGGCAATTTTTTTTTTCAGTCTGGCCCCAAACAACTATGTTTTAAGCCTGTTCCAGTCTCTTCAGGTCTCTGAAGTCTTCAAGAAAGATCACAACTTAGCACATTGCCTGGTGCAGACCACCAGGGTTCTCCTTGAAGGAGCTGGACAAGCTCTCCATAACCCAGCAGATGCGCTTAACTGCTCTCTACTGGTCACCTTCCTTGGTCCCTGCATCCCTCACGCTAGCCAAGCCACTGTGGCCTCTCTCAGATCTCACCTCTGCACCATCCTCTCCTGTGTCTGTTCTTGTTCATTCTAGATCTGTCTGATCCATTGATCCAGAGTAGGATTTTTTTCTGTGTTGCAGATGTGTGTGTATGCTCACACACGCGCGTGCGCACACACACACACAAACACACAAATTAAAATAATCACTTTCTGTTAGGATGGAGATGAAAGAACACAACCTTCTTACCCATGTCTTATAAGGTCATCCACCAGACTGCTCCCCATAATCCTCTACCCTCCTCTCAAGCCAGATTCCTCTCCTGACCCTTCAGCCACACTGACCTCTCAATACTTCCACCTATGCATCATGCTTCCTGAGAACACTAAATAAACAGTGAATGGAATTTGAATTGCAGAGCCAAGAGCCTGTGGCTGGATGGAGATGGGATCAGAAACAATCCATGAGCAACTTCTGTTAGTATCTAAACCTTATGTGAAAGCACAGAGAGAACAGATGGGACAAAGGGGTATATCCCCACTAAGGGACCCAAATGTGCATTCAGAAGACTGAAAAGAAAAAAAAAGGCTACCATAATACATTAAGACCCCATCATAAAAATATCCCACAATTCCTCTGTTTCCCAGGCTCTCAAAATGTATTATTTACAACAGCATCCCCGTCCAGAGGCATCATTGGCCCCTAGGGAACCTCTCCCTTCCCTTTGTTTCTCCAAGCCTTGATGGAAGGGAACTAACCAAGCCTATTTGTCACTAGTCATGAGTCCAATCGGGGATGCCTTCAGAACGCGCCTGAGGATGTTCCCTTCACTGATCAACTGCTGCACAATTGACTGGTTCCAGTCCTGGCCGACCGATGCTCTGGAGCTGGTGGCCACCAAATTTCTTGAGGATGTGGAGCTCGATGACAGCATTCGGACAGAGTAAGCATCACTTTCAGTCTAGCACCCCAGGTGTTCCCCTGAAATCCCAGCTGGCTGTTCATGCTCTTTTACAGAGTTCTCAGCTTACGGGTAGAAAACAGGTGACATTTATAAATCAAGCAACATTTGTGTTAGCTCTTTAGTTCAGCACCTTTGCTGAGAAAGAAAGGTAGTGAGGGCCAATGAGATAGCTCGGAAGGTGAAGGCCGCTGGCAGCCTAGGTTCGATCCCCAGGACCCACGTGGTGGAACAGAGAACTGACTCCGCAAGCTGTCCTCTGACTTCCATGTGTTTGGCATGGTAGGAGCAAGCATGCACATGCATACACAGACACAGAAAATAAGTAATACTTAATATATAATTGAAAAGTGCTCTGTACTCCGGATGCTTCTCCAGATGCCAGAAATTGGAAAGTCCTGCAGAAGCCCTGCTGGTTCATAAAAGGGTCAGAGTCATCCCTGTAGACTGTCCACCTCCCTCTTTCTCTCTCCCTGGCTCTGTTCGCCTGTTCGGTTCTAACAGTCCAGTCAGGATACGCACCCTCTGATGCCCTAATGTCCGTGACTGTAGAAAGTCCCAACTAACTCCTCTGATCTCTTTGGCAGGGTCGTCTCCATGTGCAAATACTTTCAGGAGAGCGTGAAGACGCTGTCTGTTGATTATTACAACACACTTCTAAGACACAACTATGTGACCTCTACCTCCTACCTGGAACTGATCTTGACCTTCAAAACGCTCCTGAATAGCAAGAGACAAGAGGTGGACACAATGAGGAACCGCTACTTGGCAGGCTTGCAGAAGCTGGAATTTGCTTCTTCTCAAGTGAGCACTTTGATAGAACAGGGGCAGAGGCTGGGTGTGTCGAGACCCAGAATGTCAGAGAGCATCAGATACAGACAATCCGGCTGCCCTTGCCTAGCTCACCTCACTTACTTCATTTTGATCCCAACTTCAGGAGATCCTGTCTATTTGAGTTCACTTGCTTGTTCATTATGGACTTTTTACTTATGGTATTAATTGGGTCTCCTAAAGTACCACAGTAAGGAGGGCATGGTGGCACATACCTTTAATCCTAGTACTTGGGAAGCAGAGGTGGATCTCTGTGAGTTCAAGGGCAGCTTATTCTAACAAAGTAAGTTCCAGACCAGCCAGAGCTACCTAATCTCAAAAAAAAAAAAGGCAGTAATTAGCAGCACTCATCTGAATCCTGGCACTCCCTTAGTTAGAACCCCAACTGTGGCATCTGTGTGAGCCTTGGGCATGAGAAGGTGGGGCTTTGAAAGGGTAGGCCTGGTCCTAAATTACAGTGGTCTGACCTGTCACTGTGACTCCATGACACGGGGACAGGTCGGACCATCAGACGTAGACCACTCCGCTGCTCTGGTCCTGGGGGTGCTGGGTCTAATGTTGAAAGCTAAAGTCTCTCTAGACCAGGGTGAGAAAACCGTGGTGATGGGGAGGCGGAAAGGGGACCAAAGATAGCATAGAGACTTGTGTGTCACACGCCTGGTGCTGTGTGCCAGAAAGTTCTGCCATTGTCTCCTGTTAGAAAAAAACCACCACACAGAGAGGCCAGGAGACATGTCTGTGGTCATTCAGCCTGGTGAGTAGTCAAACCAGAACTAGGACTCAGTCTTGATCCCGGGGCCAATTCCCAATCAGGCCAGCCTGTCGTGCCCTGATTTCCACACAGGCTCCTGGGGGTGAAAGTGCATGAAGAGAAATAACTCTTCATTGGGAAAATCTCATGAATTTGGTTTCTGAAAAGTTGCAATCCCCAAAGAGTGCTGAGGCCCCATTGCTGAAGGTGTTCAAACAGCCCCAAAGGACACTTGGCAGAAATGTTCCCAAGAGCACTGGCTGGATAAGAAGATGGCTGTCTGGAGGCCTGCAAACATCAAACTTGTGTTTCTTAACAGTTCTAGGGGCCTGGAAGTCAAGCTCAAGGTGGTGGCAGATCCAGTGTTTGGTGGAGGTTCTCCTCCTAGTAAGGATGTGTGTGTATGTGTGTGCATGTGTGCACGCATGTGCGTGTGTGCGCATGCATGTATATGTGTGTGCGTGTGTGTATGCGTGTGTGTGCATGCGTGTGTGCATGTGCACACATGTGCGTGTGTGCATGCATGTATATGTGTGTATGTGTGTGTGCGTGTGTGCATGCATGTATATATGTGTGTATGTGTGCATGTGTGTGCGTGCGTGTGTGCATGTGTGTGAGCATTCACACACCACAGGATGCAGTGGAGGTCAGATGACAAATTACTGGAATAGGGTTTTCTTCTTAACCTCTCACTTTTTTCGCTGTTCATTTCTGTGGGAGCAGGGAGAAGGTTACGAGTGCTGTGGCATGTGTATAGAGGACAAAGGACAACATGCAGGAGTCGCTTCTTTCCTTGCACCACGTTGATTCCTGGCTTGAACTTGGTGGCGCGAGATTTCACCTATGCAGCATCTTGCCATCCCTTTCCTTCCACCTCTACGTGGATTCTGGGGCCTCCAACTCAGGCTGTCAATCTGTAGAGCAGGCCCTTAACCCAGAAAATAACCTTGATGTGTCTTCACATAGGAGAAAGGACAGATCTCTTGTGTCTTCTTACTAAGGACATTTATCCCATCATGAAATTCCCACCCTCAGGACCTCATCTATCCTTAATGACCTCCAAAGGTTCCATTGCCAAATATTATTATCTCTAAATTAAGCTCCAACATATACATTTGAAGGAGACAAGTATTCAATCCGCAGCACTAGAAAAAGTAGCCTTGCAAGTTCCTTCTAGCTTGGGCTGCTGGAACACCCCTGTAATCGCAGGACTCTTGGAGACTGGGGATGGAGAACTGAGTTCTCAAGAATCTGATTATACTAGAAGTTGAAGGTCAGCCTGGGATGCCCATTGAGTGTATGCCTGTATGTATGGGCACCTATACATGTATATGAGTACATTGTATCAAATTAAAAGTAGCTTTAGGACCCATGGACCGTGGAAATGCATCTGGGAAAGAACACTTGCCATGCAAGTGTGAGGGCCAAAGTTCAGATTTCCTGAACTCACATAAATGCCACGTGGACATAATGGCCTATCTATAATACCAGAAGGTAGGAGACGGAGACATTTCTGCAACAAGATGACTAGCTAGACTAGTCAGATAAGCAGTTCCAGGTTTAATTGTGAGACCTCTCCTCAATATGTCTGTCAAGAAAGACAGCTAACTTCTGGCCTCCACAAGCACACACATGCGTGGCACACATGCATGCACGCGCACACACACACAAACATAGCTTTAAATGGATTTTATGACTTGGTCTCTCTCTTCCTACACCCAACAGTAGAATAGAAACTCAATAAGGGAAGAAATCATATGTTTAACATTATATGCCTATGCTTTGCACAGCTCTTGATAACTGCAACATTCAATGTGGACTCAGTAACTAGGTGTAGAAAGCTTAAGAACATAAAACCAGCCAATGAGTATATGCACAGGACCACGTCAGAATCAGCCACCCTTCCTTTCTGCATTGGCCTGGTGTTGCAGAACCATGTATGTTTTTTATCAACCTTCCATTTTCAGTATTGCCACAACTAACTCTTCTGTCCCTTTCTCCTCGCTAGGTGGCTGTCATGCAAGTAGAGCTCACCACCCTTCAACCTCAGCTCATCCTCACCTCTGAGGAGACTGCTAAGATGATGGTGAAAATCGAAGCAGAGACCAGAGAAGCAGATGCCAAGAAACTGCTGGTGCAGGCAGATGAAAAGGAAGCTAATGCTGCTGCTGCCGTCTCTCAAGCCATCAAGGTAAGAGCAGCAGAACGCCACAGAGGGAGCCCACACTGTCGAACGTGTGTGGCTGAGCCCACCTTGCAGGGGAGACACAGAATGCTCAGAATGGGTGGGTGAGTTTTCTAAATCCCGAGTTAGGAATGAATGAAGGAGCCTTTGGGGCCAAATATGCTCCGTCCCACTCTGAGTCCCATCCAAGGCTCAGCATGATCTGATCTCGCCTGCTAACTTTCCCCTCGTTCACTCTGCCCTGGCTACAAAGGCCTTCTGGCTGTTCTCTCCCCAGGGCCATTGCACTGGCTGTTCTCTTTGCCTTTAGCTCTCCCCCATGCTGTCTTCATCACCTCTGTCACAGTTTTGTTCAGTTTTGCCAAATGTGTGTGTAGATGCAGAACAAAGACTGTCTTTTAGATGGCAGAACATTGAACCTAGAGGGCTCTGAAGGTGCTTCTGATCCTGGAGAACAAGTCCTGATCAGGAATCAGCACACATTCAGACAGCAGAAGCTAGCCTCCTCCTCATTGATGGGATGTTACTTAGGTCTCAGAACACTCCTGGTACGTGATTCCATCCGGGGATCACAGCCACCTTACGAATGGTTAGTGTCAGGACCTGAGAATTGCTAGATAGCTTTGGGGTCAGTGGTGAAATGGTCTCACAAAGCAATGTAGATCACTAGCAGGATCTACACTAACCCAGGTTCAGGGCACTTAGGCTAAAGCATTTATCCCTGTGCCTTAAGGAATTAGGGAATTCCTTCAGCCATTTTCAAGCATGAGTTTGAGCAAGAGGCGGTCTGTCTGGCATCTTTCCTAAATAGGTCATGGGTCATTTTCCTAAAAAGTACAAGCCTTCCAATTGGCGTTTCTCCAATGAATCCCGAGACCTGACCTCTGCTGGATGTTTTTCAGAGAGTCTGATCCCTCCCTGTTCTCAGAATTCACAATGAACACCAAGTCCTAGGTTGTGAAAGTTGGTTCACTTGCGGTCTTGGTGGCTCAGACAGAGGACACAATGGAAATAATAAAAGTTAGCCACTTTCAGATGCCAGGAACCAGATTCTAGTGGGCGGTTTGTCACTCGGTGGTAAAATGATTATACTGGACACAAATATTTATTAAATAAGTATTTCAACAAATATTTATTAAACATATTTTATTCACTGGCACATATATAGTCAGGAAAAATAGGAATGAATGGGATAAATGAACTCCTTTCCTTGTGGAGACTATGTTCTCTGATACTCATTGTCTTGAATGCTTCAAGCACTCTGCAATACACTACAGCACACACAGAATCATTCCAGTTGGCATAGAAGGCAATCATGACACAAGATTTTTCCAAAATAGCAAGCCACCAAATGACATGATCAGCTTTCAACCCTAAAGTTCTTTGACTGCTCCCCGCCCCCCAGCATTTGACCATGATTTCAGAGGTTGCAAACTGGCAGCTGGTGACCACATGTATCATGGGATGCATAGAATATTTGATCAATTTATTTTTGAGACAGGGTCTTGATATGTTTCCCAGACCTTGAGCTCACAGTCCTCTTGCCTCAGCCTCCTGAATGCTGGGATTACAAGTATACATGTCACAGCCACACTTAGTGATGTTTTATTTCAAGTAACAAATAGTAAACATTTAAAATGCAGATAATTTCAAGTAAACTTCTGAAATGTTTGCTTTTCCTTAGAAAATAAAATTGGGACTCGAACAACGTTGGCTCTGCTTTCTTGGGTTGCACCCGTCCATAGGCTTAAGAACATGCTGTCCCTCTGTGTTCTAGCTCACCACACCCCATCCAGTTCAGTTCCTCCTCTCATCTCCACAGCACGGCCCCTGAATGTGTATGACTTTACAACTCTTTCATGATTCTGTACTGTAGCCAGGCAACCAGAGCTCAGTGCCAGCTCTGCCCCCTTCCTCTGTCTACATCAACAGCTTGAAGGTATGAAGGATGCAAACAAACACGGACTGGAGAGATTTCTCAGTGATTAACAGTGCAAGACGCTCTTGCATAGGACCTGAATTAGGTTCCCAGGACCTACATGGTGGGCACACAACATTTGTAACTTCAGTTCCAATGGGTCCAACACCCTTTTCTGGCATCCACAGGCACAAGGCATGTGTGTGATGCACATACATACATGTAGTCAAAAGAGTCATACACATTTATGAATATGTAAATAAACAAGCAAATTTGTAAATAGTATGGAAAGTGTGAACAGGTGCCAGAGCACCACATTAGTCGTCCTCTGAAACAGCTGTTCTTTGCCCTCTGCCCAGTGTGGGGATCTAGCTTTTCACCAAGTGTCGGAATCATCTGGCAGGGAATGCCCCAGTCAGGGTTCTACTCTGGAATGCCGCGGGAAGCAGCAAACCTGCTGGGTCAGGAGAGATGAGCGATGACGTAGGGTTTATGAAGAACTGAGAGGGACTCCTCACCACGCCCTGGGCAATAGCTGCCTCCTTGGGTTTCAGTGGGAAGGGCGGGGTCTGATGCGGCCCATCTGAGCTCCAATCCTGAGAGTCCTGGGGGTGAGTCAAGTGGAGGAAGCCACCCAGGGAGGAGAAGAAAGAAACTGCGGCTCGCTCCACAGTTTCCCTGAAGCTTTTCTGCTGTGCACAGGCTCTTCCTGAGGTTTCCAGGGTTGTGGTGGTCCTCTGCAAGAAGACTGCTAAGTTTGCCTACGCTTCTTAACCTCTAAAGATGACAGCGTGGGTGCGTGTGTGACACCGGACCTAACACTACCAGCGGCCCCACCGAGAAAGAATTCATACAAAGGAGATTTGGAAACTGAAAGAGGTGGAGCTGGGCTCCCAATGCTTGATTCATAAGTGCAGCAGTTTCTTGACCTGGCAGGTTCTTGCCAGTCATGGCACATACCTGTCATTCCAGCATTTGGGAGGCAGAGGCAGGCTAGCCAGGGCTGCCGTATACACCCATCAAACAAAGAAATAAGGACAGCTGGCCAACTCTCCTCAGACTACTAAATCACTTCTTCCACCTCAGTGAGGATAATCTTGCATAATTACTGCAGCACGGATTTTAGTTCATCAAAACACATGGGCTCCATATCTGACAGCCTTGATGTTTTCTGCATTGCTGACACCCAAGGGCTGTTTTTAATTATAAGATTTTAGTCATACAAATGTGTCATAACACATATGAAATTTTTTAAGAGTTTAATTTAGAAACCTTTTCAAGTCTCAGCTCTAATTTAAAATTTCCTCCTCTTCGCTGTCCACACAACACGTGACACAATTACAGCATGGTTGTGATTTTCACAGTACTTTGTTTTACCTTAATATCTTACCATGAATGCTTTTCCAAGATATCATGTAGACATTGTGTATGGAGATATGTGTGATATATATGCTTGTTATTGTGGGTATGTGTGTATTTGTGTGTATGTGTGGTAGATGTGCTTGTTCTGTGTGTGTGCACATTTGTGTATGTGTGCTTGGTATTTGTGTTTGTGGTGTGTATGTGCAGTGTGTATACTTGTAATTGTGGGTGTATACAGATCTGTGTGTATGTGCAGTCTGTGTACTTATTTTATGGGTGTATGCTCATTTGTGTGTGTATGTGTGTGTGTGGTGTATATACTTGTCATTATGGGTGTGTGTACATCTGTGCGTGAGTGTGTGGAGGGCAAAGGTTGACATCAGATGTCTTTGCTCAGTTGGCCTCTATCTTTATTTTTTGAGTCAAGGTCTCTCACAGAACCTGGAGGTCTCCGATTCAGCTAGGTCTGCTGGCAATGAGTTTTACCTCACTATGCCCAGCTTTTTATGTGGGTGCTGGGGCATAAGCTTAGCACCTTGTGCTTTCACAGTAGGTGCTTCAGCAACTGAACTGTCATCCCAGCCCCTCGTGGAGACATCTCAGGGACCACAAAGAGGAGGAATGACACACATCAAGTGACCATTCCTCTGCTGGGCATGGATGTCTATTGCCTCCTCCTGCTCTTGGATTTCAGTGTTTCTGTAATGTCAAGTGGCATTTCTCAACAAAGCCACTGACAGAGTCACCCATGGAGTTAAGAATGCAGATGGTCAGACCTCACCTAGATCGAGTGACTCTGAATCTCCAGCTGGAGATGTTCTCGGCAATGTGTGGTGACGGGTGTACAACTGCTGTGGAGAATCCCCACCGCAGATTCCTCACAGCAAGCCATCCTTTAGAGCCACCTGACAAACCAGCTGGCAGCAAAACCGTGCTGCAGCCAGGCTCTGTCCCTGGGGAGCCGAGGTGGCAGGCTCTACTAGGGTGTGAAGTGTGGAGAGGCCCCTGGCTGTGAGGAAGTGAAATGACTTTTATTGTTACAGAGACTGCAACACGGGCTGCTTTCACTCGCCTAAGAACTGACCTCCTCCATTTGTAATACAAGCACTCAAGAGGCAGAGGCAGGAAGTTCATGAGTCCAAGGCCAGCCTGGGCTACACAGCACCTTTGAGGACATCAGGGGATAGAGACCATGCCACAAACTATTGTGAGGTTTCTCACAAATTGGGATTCTCCTGTGAGGTTCTACTTCAGTCATAACTGCATGATCACCCTCGGATAGACAGTTCACTAAAAGAGCATCCAGGAGCCCAGCTCTAGGACTCACCAACTGTATGCCCTTGCCTAACTCAGTTTTAGGTCTTGGGCATTTTTTTTCCTTGATGGAATTTGAGTGACTAACTAACCCCAAAAAAGCCCCCGTAGTTGTGAAGTTCTATCTCGGCAAGCATCTTTCTTTTAAGAGAATTAAGGTATAATGCCCTTGCTTTAATGTTCTCCCTTTGAAGTTGTGCGATCCCGTACGGTTTTGTATATTCACAGAGTTGTGTGAACATTAACACTGTGTAATTCTAGAACATTCTCATCATCCAGAAAGAAATCTATTCCCTTTGGCAGCCATTCCTCCTCTCTTCAACTTCAGATAACTACTAACCTGCCCCTGGATCTGCCCATTCTGAACACTTCATTGAAATGGAACCATGTCACTAGGAAAATTCTCAGGAATCCACAAGGATGACCCCAGCTAATACCCTAAGCAAGAATGGAGAGGGTGTCTGAACTGGCCTTCCCCCATAATCAGATTGATGACTACCTTAATTGTCATCATAGAACCTTCATCCAGTATCTGATGGAAGCAGATGCAGAGATCCACAGCTAAGCCCTGGGCCGAGCTTCTGGAGACCAATCCAAGATGGGGAGGAATGATATGAGCAAAGGGGTCAGGACCATAATGGGGAAACCCACAGAAACAGCTGACCTGACCTAGTGAGAGCTCACTGACTCTGGACTGATAGTGGGGGGACCTGCTTAGGACTAAACTAGGCCAACTGAATGTGGGTGACAGTTGTGTGGTTTGGGCAGTCTGTGGGGCCACTGGCAGTGGGATCAGGATTTACCTGTAGTGCTTGAACTGACTTTTTGGAACCCATTCTTTTTGGAGGGGTACCTTGCTCGGTCTAGATATAGGGCGGAGGGCTCAGTCCTGCCTCAAAGTGATGTGTCAGATTTTGTTGACTGCACTTGGGAAGCCTTACCCTCTCTGAGGAGCGGGTNGTCTACAAGAGCTAGTTCCAGGATAGGCTCCAAAGCTACAGAGAAACCCTATCTTGAAAAAACAAAAAAAAAAAAGAATTAAATAAGAAAAAAAGACCAGGCACTAAAAGAGAAGAAAGAAAGAAAATAAGAAAATACATTTTAAGAAAGAAAAGAAAAGAAATGGAACCATACAACAGATGGCTTTGTGTTTGGCTTCTTTCACTTAGCATGGTGTTTATATGCTCCATCCATGTTGTAGGAAGCATAGGAGATTCATTTTACTTAATAGATGCATGCTATACATTACACTGATTTTAGGTTTAGATTAACAAATAGAGACTGGTGAGGCACTTGCTGTCAAGTCTGACAATCTAAGTTCAATCCGTGGGATCCACATGGAGAGAACTGAGTACTGTAAGTTGTCCTCCAACATTCCTGTGAGTCCTGTGGTACACACACACACACACACACACACACACACACACACACACAAGATGTAAAACAAAATGAACAAATAGTAAAAGCCAGATAGATAGGGTTAATGCCTAGAGAAAACTAGCAAACAATGACTAAAGCATACACTGTACCATTTTCTTGATCTCAACCCTATCTTCAACTTGATGCAGCTCTAATTGTCATATCCACTTTCCATCCTTAGCTTGCCTAACAGTCTGCCCTGTCCCTAGGCTTTACTCTATCCTTGACTCCTATCTGAGGTTCCTTCACCCACGCCTGACCTCCTGTCTCTCCTACCTCATTTCTTCCCTTAGTTTACCCTAAGCCTGAGCCCTGTCTCTCAGCCCATCCTGACCAACGGATGGGAAGCCACCTACTGTCTCTGGGGAATTTGTTCAAAACCACTGATTAATTTTTTGAAGACACAAATTGTAGGTTTAAAATGAAAGCAGTGGATACAGAGTAGACGTGCTAATGAGGTTGTAGCCATCAAAAAATAACCAAAGTGTCAGGGGTGTAGCTCAGCAGCCATCTGATTGAATATTCTAGATATGTTCAATTTGAATACTCAGGAAGGAATCTTTTTTTAAAAAAAGGCAAGAAGAATAAAATCTCCTGAGGCTGCAGTAAAGCCAGGTACAGGAACACTCCTGACACTCCAAGGATGTAATAGAAAGTGGAGACAGGAGGATTCCCAGAAGTTCAGGAGCTGATAACTATAGAAGACCTTGCTCAAACAAGGTGGGAAATGAGAACTACCCCAGAGATTGTCCATTGACCTCCACATACAGCCAGTGATATGTGTGCATACCCACAGATGTGAATGTACAAAAACATACACACACACACCACATCACACACACACACATACCACACTACATACACATCACACCACATCACATACACACACATACCACACTACACACACACACACCACATCACACACACACACATACCACACTACACACACACACCACATCACACACACACACATACCACACTACACACACACCACACCACATAACATACACACAAATCCTTTTTTTAGGAATTAGATCTAAATAGAGTCCAATAGGAAGAATTCTAGAATTCTAGTGCTATATAGTATAGGAAGGTAACCATACTTAAAACAATTTTTTTCTTGGTTTTTCGAGACAGGGTTTCACTGTAGATTTTGGAGCTTGCGCTGGAACTAATTCTTGTAGACCAGGCTGGCCTCGAACTCACAGAGATCCCGCTGCCTCTGCCTCCCGAGTGCTGGGATTAAATGCGTGCACCACCACCGCCTGGCTTAAAACAGTTTTTATATATTTCACAATACCTAGAAGAGTAAAACTTCTTGCATCACATAAAAATATATTTGTAAAGATTTGAAATAAGTATTTATTGCCCCAATTTGAGCAATGCCTCATTATTTTTTAATGAGCCACGTAGGTTCTCAAATGTCCAGGATGAGAGGTCAGGCACCAGTTCCTTCTGTTGGCACTGAAGATCAGGCCTTCAAGAACAGAACTCTCAGAAGGCCCTGACTCCTATGGGCACCTGATCACAGAAACCTTTCTGCATTGCCCTGTGTACCAGGCACTGATCACCCATTCTTTTTGTCCCTATTCTCCACAGAATGAATGTGAGGGGGACTTGGCTGAGGCCATGCCAGCACTGGAGGCTGCACTCGCTGCCCTTGACACCCTGAACCCGGCTGACATCACCTTGGTGAAGTCCATGCAGAATCCACCAGGCCCTGTCAAGCTGGTTATGGAGAGCATTTGTGTCATGAAGGGGCTGAAGCCAGAGAGAAAGCCAGATCCCAGCGGCTCTGGTAACCACTCCTACTCCAAGCCATCCTGTGCTGGATCCCTTGGGTTTTAGAGGAATTTGGAAACATCAGCATGTGCATATATGTTCAAAGATCTTAGTGATGCTTCATGTGTGTACATGGGTATATACATATGCATGTATGAGTGTGTGTGTGTGTCTGCATGTGTGTAAGCCAGAGGTTGACACTGAGTGTCTTTGAGACAGAATCTCACTGAACCTAGAGCTTACCAATTCAGTTAGACCGGCAGGCCTGGAAACTCCAGGACTCCTCCTGTCTGTATCTGCTTCCCCAGCTGTATGTGGGACTACAGGTGTGTACTTCCATACCTGGCTTTTTACATGGGTGTTGGATCCCCCTGCTTGTGCAGCAAGCATCTTGCTGATTGAGCCATATCTCCAGCCCCTTTGTTAATGTTTCCTGACCAGTCTTTAACCACTCAGTCTGTTGAGAAAATGCAGCTATCTGTGTGTGGGAATGAGCTTCATCAAGGCAAGATGCAAAAATGGAGGTCAGGTGTTGCAGATATGCAAGTGATCACATCCAAGAGAAAGTAGAAAACTGACAGAATGAGAAACAGAACACATACAGAAAGGGTGGAGGGAGGAGAGAGGAGAAATAGAGACCCAGACATCATTAAGACATGGTCACTCATGCACATTCCTATATACACACACCCTGAATTGTCAAACTTGTGGCCACAAGGGAAAGAAGTGAGAAGGAATGAGGACAGAGGCAGGAAACAGCAGGGGAGGGAAAGGGAGAGGAAGGAGATGAAGGAAAGGAAGAGGTGGGGATGCAGAAAGGTAAGAGGTATCATGAGGGGAAAAAAAAAGAAACAGAAAAATTAAGGCAAAAATGCTGAGGGTGAGAGAGAAATGAAGATCAAGAAACAGAGACATAGAGTGAGGAAAAAGAAGGGAGACAGAGGGAAGAACACACACATACATACACACACATACACACACACGTACACACATACACATACATACACACACATACATACACACACGTACACACATACACATACATACACACATACACACACACACACACACACACACGGTGGTTGGAGTAGGGAAGAAACCGTAATTGGAAATGGAGAGTTAGAGACAGGAACAAAAGGGCACAGAGATAGAGAAATCGAGTGAAAAGAATAGCAAAGGGATGGAGGAGAGAAATTGAGGGGCAGACATGAGGGCCAGGCTCACGTCTATAATCCCAGCACTGCACTGAGGAGTACTGGGAGTTTGAGGCCAGCCTGGGCTACATGAGACTTTCTCAAAAGAGAGCAAGAAGCTTCTGATTTAGGACTTTATGTCACAACTAGTGCCTTAAAACAACTGCCTGCCCTTCAAGGCCCCTGTCCACGAGAAACCCTGCTAGCCTGTGTTCCTTCTGAAATGCTAGAAACCCCTAGCTCCTCCTTTGACAGCTTCTGGGCCGTGCTTCCCTTTGTTTGTCATTCCTTCTCATCTGGCTGCCTTGGGGCAGCAGTTGCTTGAAGAAGATACAGATGATGAGAAACTGCGAAGCAGGAGTGGACTTTGTGTGTGTGGTTATGTGCACATGGCATGCAAATGCACCTACCTTTGTATACACTTGTGAAAGCCAGGGGCCAGCTTACGGTATTTCCTTCCCTCTACTGCTTTCACCTATTTGTTTGAAACCGGGTCTCTCACTGAACCTGGAGCTTGCTGACTAGGCTAGGCTGGCTGGTTGTCGAGATCCCAGAATCTTCTTGTCTCCACATTCCCAGCATTAGGATTCCTGGCACCTGCTGACATGCCTAGAATTTACATGAGTGCAAGGATCCAAACTCTCACCTTTCTGTTTATGCAGCAGCACTTTACCCACCGGACAGTCTTCCCAGCATCAGAAGCTGACTTTAGATTGGCCTTTAGGGCTGCTTCTGAGGTACAGAATCACAGTGAGAGCCCGAGGGATGCTGAAACCCACATCCCAATTCTAAAGACATTTATTTCATCAGTCTGAGGTGTAACCTGAACCCAAGTATTTTTCAAAGTTCTCCTGGTGCTTCTAAGGTATAGATTGGGTTGAAACCCAATGAGATAGAACACATCCAGGTTATGAATGCCAGTTCTTACCATGGGACTCCAATTACCAGCACAGAACCCGCCATTAAACTATGTATATTATTCACCAAGCCCTTGGAACCTAGTGAATATAATGCAATGGAATAAAAGAGCACCTGAGTTGGCTTTGAATGCTTTGACTTTTAATGGAGCAGATAATTTTTCAGAATGCAAACCATGTCCTCCGTAGAAAATCCTGGGATGGTTGCTGGGCTTATACTTAGGGATGGATACATTATACTCCATACTATGTCTCAAACATGGCTCTTGTGAGCTGCAGCTTGGGATGTGTCATAAACCAAAGAAGCTCTCAATTTTTTCCCAATATGTCAGCCAGTGGAGCACAATCTCAGGGTAGGATTGAAAATCCCTGATTAGCTGTTGGCTGGGAGGGCATTTAGGAGACTAGGGCCTGTTGTTGGGTTTTTTTTTTTCTGAGCAGGCTATAGGTGGTGAGCAAGCTCCTTTTCCAAGACTACTGCCTCACTTACCCATAATGTCTATTGCAGGAGAGCTATGTTTCATCCAACATGCCTCCCAGACTTGGAAATAAATGTAGGCCTGTCGGAAGTCCTTCTGTATATGTGTTGCTTTTATTGGTTAATGAATAAAGAATCTGCATTGGCCTGTGATAGGACAGAGTAGAGCTAGGTGGGGAAAACTAAGCTGATTGCTGGGAGAAAGAAGGTGGAGTGAAGGAACACAATGGAGGTGCCAGAGGAGAAATATGCAAGCCGCCAGCCAGAACCTTGCCACGAGCCTCATGGTAAAATATAAAAATGGAAATGGGTTAAATTAAGATGTAAAAAGCTAAAGCTAATAGGCCAAGGAGTTATTTAATTAGTATAGTGTCTGTGTGATTATTTCAGGGCTTAGCAACAAGAAACAAACAAGCAGCCTCTTACTACATATGCCCATGGGCATGGCTTCTGTGGTCCCTTCTAGTGATGAAGGAATCAGAAGTGACATCTATCCAGCTCTTATCCCAGCACCCAATAGGCTGAGGGCTGAGGCACAAACAAATCCAAGGCCAGCCCAGGCTTACATCATAGGACTCTGTCCACAGATAGAAGATAGATAGATAGATAGATAGACAGACAGACAGACAGACAGACAGANNNCAGACAGACAGACAGACAGACAGACAGACAGACAGACAGACAGACAGACAACAGAGCATGAAGAAGTCTGGTCTAGTCTCAGAGGGTTTGTGGAAAAGAACTTGAGATCATGGAAGAACTGAAGGAAACTCCTTCAAGACCCAAGTCCATGGAACAAAGAATAGATGAGAAAGATAAGATTTCCTGAGTCTCCCTGACAAGGAGCTTAGAATCCCTCCTGACTCCCCCTGTATTTAAGTAGCAGCTTCTGTAGAATTTTACATCTCAACCAAAATGTCTCATTATATCCCTGTTTTCTTTGCTGAACAGGTAAGATGATAGAAGATTACTGGGGGGTGTCAAGAAAGATCCTTGGAGATCTAAAGTTCTTGGAAAGTCTTAAGACATATGACAAAGACAACATCCCTTCAGTCATCATGAAGCGAATCCGGGAAAGGTTCATTGATCATCCTGATTTCCAGCCAGCTGTCATTAAAAATGTATCATCTGCCTGTGAGGGCCTGTGCAAGTGGGTGAGGGCCATGGAAGTATATGACCGAGTGGCCAAGGTGGTGGCTCCCAAAAGGGAGCGACTGAAGGAGGCTGAAGGGAAGTTGGAGATACAGATGCAGAAACTGAACCAGAAACGGGCGGAACTGAAGCTGGTGATAAACAGACTCCAGGCCCTGAATGACGACTTTGAAGAGATGAATGTCAAGAAAAAGGTACTGGAGGGGAATATTGAGATCTGCTCCCAGAAGCTGATCAGGGCAGAGAAGCTGATCAGTGGTCTTGGTGGAGAGAAGGACAGATGGACAGAAGCGGCCCGGCAGCTGGGGATCCGATATGATAACCTGACGGGGGATGTGCTGCTGTCCTCTGGGACTGTGGCTTACCTGGGTGCCTTCACGGTGGATTATCGGGCTCAGTGCCAGAAGGAATGGTTGGATTGCTGTAAGGATAAGGTCATTCCCAGCTCCACTGACTTCAGCCTCAGCCACACCTTAGGGGATCCCATAAAAATCCATGGCTGGCAGATAGCTGGGCTTCCTGTTGACTCCTTCTCAGTTGATAATGGCATCATCGTGTCCAACTCCAGACGCTGGCCCTTAATGATTGACCCTCAGGGACAGGCCAATAAGTGGGTGAAGAACATGGAAAAAACAAACAAGCTGTCTGTCATCAAGTTATCTGACACCAACTATGTGAGGACTCTAGAAAACGCCCTGCAGTTCGGCACCCCTGTCTTACTGGAGAATGTTGGGGAAGAGCTAGATGCCTTCATTGAGCCCATCTTGCTCAAGGCAACATTCAAACAGCAAGGGGTTGAGTACATGAGACTAGGTGAAAATATTATCGAATACTCGAGGGATTTTAAGTTCTACATCACCACTCGTCTGAGGAATCCACATTATCTCCCTGAAATTGCCATGAAAGTCTGTCTCCTCAACTTCATGATCACACCCTTGGGGCTCCAAGATCAACTCCTTGGCATTGTGGCTGCCAAGGAGAAGCCAGAACTAGAAGAAAAAAAGAACAAGTTGATTTTAGAAAGTGCCGAGAATAAGAAGCAACTAAAGGAGATCGAAGATAAGATTCTAGAGGTCCTCTCCCTGTCTGAGGGCAACATCCTGGAAGACGAGACAGCCATCAGGGTTCTGTCCTCTTCCAAAGTGCTGTCTGAGGAAATCTCTGAGAAGCAGAAAATAGCCTCAGTGACAGAAACACAAATCGACGAGACTCGGATGGGCTACAAGCCTGTGGCTCTTCACTCTGCCACCGTCTTCTTCTGTATCTCCGACCTGGCCCACATCGAGCCTATGTACCAGTACTCACTGACATGGTTCATCAACCTCTACGTGCAGTCCCTAGCCAACAGCACCAAGAGCGAGGAGCTGGACCTGCGCATCAAGTACATCATTGAACATTTCACCCTGACTATCTACAACAATGTGTGCCGCTCCCTGTTTGAGAAGGACAAGCTGCTTTTCTCCCTCCTCCTGACCATTGGTCTCTTGAAAGAAAAAAAGGCAATCAATGAGGAGGTTTGGTACTTCCTTCTAACTGGAGGTGTGGCCCTGGATAACCCCTACCCCAACCCAGCTCCTGAATGGTTATCTGAGAAGTCATGGGGTGAGATTGTTCGAGCCTCCTCCTTACCGAGACTAAAAGGTCTGATGGAAGATATGGAACAGAATATCAAAGAATGGAAGCGTATCTATGACTCAGCCTGGCCCCACAAGGAGATTCTCCCTTCACCTTGGAAGTTCCTTCAAACCCTGGAAAGGATGGCAATCCTACGGTGTTTGCGGCCTGACAAGATGGTCCCAGCCATTCAGGACTTCATTTGTGAAACCATGGGAAAGTTGTTCATTGAAGCCCCGACCTTTGATCTCCAGGGATTCTACAGCGATTCTGGCTGTTGTGCACCACTGATTTTCATACTGTCTCCAGGCGCAGACCCAATGGCAGGTAAGGGTGGAGTAATGGATAAAAATACTGAACTCCCACACTGTGGTGGTTGACAGCAGGTGTCTCGAAGCTAGCTAGCCTTGAGTGAAAGGCAACCATCTGAGACGTTCCTTCCCTCCCTTCCTCCCTGTACACACTCTCTTCTTTTTGTCTTAGTATTTAGGCCAGGCTGACCTTAAACTAATAATCCTCCTGACTTAGGCTCCCAAGTGCTGGGGTTACAGACATATGCCACAAGCCTGGCTCAAGCAAAGCGTTTGACTGAATCAGGCAAGTGAAAACTTCATTTCCCTCTTAAGGAAAACAGCCGCTTGTCAGCACCCAGGAATCATGACATCTGGGAACCCAGAACCACAAGATTATCTAATTTTTCAAAAGAATCCAGGGATGGAAAATTTGGCCATTCTTAGACATCAGTGACTCTTTTAAATTTTCCTCAAAATGCAAAAAGGGTGGGCTGTGGAAATCACTCAGTGGGTAGCACACTTGCCATGCACCGAACCTCTTGTAAGCATGAACAGTGCATTGTGTGTCTGTAACTCCATGCACCTATGAAGAGGTGGAAGACAGAGACGGGAGAATGTGAGCATGAGGTCCTGTCTAAAATGGAGAGGGTGAACCTCTGGCTATCCTCTGGCTTCTCTGTGTGCGCACGTGCGTGCACACACACACACACACAGAGAGAGAGAGAGAGAGAGAGAGAGACACACAGAGATAGACACACACACAGCGAGAGAGAGACACAGACACAGAGAGAGACAGACAGAGAGAGACACACACACACAGAGAGAGATAGACACAGAGAGAGAGAGACACAGACACAGAGAGAGAGACACAGAGAGAGAGAGACACACACACACACACACAGAGAGAGAGAGAGAGAGAGAGAGAGGGATTTTTTTAATATGATAAGGGCCAAGCCCAGAATTACATTAGCTCTGAATGTATCTTCATCTTGAACTATTTTCTCTATTGTATCTTTAATTTAAAAAACAAATAATAACACTGAATACAGTTTTTTAAAATCAGCAAGTTACAAGATTGTGATTCAACAGAGGTAAGATTTTGCTTCCTCCAGGCACATTTAATAAGGTCTGGCGACATTTTTCTGGTTACAGCTAAGATGCGGGATGTTGCATCTTCAAGAAAGAGACCAAGGATGCTACCTGCCATCCTACAGTGTACAGGGCATTTATTACAACAGAAGGTGGTACGGCATAGGATGTCAATCATGCTAAGGTTCCAGAAGCTTGGTGTGGAGTCTAAGGCCCATCTTTCTGCTTGACCTCCCCAGAGTGAACCCCTCTTAGTAGCTGGATATATCTCTCCAGAAACAGTTTGTCCAAGTGGTCGGCCTCTTACGGCTGCTCACATGAACTCAACTGCTTTCTCTCCTGGCAGATTTTCACACTCTTCTTTTCTCTGTTGCCAAATGAAGAAATAGTACAAAGGATTCAAGTGGCAAAATAGATGTTTTTATGGGAAGTTTGACATGTGCCCTTGACAAGGAAAAACTTAGCATCCCAAGCCCGGGAGGAATACAGAGGAGGGAGCTGCAGTGAAGTGGTTCCAGGTTCCTGCGTGGACCAAACATGTCAAGGAACAACACAACCCCTTTCCCCTTTCTAGCATCTTTGTCTTTTTTCTTCTCTTTCTTCTCTTTCTT
>LOEQ01001556.1:70191-85139 GCA_001685075.1 Bramus lutescens
TTTCTTTCTTTCTTTCTTTCTTTCTTTCTTTCTTTCTTTCTTTCTTTTTGAGAACTTTATACAATGTGTTCTGATCATATCCATTCCTTTTAGAAGCTATCCACTAACTCCTCTTTCTTTTGTAAAAAAAACCCAAGTTTAACTTGCGCTCCCCATATACTCTTGGGTATGTAGCCTTCCACTGAAGAGTGATTGACTACTACCAGCTACACTCTTAGAGAAAGCTGACTCTTTCTCTCCCAGACACTCTAAGTTGCCAGTAGCTCCTCCATTGCTGGTGAGACTGCACACCTACCTCCACTCTCCATGCTGAGATTTGATCTGGTTTGAGCTTGCAGAGTTCTTGCATGTGCCATCACAACTGTTGGGAGCTCATATGTACCACTGCCCTGCTATGTCTAGAAAGGACGATTTCCTTGTGGTCATCTACCACCTCTGGCTCTTACAATCTTTCTGACCCTGCTTCCAAAATGGTCCCTGACCCTTAAATGGAGGAGATGTGATGTAGATGCTCCATTTAGGGGTGAGTATTCTACAGTATTTTATTCTCTGCTCCTTGACTAGTTGTCTCTGTTTCAATCACCATCTACTTCAGAAGGAAGCTTCTTTGATGAGAGTTGAGAGATGCACTAATCTATGGGTGTAATGATAAATCATTAAGAGTCAGTTTAATACTGTCTGTTCAGCAAAATAATAATATTGGGTTCTCCCTTGGGACCCATGATCTTTTCATAACCATCAGGTATGATGCAAGGTAGGGGTTTCCTTTGTGGAGTGGAACTTAAATCTGTTTTTTAAAAAGTGGTTGGTTACTCCCATAATGTTTGTGTCACTGTTGAACCAGTGGTCTTTCATTGTCTGGCCAGGCTTTATTAAAGCTTGCAAGATTTGTAGTTGGCTAAGATTATTACTACTAACCACTACCACCACCCCAGGTAGTACAAATAGCACTTTCCAGTACTATTGAAAGTAGCCAGTAGGAAAGAAGCTTCCAGGTAAGTACTAGCTTGCTTTTTTCCATGGTCTATAACTCAAGTATGTGGTGGTTTGAGCACAAGGGTCTTGATATCAAATTCTGGAGGGTAACCAATTGCATTGGCAGCCTTCAGTGTTTCAGGGTCTGTGGATCTGGCCAGTAGTTCCAAAAGAGGTAATCCATTCCAGGTACTAGGCTGTTTATTTGTTAGCCTGTGATGTCTAGCAGGCTAACATATAGATCCATTATAGGATAACTAACTCACTCAAAAGTCCTTTATGTGTTAATTTTAATAAAGAGAACTAGTAAGGCCAAGAAAAACAAAGCAGAAAAATAAGGCAAAGGTCTAAGGTCTGATAATGGCAGCGGTGCTGGGTGGGTCTGGTGGGTGATGCTCTGCAAGTAGAGGGCAGGCTGGGAGTGCCTGCTGTTATTGGTAATGGGGGTAAAGCAATGATGACTCAATGGTTAAGAGCATTTACTGTTCTTACAGAGGACATGGGTTTGGTTCTCAGCACCGACGGAGTGTCTCATAACCATCTGTACTTCAGTTCTGGGGATCTTATGTCTTCTTTTGACTTCTTTAGATATCAGGCACACATGTGGAACACCTATATACATGCAGGCAAAACACTCATACACATCATATTTATGTATATACTGTTGGAGGGCCAGGAATGATCATATGAGCTATCTGTGGGCCAGGCATGACCATAGGTGCCAACTCCCCAAACCTCCACCTCTCCCCTTATAAAGTTTCCTTCATCCTTTCATCTCATGGAATGGCTATCAATTTTGGTTGCCCTTGAGTTACATGGAGAGCTTTAAGAAAAATCTTGGTGTGAGCTCGGCTAATTAGGTGAACCTATTAAGGGTGAAATCCAGGCATCCTGTTTTATAAAGCTTTTGGGTAATTCCGTGGTGGGAACCACTGACTTTAAAGACTTTAGCAGCTTTAAGAAGCATTCCCAGTATCCACTGTTGCATTAGGCGCTACAACATGGCGATGTTTTGATTCTTTCCTTCCCTCCGCCTTCATTAGCTAAGACTCTTCTTTCGAGAAGATTCCTCTCTGTCAGCTCTTTGATTTACTCTAAATGTAGCTCGTACGCAGCAAGCAAAACAGATGCCCCATTCCATTTGTTCTTTTACCAGCAGTCTGTATATTGAGTCAGCCCCTTGCCAACCTCCAAAGAGAACAGTTGACTAGGAAGGATTGTGGGGTCTTTTTGGGGCCGTTGTGAATATCTAGAGTGTAACTAGATATTTCAAAGGCGGTGTTGTTCACCTCCACTGCCATCATGGTTCTTTTTCTAAGTTGTTCTGTTGTGTCTGATGCTCAGATTTTCTCTATGGCTTCTGGGAGTTCCTCCATGCCTGCCTACTTTTCCCACAAGGCAAACAGATCTTGATCTCCCTTGCCTTTTGGAACTCCCACACATTCTAGACACATCTGAAATATTTTTGGTCTCAGACCTGGAAACATTTTGTTTTAGATGGAGTCTCTGGCCCAGGCTGACCTCAAGCTCACTCTACAGCCCAGGCAGCGTTCTCATTCTGTCTCAGCTGTCCTGGTGCTGGGATTGCATGCATGCACCACCATGCATGTTCATCCTGTCTCAGCTGTCCTGGTGCTGGGATTGCATGCATGCACCACCATGCATGCTCATTCTGTCCCAGCTGTCCTTGTGCTGGGATTGCATGCATAGACTACCACACCTGGCTTGGGGATCCATTCTTGAAGGAACCTCAGATCTTTCAGAAGGCAGTGGTATGCAGGGACCGTCAGACTGAGTGTCAGCAGTGCTCGTGACTCTTGAGAACCACTGCCTACACACCTTACCGTCCACTCCTTTCGTAGGTTGTACCTAGTGTGAGAAACAATGCTTCATAATATAGGTACTGGAGGTTCAGGGTAGCAAAATAAAAATATTTACTTTTGTTTCTGGAGAAGCCAAGCATCAGCCTGAACAAAATGGAAAAAAAATGGTGGGCTTTTCTATTCCTCACATTTCCCTGACCCCTCAATTCCTCATTGAGTACTTCAGGGAGGCATGGTTTCTCCCACTTATCTAGTATTGTTACCGCCTCAAATTCCTATCCTTCTGGGGCTCAAAATGTGCCCTTCTTTTTCCCGATACGTCAGTTCAGTCATGTTGTGGATGCTCTGTGATTTTTTTCCACCCTAACATAAACTAAAATGCACCCAGGCAGGCAGGTGCCAGCTGCAGCTAGACAGGTACGACGGGCCTAGAATCTTCTGCTTATCAGTGGCTCAGTGTTGAATTTCTATGCTGAAAATGGACTGTGATGATTCATGTCTTATCCAGTCCACTCTGTCAATCAAAGCTTTATCTCAAAATGACTGTGCTTTCTACTTCTAAAAGTTCTATTTGATTTTTGTTTGACTGGTTGGTTTGGGGTTTGTTTATTTGTTTGTTTGTTTGACTGGCCTGAAATTCAATATGTTAGCTAGGCTAGCCTCTAACACAGAGATCCCCTACCTCTGCCTTCCCAGAACTGGGATTAAAGGTGTGCACCACCATGCCCAGCCTGATAGTTCCATTTGTCTTGTTCCAAATTTGTACATTATTTAAAATAGAATTCTGAATTTCATTGTGGTTAATATGCCATCTTTATTATGTTCAGATGTATTTCTTCCATGGGAATTTCTGAACACTACTTGCTCTCTAAGGCTGTGTAACAAAAGTATAATGAACTGATGGATTAACAACAAAACTTATTTTCTCACAGTTATGGAGGCTCTAAGTCTGAGACCAAGGCGTTTGGGGTGATTTCTTTCCAGGCTTCTCTCTTTGGATCATTGTTTTTCTTATGTTTTTGTTATTTATTTCTGTTTTTCGAGACATGGCTTCTTTGAGTAATAGGACTGGTTGTCCTGGAACTCTCTTTGTAGACCAGGCTAGCCTCCAAGATCCACCTGCCTCTACCTCCTCCTGAGTGCTAGGATTAAGGGTGTGCACCACCATGCTCAGCAACTGCTTTTTATTTTAAAGTAATGTAATTTATTTAAGATGGTATTTGTTTGCTTTTTAATATTTATTTTATGTGTGTGGATGTTTTGCCAGCATGCATGGCTGTTTGTCACATGTATGCAGTGCCTATGACTGAAGAGGCTAAAAGAGAGGATATGGGATCCCCTGGAACTAGAATTACAAACAGTTGTGAGCTGCCATGTGGATGCTGGGAATTAAACCTGGATCCTCTAGAAGAGCAGTCAGTGCTCTTAACTGCTGAAACATTTTCTCCAGGCCTCTTCTTGTTGATTTTTAAGGTAGGGTATTTCCAGCCCAGGCTTCCTATGTAGCCCAGACTAGCCCTAAATTTGGGAAACTTCTGCCTCAGCCTTCAGACTATTGGGGTAGCAGGCATGAATAGCCATTCTTAGTTCTCTTTGACTTATTGATGCCCATCCTCTGTGTTCACATGGTTTTCCCTCTGTGCATCCACGCCTCCTGCCCTCTGCTCTCGTATATTTTATCTTAGAAGGACATCGATCAGTCATACTGGATTAGGCTCTACCTTAAAGATAATATTTTAACCTAGTTACCTCTAGCAAGACCTACCTCTAGTCAGAGTCTCACTGTGAGAAACTGAGATTGGGGCACTTCAGTGTATGAGTCAAGGGAGCACATTGGCCCACTTCAGAGACCATAGCTAACCCTTGGATCATTAATTCTGGTTGTTCTGTGTTTTGACTATCCCTTATTATGATAGAAAATAAACTTCCTAGTGTGGCTTATAGTTTTATAGTAAGTTCTCTATAACCAAATTTATGTCACTTTGTGGAAACCTCATTGAGTTTTAAGAGTGTCCCCAAAAGAGGTGGCCCCACCTTTCACCACAGGTGTAGGAGAACTATCCCTATGGTGTGGGCCTAGGAGAGATGGCTCTACTCCTTGTCTAAGGGGTGGTCTCAGTAGTTCAGACCAACCAGCTCAGCTTCCACCCAGACCCACATCCTTGGGTTGGCCCACCCTAACGTCTGCCCCATTTGTACCCTGCTGGAGTGTGTGAAGAGACTGGTCCTGTGGAACGATAACCACAGGATCACCACGATTCGGGGCTGCAACACGATGTCTGAGAGGAGTTTCAGTGAGGATCCAGTGATGATGGTGTGCCAGAGGCCTTGAACCACACCAACGACTCATTTGTGGGTGGGGCTGACTGGACAAAAGGGTACACTGTGCGACATACTGCAGCACCCCATGCCACTAGGATGAATTAAGAGAGGCTGGAAAATGGAGGAGTGAGGTGGGTTCTTTTGTTTTGATCTTTTTTTAATTAAATTGGGGGGTCATACTGCAGGGGTGACGGGCAGGGATAGAGGGACTGGGAGGTGAACAGGATTGGAGTGCTTGATGTGAACCTTCCTAAGAATCCATAAAGAATTAGGGTATTTTTTTTAAAGTGTCAGCTGGGCGGTGGTGGTGCACGCCTTTCATCCTAGCACTCGGGAGGCAGAGGCAGGCGGATCACTGTGAGTTCGAGGCCAGCCTGGTCTACAAAAACTAGTTCCAGGACAGTTTCCAAAGCTACAGAGAAACCCTGCCTCTAAAAAGAAAAAGTGTTTCCCAAACAGAACAAGTTTGCATATGCAGATCCTGGTGCTCCAGGGATTTAACTTATGTGAAAATTCTCAGCTAGGAACTCCCCAACTAGAGACTCCTGTGAATTCATGTCCCTCATCTCCACGCGGGATGAGTCTGGTTTTCTGATTCTCATTGAAGATCTATTCGCTTTTCCACTCCAGCTTCGGTTCAGTAGCGTCCATGATTTTTGACCTTTTTAGCCTGAAGTCACAGCCCATAGAGGATCTTAACTTTATACATAAGTCTTAGTTCCAGCGTCTTGTCCTTTAAGGGCGCAAAGCCAGAGCTAGGCATCATGGGGCATATTTGTAATCTCAGAACTTGGGAGGCCAAGGGAGAAGGATCAGCGGTTTTGAGTTAGCCTGGACTACATAGCAGGAAACACTGAATAATGATAGTAATGCATAGTCTGTGTGTTTAGAGAAAATGCCAAACAGGAGTCAGTTGCTGCTCTGTTCACAAGCCTCCCAGATATCTAAAGTTCCACCAAGAGAGATACTGACAGAGCAATTAACAGAGGCTAATGAGTTTATTTCTGTACCCAAAATGTCAGTGCATCCCTCCTTCTGCATCATAGCTATTAATCTGCTCTTAGCCGTCTCTTCTTTCAAAAACTTCTTTCTTCCTGGTCTCAGGTCTGCTGAAGTTTGCAAATGATGTTGGCATGGGAGGTACCAAAACACAGACCATCTCCCTTGGCCAAGGCCAAGGCCCTATTGCTGCCAAAATGATCCATAAAGCCATTCAAGACGGGACCTGGGTGGTCCTACAGAACTGCCACCTGGCAACAAGTTGGATGCCTGCACTGGAGAAGATCTGTGAGGAGGTTATTATCCCTGAAAGCACCAACTCGGAATTCAGGTGAGAGGCTGCCCTGTCTAGACAAGGCCTTGGGACCCAGCTCAAGCACGAGACAGCATTCTGGCAGCTGGCCATAAAAAGAGGAAAGGGACAGTCCTGCCCTCAAGAAACTCCTTAGCTAGCAGAGACAGCTCACAGGAGAATCATGTTGCTGGCAAGTATTCTTCTTTGCTTTTCTGTTGCTATGGCAAACACCATGACCAAAACCAGCTTGGACAAGAGAGTTTTGTTTCAGCTTACACTTCCAGGTAATAATCTGCCATAGAGAGAAGCCAGGACAGGAGCTCTAGGCAGGAAACTCAAGGCAGGAACTGAAGCAGTGATTGTGGAGGGGCATTGCTTAGTGGCTTACTCTCTCTGGCTCATGCTCAGCCAGCATCCTAGGTGCCCCCCACCCCCTGCACCAGGAATAGCCCTCAGTGGAACTGGGTGCTTCCATATCAATCACTAATTAAGACAATCTCTTACAGACATAGCCAGAGGCCAGTCTGATTGATACAATTCTTCCGTTGAGGTTCATTCTTGCCAGTTCTCAAGGTTAGGTCAAATCACCAGTAAAAACTAAGTAGCCCGCCATGTCATACATAACTGAACAAGAACCACAGGGCACAGAAAGTGAGCGAGAATGTTGGGGCAGGTATGAAGGACCGATGACTGTCTGGGATTTTGTAACATGGATAAGATTTCTTCAAGAAGGACATTCCAGTCAGAAGGAACAGAATTTCTGAAAATGAAGTTAGCCTGTAACTGCGGGAGATATGGGGCAGGAAGTGGCTAGAGAAATTGATGCAGATGGATGTGTCTATGAAGGTAGACTGACTGTCATAAGGTTCTGGGGTTTTATTTCTTTATTTTAGTAGGATTTAGTAACAATTGGGATTTAGTAATATTTGTTATTACATGCCACTGGTGTTTGTTTTGGTACAGAAACCTAAACAGGTCAAAACAGAGCATGACTTCAGATGTTAGAAATGCTTTTGTTCAGAGATGTTCATCATCACAAGATGTTCAGGTCAGACTGGGCTGTGCCAGGCTAGGGCCTGGTCCAGGGACAGAGGAGCCACCTTTTTCCTTCTACTTAATTCTGAATTTCCTCTTGGGACTTTATAGCCATCAAGGGGCCTGGATCCTAGGGATAGGAAAATTCAAACCAAGGCGGGAGACAAAGGGGGATCCAAGGTGCTTAAGAGGCCTTAGCACACCCTACTCTAGAGCCAACCTGCTGCTCACTGGTGGGTTACAGGCCAGACCAAGCCAAGTGTTTCAGAGACAGCAAGCCAGATGTGTTCAGAAGAAAGGTAACCACATAGTCTTGTCAAGTCCCCAGCAAAGGCCTGTCTTCGGCCTGGAACACAAAACTCAAGCCTACCTCTGTTCTACCCGTGTTCACCTGTAGCTGCTCTAGCAGGGGAGCCCATGAAATGCCTGGGCTGTGGAAGGTGCAAGGCAAAGGCCACTGGGCAGGCCGTGGGGGTGTTGCAGCTTAAGAATCACATGGTGTGAATTCCACACCAGCCAGAACTACATAGCAAGACCCTGTCCCAAAACAAACAGAAAAGAATAACATGACGTGATATCCGCCAAAGGAATTTCCCCTGTTGGGTAGTATGTACTCTGATGACCCCAACCCTCTATGGGGCTCAGCTGGGATCCCTGTGTTTGAGATCACGGGCCAGCAAGAGTTAAAGGAGGGCAGATGTCTTCATCAAGAGTGCTTCCAGTTTGGGGGGAGGGGAGACCACAGTCACCAAAGAATTCCCTACTTCATTGAGAAGTTCTGAGCAAGCTCCAGCCTTCTGGCCTCTCCCCCTCCAACAACAGCTACAGGGGTGGGAGCAGTGAAAAGGTCACAGAGAACCACCCCATAACCCCCTGGGCTCCTGCAGATGGTGAACACATTTTCACTCTAACTGGTTCTCCATAGAATGATTAACTTGGAACTCTTAAGGCCAGACAAAACCCTTGAGCTGTGTGACACAGATGTTAATCATCCATTAGAGCTGAGACCTAGCATGTAATCCCTGGGAGCCTCCAGCAATCCCATAGGGGCCAGAATGGGGGAGCAGCATGATGCTTGGAGGCTGAAAGAAGAGGCCAGAATGAGTCCAACCATCACTGTTGGGAGGACTGTGCAGACTCATTTTCGGGGCGGTGGGGGGACCTTGTGATCCAGGCACCAACATGTAAGAGCCTTGCAGTCAACATTGTTCAGTAGAAGAGACGGATTTATATAGAAAGGCAGGAATTCCTGTGACGCTCCTCACAGGACAGCTACAGAGGAAGAATGGTTCTGGGTAGCCGG
Organism: Bramus lutescens; assembly: GCA_001685075.1. Lineage (NCBI taxonomy): Eukaryota > Metazoa > Chordata > Mammalia > Rodentia > Cricetidae > Bramus > Bramus lutescens. Next base: position 78,944 of record LOEQ01001556.1, read on the forward strand.
AAGAGGGACACCTGGCATCTGGCCAGTGATCACCTGATGGTCCCACATGCTGTGTGTAGCCCCAGACTCACTGGCAGAGAACCCCTCACACAATACTCCACGACCCTCAGAGCAGTTGAGATCCATAGATTGAGAATAACTGTTATATACAGAGGGCCAATCAGGCTTAGCCATGAGATACCCAAGAAGATGTATCCTCAGTGATGGGCTCGGCACAGAGACACAAAGCTGCAGGTAGTGACTCAGCTGGGATTGTCTATGGAGTCAAGGGTGGAAGAATTGGCACAGGCCTCGAGGCAGAGTTTTACACTCGGTGTGAACTGTTTTCAGTCATGTTTGCAATGTCATTGGCTTTCTCTGCCTCACACGCCAGCAGACTTTCTGTGTGTGCCCCTGCTGCCCAGTCCACCTAGAGAGCAGAGTGCTTCCTGTGGGAGTGTGAGGCCCAACCCAGGACCACAGAAACTGGACGGAAGGCACGGAGCCTGGGTGCTCTTCTACAGCCAACCCAGGCTCAGGGTCACCTCTTAGAATGCCCACCACCTCCTCCTGGCACGGACACCTTAGTTCTGCACTGAGGTCCTGAGGGCCCGTAGCCTCAGACCCAGACACGATGTCCTGTCATAGAACCAGCTCCTCCAACAATCACACTGGCCTGTGAGCCTCCACTCTCAGGCAGCTGCCCAGAGCATGCTACCTGCACAACATTAAGCAAGTCACTCCTATGCCTGGACCCTGGGGCCCAGGCTCAATCGCCAGATAAGACATAGCAAGACTGTTTCTTAAACAATTATTGTTGCTGAAAATATCGCTTGTTGTCTAGCATCGTTGCCTACTTCTCTGATCTGTATTTCTGGAGTTCTCGTCAAATGGAAATAGCAGTTGCATTCATAGATTGAACCAGATAGGCTTTATATTCACTTTCAAATCAGGCAGGTTTGTCTTATTCCACACCAGGGAATAAGATTGGCTTGTGAGCTAAATCCAGCCTGTTGCATTTCTGGTATGGCTTGCCCTCTAATTTTCCTAATATCAGAAAAAAAACCTAAAAAATAATATTTCATGACAAATGAAAATGATATGAAAATCAAATCTTGTCCATACACCAAGTTTTATTGAAAAACATTCATAAATATTCATATGTTATCTATATCTAGGTTATTTGGGCAGGCATTATGTAAGCCCACCGAGTCTAAAATATTTTTCATTCTGTCATTTATGATAATGGTTAGTAATGGTAGCTGTTATTTTTGCCATTATTTATCAGTGTAACTTATGGCATTACTCTGAGCAGCTGGGTCTTTTGTCGTTCCAGACTCTGGCTCACTAGCTATCCATCGGAGAAGTTTCCCGTCAGCATTCTTCAGAATGGGATCAAAATGACCAATGAGCCCCCAAAAGGACTCAGGGCCAACCTTCTCCGCTCCTACCTCAATGACCCGGTCTCAGACCCCATGTTCTTTCAAAGCTGTACAAAGCGGGTGATGTGGCAGAAACTGTTGTTTGGACTTTGCTTCTTCCACGCTATTGTCCAAGAGAGGAAGAACTACGGAGCCCTAGGTGAGACATGACCACATGTCCAGGTGACCTGGAGAGGGAACACAGGTGAAATCTACAGTTTTGCACTGAGATGGTGTGGCCAGAAAGACAATTCACACGCTCTAGGAATTGACCTAGCAAATATTCATGCTAAATATAAATTGTTGTATGTCTGGGATTAAATTTTCATATAATATCCTTTTTTTCCTCTCTAAATCTGAGAACCTCATAACCAAGTCAATGCAAAAAAGTAAAGAGTGATACTGGGGGATGGGAGCAAGGACCTTAGTTCCATCCCAGCATCTCCATAAACAGCTGACATGGGGGCATGCATCTGTAGTCTCAATGCTGCGGAGGTGGACTGTGTGATCTGGGCTTGCTGGACAGCTAGCTTGGGGAGCTCAAGGTTCCAGTTATGAACCCTATATCAAAATAAATAAAGTGGATGACATCTGAGGAGTAACGTCCAAGGTTGATCTCTTGCCTCTACATGTGTGTACACACACGAACACACACAAAGATGATGTTTCAAAATTAGGGGACCTCCAACTAGTGAAGCAGATAATGAATGGAACATATTTATTTTAGGCTTAATAACCATTCTCTGTAGAGTTGTCACCAAGGAACCTACAGCATTTGAGTTAATTGCCTACGTGTGCACAATTATGAAAGACAGGAATATACCTGGGCACTTGCCTGTATTTAAAAGATTGTAATGCATTTATTTATCAATGGAAACTAACCAATGAGTAATTAATAACCTTACTAGTTAAACTATCAAACTGCTGTCTTCCTATCTTCCATGGTGGACGACCTGTCTCACCTGTGGGCTGCTTTGACCTTGTTCCTTTGGAAGAACCCTCTGTGGGGACTCCTAACAGTTCTTTAGATCAATCCAGAGGGAAACTGCCCTCAGGGTGGTTCTTTCTGGTTATTCCTTTCCCTTCCTTCTTTTTTAAAAAACTAATTTCTAAAGTTAGTATACACAGTAATTAATGGGTCTCGTTATGGCATCTCCATACCCAAACCTCACGCTTTGTTCTTGTTCATCTCCTTCCCCCACTGCCCCACCCGCTCCTCTGGATCCTCTGAGTGATTTCCCTCCTCCAACCCAGGTAGCCCCACAGCCCCTGTGACTGCCCATTGAGAGTAGAAGAGAGGGAACAGCCCTGGGCCTGCCTTTCATGCATCATCTCCTCCTACCCTGTCCTCCTCTTCCTACCTCATCATCCCCCTCCTCCTCCAACCCCATCCTCCCTCTTCCACCCCTCTCCTCCTACCCTGTCCTCCCCCTCCTATCCCATCCTNCACCAGAACCCCCAGAAATCTACGCAACGATTTGTCCCCAAACCAACTATCCCATTGTGCTTTTCTCAGCATATGAGTTTTATGAAGTTGCGTTCTTAACTTGAATACGCTTGCTTAGGAGGAATTAAATTTTTTTTGCAAGGGGCTGAAGAAACGGTTCAGTGTTTGATAACATTTGTCCCTCTTGCACAGGACCCAGCAATGATTCCTAACACCCTCACAATGGATCACAAATCTGTAACTCCAGTTCTAGGAGATCCAATGCCTTTAGAATCCTGACCTCTGCAGGCACCAGGCACACACATGGTGCACAGACATACATGTAGATAAAACCACTCATAAATATGAAATAAAAATTAAAAAAATCCCCTGTGAAATTGTTAACCCCACAAGTTGAGTGTCACTTTCTGGAAGACTGGCCCTACAGCTCTTCCAGGAGCATGGGAAAAGAAGCCTCCAGAGCAGCTCTACTGGCCTCCCAGACATAGCTCCTGCTCAGCTGTGCTGTCCATGTTGGTCTTGGAGCCCTGTGCTCTCCCATAGTCTTCCAGGCAGGCTGAATAAATTCTGTCTCACAGACTCCAGGATATTAACATCTTCCTTCACGAACGGGGAGACCCATAAGGAAGCCAATTCTAGAATGGATGTTTTCTCAGGCAGAATGGCTGCCATGTTGGTAATAAAACAAGGCAAATAGTCAACTGGGTGCTGGATACTCAGGGCTGAAAGAGGCCCTTGATCCGTAGTGATGCTTACCTTACATGCTCAGTCTCTGAGTGGAAATTAAGAGCTCTCAGCTCCGAAGCCTGTAATTCTTCTCTGCCTCTCCCAGGTTGGAACATCCCCTATGAATTCAATGAATCTGACCTGAGGATTAGCATGCAGCAGATCCAGATGTTTCTCAATGATTACAAGGAAGTGCCCTTTGAAGCGCTGACCTACCTGACAGGTATTTACGGACAGAGCTTTGCTGCCCTTATCTTCTGGTACCGTTTTCCACACTCTTGCTCTTCAGCTCCTACCCTCCATCAGTCACTCCCTCCCTCATTCATTCAAAAAAGACTGATCTTCTGCTAATGCTTCTTGTCATATGGGATACCATAAAAAACAAAGCCAGAATTAAGACCCAGGCTTCCACGGCAGGGTGGCTTAGTCGGAGATGACAGAAAATGTAAACAAATAAATGACAATGCAGTGTTAAGTACGCTAACAGAAACATGTATGGGCTGAAGAGATAGCTTGGTCCATCAAGTGTCTGTTTCATACATAAAAAGTTTGGCACTTTGGTATGTGCTTGTGATCCCAATGACAGAGAGGCAGAGATGGTCAGATGGCTAGAGTTTGCTAGCCGGCAGCCTGGTATAAATGGCAAATACCAGGCCAGTGAGAAGGTGGGCAGTGCCTGAGCAGGCATGATACCTGAGGCTGACCTCTGACCTCCACACATATGTGCACATACATGCACATGTAAAAGAAAGAGGGCTGAATAGAGGCTGTTCTTCCACAGTTCTGTAGAGGGCACGAGCGCTCATAGATAAGCATTGGAGAAACCAGGAATGGTAATCAGGCAGGGTTGACTCCTCCATGGAGGGAATACAGCCTCAATGGAGGGAATGTATACTGTTTACCAGCAGAAGGCTAGGAGTAGATGTTGTCAATGACTTGGTGACCTCTGCTGTCCATAGAGTCAGGCCTCACTCAGATCCCCCAGAATGTTTATCCCAGACTCTCCCTCCCTAGACCTTTATCTTTATCTTTGCTTCTCAGGCAATAGGGGAGATGTTACATGTATTTCATAGTCTGGTGACCTCTGTGCTATCTCTGTCAGGATCCCTGGAGGCAGGATCGCCGTTTCAGACTGAGGTAGAGATAAGAGTCAATAGTTGGCTGTTTGACTTTTCTGACCTTCAGATTGAACCCCAGTATCTGTCTCTGGGTTCTTATTAATAGTGCTACAGACCATGCCAGATCTTAGGCCTTTAAGCTATGGAACCCATCTTCATGTAGAGATCACATGTACTTTGTAAGAGTTTTCACGCCTGAAGCTTTATTGTGTACATGGAATTGAGGTAGTTATTATCAGGAAACTTTTGTCTAAAACTGTACTGGACTTAAATATGTCTAAAATAAACTGGCCTGGTGTCAGACTCCATAAGTTTGACCAGCCCTGGCTCACTTCCTTCTTACTTCACACGGATCATTGGATGCTTGCAGGGACTCTCGCCCCCACAGGACCTGGGTTTGAGTCCCAACACCCACATGGTGGCTAACACGTATCTGTAACTACAGTTTCAGTGATCCAGTGCTTTCTTCTGGCCTCCTCAGATACTGTACATAAATGGTGCCTAGACAGACATGCAGAAAGAACATCCATGCACATAAAGTAAGAACTCTTAAACATTTGAAGAAAGAGGAATATTTCTAAAACAGAAAGACAATACCATGATTACATCTTGGGAAGTGGGGAGACTTCTAATAGGTTTAAGAAGAGTTGGGTATGAGGGCTCAGTAGGAAATTTACAAATGGATGGAGGATGAGGAGAGGGCAGGATGGAAGAGGAAGAATATCCTGAAGTGGGAACGGCATAAGTGGTTTGGATCAAAGCAGTTCCTCAGTGATCTGTACCCAATACTTACTAGTCCACAATATGGAGGCATTCAGAAGTATAAAATTTGCTAGCTGCCCTCAAAGAATACACGATATAACCCCAGGGACAGGAGAGAAAATAGAATGAGCTGCACTGATTGATGTAACATGGCCAAAGGTCCACACGTAGCTCACTAGAAAGACTGTGGCATCTTCAGGATCACATGTGTCCAGATCCTCTCACCAAGTACTTACACACCCTCTATACTCAGGCCCCAGATACACCAACCAAAATCTTCATGTTGGTAACCACATTGGGCAATGAAGGAGACCAAGGCTTGGAGTAGTAATTCTGAACTCCGCGCATTTTTTTGCCATACCTCCTTGGATAGTTGGCAAAATCTAGAGGTGTTTTGGTTTTTCACAAGAAAAGGGAAATGCTACTCACATATAATAAGTGGAGGCCAGAGATGCTGCTAAACATTCTAAAAGGAAAGGTCCATAGGACAGACCCCAAAACAACACAGAACTGTCCAGTTCAACATATTCATAATGCGAAACTTGAGAACCCTTCATTAGAGCAGTTCAGAAATACAGTGTTACCTTGACTTTAACTCAGTGCCACTAAGACAAAATAGTTGATCTCGGTTTAGTAAAAGAACTTCTTCTGCTGGGTGGTGGTGGTGTGGCACACGCCTTTAATCTCATCACTTGGGAGGCAGAGGCAGACAGATCTCTGTGAGTTCGAGACCAGCCTGGTCT
>LOEQ01001556.1:85147-102770 GCA_001685075.1 Bramus lutescens
AGCTAGTTCCAGGACAGGCTCCAAAGCTACAGAGAAACCCTGTCTCAAAAAAACTTCTTTAGCCATGTGGTGGAGGTGCACACCTTTGATCCCCGAGTGCTCCAGCACTCAGGAGGCAGACGTAGGCAGATCTCTGTGAGTTCAAGGTCAGCCTGGTCTACAGAGCTAGTTCCAGGACAGCTAGGGCTGTTACACAGAGAAACTCAGTCTCAAAAAAAAAAAAAAGACAAAAAACATTTCTTCAGCAAAGCCGGCTTTTCAGGAAAGGCTATCCCAGGGCTCCTCGCCCATAGATTGAGTGCATCATCGTCCTGGAAGATATCTTGGCAGAACACTGCCTGGGAGGCCTTAGTTAGCCTGCCTTCACTGTGCCAGCCAGTCTGGGGCCAGCACCTTTCCAGCTGTGCCCTGCAGCATAAGCAGCCCAGGCTGGGAAAATGGTCCCCAAATCTCAAGGGTGAATTACACCAAAGGTCTACTTCTTTCTCACCCCTATGCACATCAGCAGAGGTCTCTGCTGTTAGACTTATCTATTGGGTACACTGTAACAGCTTTACCAGTGTTTTTGCTGTCATCTTCATCTATAAGCTTCAGATATACGGTCACGCTAGCAATTAAGGCTCAAGAACTTATCATTTGATGCTAGCCAACTGCAATGAGCCCAGAAGAAGGTAGCCTTCCTGTGGAGAAAAGTCATCATCAGGCACCAGCTATGAGTAAGCATTGGAATTTGCCACCCATGTTAGCTAAAGAGAGGTTTCATCTACAGAGAGGCTAAATGAGACAGATTGAAGTTGGCTACTCTTAATTTGATACACTCTGTAGAAATGAGAGTAAAGAATTTAGAGGTTGGCTGGGGTATATGCTAGCCCTTCTAGAAGCTTGTATACTTATTACAAAAAAATGTAGCTATAAAGAATTGGAATGCATTAATCAGCATAAAACCCAGAGCCTGTCTTCCAAGCAAGAAAATTCACTGATGAAGACATTTGACGGGACCTGTTTATTTGCTGGAGAGGAGTGGGTTGTTTGCAATGAGACTGGGTCTTGCTATGCAGAACAGGCTGACATTGAATGTACAATCTTCCTGCCTTAGCCTTCACAGTGAAAAACATCTGTCACCTTACCTGGCTCAAAGACCACTTTCTTGTTCTTTTTAATACTGTAAGTAGTTTCAGGTTGATATAAACCTACTTATAGCTGGAACCAACTGCAGTGTGTTCCAAATGAACTTTGCTTAAGGTCTGGGGATGTTCATAAAGAGCTGAAGAAGTCTAAAGGGCCTGGCTCACAGTGATGCTGTTCTTGTAGGGCTTACCTTTCTCAGTATGAGTTTCCTTTAACTACCTGTCTACGGCCCTTCCAACTTAGGCTGCTTACGTTCCCCTTTAACTTCATCCTAATTTTCCTTTCCTGAAATGGATGAGCTTGGAAATGAGCCCACCTTTCTGGGTACACTTGTACATGTGTGTTTATTTATTTATTTTTTGAGACATAATCTCTCTATGTAATGCTGGCTGTCCTGGAATTCATAATGTAGACCAGGCTGGTCTTGAACTTAGAGATCCACCTGCTTCTGTCTCCCAAATTCTGGGATCAAAGACCTGTGCCACCATCCCTGGTGAATGATATAGTTCCATATATATATATANTATATATATATATATATATATATGAGTACAAAATTCCAGGTCCCATAGAATGATGATGAGGAGGTGGCTTAGAGTTGAGAAAGTCAGACCTCAAAAGAGTATGTGTAGAAGATAATGTCTTTCTGAAGTATGTATTTGTAAGGGCCACCTCTTCTTATCCACAGATTTATAAACTGGGCCCTCCAGTTACCATTGCTTCTAACCTTAGAAAAAGTTACTAAGTGTCAAGATGGAATTAGAACTCATGACTATCTCATTCCAGAGCCTTCGGCTTAAATCATATTTCATATATATACATGTGTGTTTATATATATATACATATGTAAATACTCAGGGGGAATTGTCTGGAAGATTCTTTAACATGAACAATTATCTTTGGTAAAATTTTTGATAATTATATCAGTTTCCTCCAGATAAACTCTCTTTCCTAATTCTCGATATGGGGAATGTGTATTATTTTTGATAACCACTATAATACACAAAAATCCTTTCTAGCTATGCTGGGTATGGTGTCAGCAACCCTGTGTCCTTGGACCACCTGTGCTAAAATAGGGATGCTTGGCTAAAAGAAACCGCTGCTCAAAGCTAATGTGTAAGTTCATGACAACCTTCCCTGTGCTCAGCTCCTTCTGCTGATGTTGTCCCCAGGGGAATGTAATTATGGGGGCAGAGTGACTGATGACAAAGACAGGCGTCTCCTGCTGTCCCTCCTGTCCACATTCTACTGTAAGGAAATTGAAGCAGATCACTACTACATTGCTCCTGGAGACACTTACTACATCCCTCCCCATGGCACCTACCAGGTAAAGGATGCTCTATCTTTGCTCTCAGACTATAGCTAGAGCCTACAGAATTTCCATGGAAAACCCAGCTATTCAGCCTTAGGCGTCTTTATTTAGGTCCATAATCTGTTCCTACTATTCCATGGAGCCTTCAAGAGAGATGATGTTGTTTAATGAGTGTTGGGTATTTGGGGCAGATAGGGTCTTTGAGATATGGATTCTATCTGGAATAGTGGGGGGGAGGAAGGGACAGTTAAGTTGAAGGATTGTGGGGACTGGGAGATGCTCGTGGATAAAGAGAATGAAACGCAGTGTAAGGATCAGAGTTTGGATCATCCAGAATCTACATACGAAAGTGTACATAGACCTACAGTCCCAGCACACATAGGGCAGGATGGAGGCAGAGACAGGAAGATCCCTGGAAGCCTGTGGACCAGCTAGCCTGATGGACAGCGATTAAGAACAAGAGACTCAAAGAAGGTGGAAGATGAGGACCAACACCCAAGATTGTTGTCTGACCTCCACATGCACTCCATGGCACATACATGACTGTACTCACATACAAACATACGCACGTGCTACACACACACACACGAAGGTAAAGGCTTAGTAGTGAACACGTTGATAAATGCAGATAAAATAAGGATTCGAAAGGTAACAACAACAAGGAGAGATATGAAGGGCTTCTGTGGCAACCCCTACCCCCCACCTCACCCCAAGAAAGGGCAGTCTAGACAGGAAGCCATCAAGGAGAACTCTTGAGAACTTGGATAGGGATGCTGGGGTGTAACTCTCCACAGTTGATGGTTACCTGTGGGGGTGCGGATGGGGAGGGACTCACTTTTCTTTGGGGGCTTGACCACTGAGAACTTGACCATGTTCCAGTGATTATGTAGACAATACAAACTGAACTTTTTTAAAATCTATTTTGGGGGGGGTGGAGGCCAAAAGGATGTGAGGGGCTGGGAGGAACGGGAGGTGAGGGTGACTGCGATGTTTATGTGAGATTTCCAAATAAGCGAAAAAATATTATGCTAACAAAAAGAAGAAAATAAAATAAGATAAAACAGTGCCCCCCAAAACGTGACAACAGAAAAGCTGGGCAGGCATGATGGCACAAAGCCATAATCCCAGCCCTCAGTACGCTAAAGCAGGATTATAGATAGGAGGCCAATTTGGGCTACGTCTTAAGACCCTGTCTTTAAAAAACAGTGGCTAAAGAGGAAGGACAGAACAACTAGATAAGGAAAGAAGAGGAGATGTGAAAACAGGAACCATGGAGGGAGGATGCAAAAGACTCTCCCTGCTATGAGTTTGTCCGTCTCCCCACTTACAGATAATGGGATTGGGGTTCTAGCTCCAGCTTACAGAACTAGGATCCAAACTCAGATCTATGTAACTGTAAAGTCAGCTACATAGGAACAGAGAGAAGGCCAAAGGTGGGAGGAGAACGCTCAAGCCTGCCTGCTCTGAGACTCTCCAGGACACTGTAGGAAGAATGGCCGGGGGTTTGCTCAGCCATCCTGCCTGGGAAATGAAGGCAGTGCCACTGAAATTAGCCATGCGGCATCATCTGTGGGACCCCAGGGGCCCTAACCTGGTATCAACTGAAGATTTCCTTTCCAGTCCTACATTGAGTACCTCAGGACCCTCCCCATCATGGCACACCCGGAAGTATTCGGGCTCCATGAGAATGCTGACATCACCAAGGACAACCAGGAAACCAACCAACTCTTCCAAGGAGTGCTGTTGACCCTGCCGAGACAGTCAGGAGGGAGTGGAAAGTCCCCTCAGGTAACTAGGCTTCCATCTAGCAGGCCTTTGAGACTGAGTGGTAAGCAGAAAGGCAACAACATGGAGGCCTTGGCATAGATCTCTGGGGTAAGGCACTTCGGCCTACTGCCAGGTACTCAAATACAGAGCACAAAAGAAGCAGTTTCCAAAATTCTGGTTATTTCTGAAAAAAAAAAGTTCGTAATTTTTTCTGTATCATATACCCCTTATTACTAAATGTACTTTTGCTTAGAAATATTTATTTTAACAATTGCAAGTCAAACCATAAGTGGAGACCTAATATAATTTCCATTAAGTTGCGATTGGGACAAAAGAAAGGAAGAGAAGAAGACAAACTATGTTGTAGGTTCTTCCTGAGTGATACTGCTAGCCAAAGCCCTAGAGCTGAGGCCTTGGTGGCTTCTGGCTAAAAGGAGGGAAGGATCCGTGAGGCTTAGAGAATTGTCACATTAGCACAAATCTGAGACCTTCTGTTATGGAAAGAGAAAGACATCAAAACTTGCAAAGAGTAATTTTCCCACCATGTAATTGACAATTGTTTATTCTGGGCTCTGGAGACAACTACAGTTCTTCTAGCAATCCCAGTGCGTATACTGGCCAAGACTATGATACTCCAGTATAAATGACAAAAACAAAACAAAACCTTCTCTCCAGGGAACCTTGAGAGAAGTGATCAGCCATCTTCACGTCCTTCATAAAATCAATGGGATAACCAGACTCAGAACTGTGTCTCTTGTCTGACTCTATGAATCTCTCAATCTCCCCCTGCTCCCCCTCCCCTGCCTCTCCTGAGCTGCCTCATCCAACACTTGCCAGGTTTGACCTTGCTAACTGGGTTCATTTACTCTCAGGGGTAATTGGAATGGTCACCAGCCTTGTTGGTGTCCGAATACAGGGGCAGGGGAAGAAGAACTGCTGTTCAGCAAACCAGACCCACTGAGTGGGGGAGCTATGAGGCTCTGTCATATTCACGGTCTGTCCTTTTGGGGTTTGTTCCCTTCCCTACTTGGCTAATCCCAGTACCACAGGCTTGTCTTGCTCAACAGTAAAGACTGACCTACTACCTTCCCAAGTGCCCCTGGTATTGAGAAAGAGTTACCAACTATGGGAGCTGTGGGGGATTCTTACTAGGGGTGACCTTGAAGGGGTCAGCAGTCTGTGCTGCCCTGAGGCTAGGAAGGGCCAATGCTTACATCAAATGTCCCTAAATAAAGTACCCTGTCTGCTGGCGTTACTTCTCATTCGCTCTCTCTTGTCTGTACTTAAAGGAAGTGGTTGAAGAGCTGGCCCAGGATATATTGTCCAAGCTTCCTAGTGACTTTAACGTGGAAGAGGTAATGAAGATGTACCCTGTGGTCTATAAGGAGTCTATGAATACCGTCCTAAGGCAGGAACTCATCAGATTCAACAGGTGGGCCCAATGATCTTGTTTGACTCTTGAAAGTGGGAACCTGTGCAATAGTAACTAAGAAGGACACTTGATAAGATATTACTGTGCAGGGAAAGCTGTTTGTCCTACCCAAGGAGAGAGCTATAAAACAGAATGACCCCAGCATTGTTGACCACGTATTAAATTACTCCCACTCCTCCCTCCATCATTCCCATGACTCTGTCAAGTTCAAATCAATACCAAGCATAGCTAATAGCGGAAGAAGTCATCAGAGCTATTTTGAATGAGCCTCTAATGTCAGGTATGGCTCCAAACACTATTCAGAGCTCTCATTAGAACCGTACACAATGAGTGTGATATGACATTATTCATTTCTACCACTACTTTACAGATAAGAAGACTCAGAGAGATGAACTAAGTCCTCCTTGATCCAGACACCAGCTCTAGCGCCTTCCCTTTGTTTCAGTGACCACTGGGGCCACTCTTTAATGACTGCCAGGATCTTCACTGGCCCTATCAGTGGCTGTTCCCACAGCAGAGGACAGGGCTACAGCAAACCCCCATTTTCAGTAGGATTCTACCATCCTTCCACATTCCATGTTTCCGTGCATCCAGCCCAGTGGCAGGAGAAGTCCAAAATGGTTAGGCTACAGTTTAGCTTCTGATTCAAGTGTCTGTGACTTGTGTCTTCTGGGGCAAGTATTCCTTAGGTACTAAAACCTTGAGCCTAACAGAGGTTATGGTTGCAAGAACAGGACAATAGGAAAACAGTAATTGCGTCTTTCAGGTGTACTATAGACAGTGATGTAGTCCCTCAGGCAATAGTTCGTCTCTTGCCTCCTAGGCAAGCTCGTGCATCTGATCTGAATCGTGAGTCCCTCCTGCTATGAAACTCTGCATTTGTTCATACTCTTGCCCACTGGGTTGAGATTCGACTAGCTAGTCAAGGTGGCAGGTTTTTGGTTTTTGTTTCTTTTTTACACTCAACTGAGCTCCTCTGGGCTGAGCCAGGTCTTAGAATGGAGAGGTCAGAAAGAAGCAGGTGGTCTTGCCCACTTGCAAGTTTCCCTCTAGTTGCCCTTTCTCAGGTATACACCTCATAGTTTGTATAAAGGACAACTTTGACAATGAGGATTAAAAATCCTGAACCATGGGTACTCTTTTATCAAAAGCCTATTACTAAGAAAGTAATTAGAAATTTGCACAAAAGCAGATTTAAATGGATTTTTCTGGCAATGTTGTTTGTAAATGACAACAACCTACAAATAGTTGAAAGACTATTTCTTTCCTCCTTTCTTTCTTTCCTTCTTCTCTCTCTCTCTCTCTCCCTCTCTCTTTCTCTCTACAGTATCTCACTTTGTAGCCCTGGTTGCATAGATTCCACTATGTAGACCAGGCTGGCCTTGAACTCATAGAGATCCACCTGCCTTTGCCTCCTGAGTTGCCTGAAAACCACTCTGTAGGCCAGGCTAGCCTTGAGCTCATAGAGATCCACCTGCCTCAGCCTCCTGAGTCCATGAATTAAAGGTGTGTACCCCATGCCCAGCTTAGAAATAATATTTCAATGGTAGGGAAATAGTTGACTAAAATAGAATGCTGTACAGTCATTGAAAAGGACAATTTAGCCAGCTTGGTCTACAAATTCTAGGACAGCCAGGGTGGTTACAGAAAATCCTTTCTCAAAAAAAAAAAGCAAAATGAAACAAACCAAACAAAAAGGATAATTTGGGGACTGGGAAGATAGCTCAGTGCTTTCTGTGCCAGCATGCGGACCTGTGTTTGGATTCCCAGTACCAGAGAAGCTGGGCCTGGTGATGGACAGCTGTAATCCCAGCACAGAGGAGCAGGGACTTCCTGTGCTCAATGACCAGGCAGTCTAAGCAATCAATGAGCTCCAGGTGAGAGACCCTGTCTCAAAAATATAAGGTGGAGAGGGATAAGGGAAGACACCCAGAGTCAACCTCTAGCTTCTACACATGCGTACACATTCACACTCATGGGCACGCATCACATACACACAAAACAGCAACAGGACAACTTAGAACTATGTCATAGTGCTACATGCCTGCAGTTCCAGCACTTGGGAGGCTGAGGCAAAAGACTAAGAACAAAAGACAGATTCCAAAAAGGTAATACAGAATGACTTCATTAAAAACATGATTTGCGTTTCTAAAGAAAACAAGAAAGGCATACATTGAAGTTATTTTTAGGTGGTTATTTTACGGATGATGGCATTTTCCTCTTTATCCTTGACCTTTGAAAAGGGAGCATGACAAAAGGAGCACATTTGGTGCGCTTGAGCAGAAGGGACCCCTGCAAAGCTGGGCTCAGCCTTCTCCTTTATCCTTGCAGGCTGACCAAAGTGGTTCGCAGAAGCCTTATTGATCTTGGCCATGCCATCAAAGGGCAAGTCCTAATGTCCTCAGAGCTGGAGGATGTCTTCAATAGTATGCTGGTGGGGAAAGTGCCAGCCATGTGGGCAGCCAAGTCCTACCCATCACTGAAGCCACTAGGGGGCTACGTGGCTGACCTGTTGGCCCGTCTGGCCTTCTTCCAGGTACCTGGGAGTCTGGGGAATTGGATACCTGGGGTGCTCAGTCAGGTGGAAATGACATTCTGAGGTAGCAGTTGGGGAGGAGGGTTGGCAGCTGTGTAGCATCCTGGGTTGGGTATTTGGGATTGGCCTTTCCAGAGCTGGGTCAGTGGGGAGGTAGAAACTTTTCCAAGTCCTTGGAGGTATTATCTATAGAGGTAGGAGTAAAAACTAGGAAAAAAAAGTCACAAGCTGAAGACCTATGGGCACAACTGGCCAATGGAATATACTTACTAAAACTGTCTAGTAACATGAAATTTTTGGGCTGATACATAGACATTGGATTTTTTTACACATTGGGGCTGGGTTATAGCTCTGTGGTAGAACACTTGCTTAGCATTTGTGAGGTCTAAATTCAGTCTCTAGTAAGGAAAAATAAATAAAAACAAACAAAAAAGACCAGACTGGCAGGGGTGGGGGTGGATAAGTCTAGATGTTTGTCCTGAGAAATGTCCAAGACCAGCATCACTGCATGGCCACTATGGGGATGGCCGCTGTTGCTCAGTACAGAGGCGACATGGATTGCCCTGCTCGAGTCTTTACCACTTCCTACTGTGGTCCCAGGATCAGTTTTGGGCCCATGTTTAGAGCAGAAACCCATTTTTTGTACCTTCATTTCAGAAGAGGGGAAGTGTAAGTTAAACCAAGAGGACTCTGCTTCAAAAAAAAAAAAAGAAAAGAAAAGAAAAAGAAAGACTATTTTTCTGTGAGGCTCATTTCCATGCTCCTCTTACTTCTTTTAAGATGTATTCTACTGGGCTGGAGAGATGGTTCAGGGGTTTGGAACACCAGTTGCTCTCCCAGGGGACCCACATTTGATTCTTAGCCCCCACATAGTGGCTCACACTGTCAGTTACTCCAGTGCCAGGGAATCTGACACCATCTCTGGTCTCCTCAAGCACCAGTCACATATGTGTGGGACACAGATAGATATACATGCAGTCAAAACCCACATACACATAAAATTTTGCCAGGAAGTGGGGCACATGCCTTTAATTCCCATATTTGGGAGGTAGAGGAACTTGATCTCTGAGTTCAAGGCCAGTCTGGTCTATAGAGTGAGTTCAGGATAGCCCAGTCTACAAAGAGAAATGTCTTGAAGAAAAAAAAAGAAAGAAAAGGAAAAAACAGATTTAATACTTGTGTGTGTGTGTGTGTCTGTTATGCACATGCATGTGCTGTTTGTTATGCACATGTGTGTACAGGTGCTGGAAGATGGAACTGGATCCCGGGAGATGGCTGTGAGTTGCCTGACATGGGTGTTGGAAAATAAACTCTGGTCCTATGCAAGGGCATCAAGCGCTCTTAATCTCTGAGCCATCTCTCTCATCCTATGCTCACCTTGTTTTAACCTATTATTGATGCATTGTAGATTCTCAGTTTTGATTTCTATGGTTCTATAGGAATGGATCCTTAAAGGCCCCCCTGTGGTCTTTTGGATCTCTGGATTCTACTTTACACAGTCCTTTTTGACGGGAGTTTCTCAGAATTATGCCAGGAAATACACCATCCCAATTGACCACATCGGATTTGAATTTGAGGTAGGGATCTTGCGAACTGGGACAGCTCAGGGGATCAGCCTAAATAAATGGTTCCATCTACCTGCAAATACTTGTTCGTGTGGAGGGACAAATGCTTCGGAAGTGGGACAAGTAAAAGTTTATCATGGCTTACAGTGGCCCCAGAAGCTATTTTTGACATGGTCACAGCGCTCCCAAGCCTCTGTCCCTGTGCAAAGAGAAAGGAATTTGGTGCCAGTGAGATGGCTTAGCAGACAAAGGGGCTTACATGAAAGCCTGGTAGCCTGAGCTTGATTCCTGGAGACCAAATGGATGTGAGAGGAGAGAACCAACTCTGCAGAGTTGGCCTTTGATATCCACATTGACACACACACACACACACACACACTTCACAATGACAAATACATATTTCTTTTTTTAAAAAAAACTCATTTTTCTAAAGGAAAATTCTTTCACCATCATGTCAAGAAAATGAAAGTCCTGCCTCTTCTGCATCTTCACTTGGAAGAATGCTAATGTCCTTAGATAGTCCCAAGAAATGGAAAAACCATTCCATTCACAACAAAAACCATTACAGTTAGATTGAGAATGATGACAGGTGGAGCTTGCAAACTTCTAGTCCATTATAATCTCCATTACTCACTACTGTCCTTAGACCGCTTTCTGCTCTACAAGGAGGACTCCGAGGAATCACCTCTCTGTCACTGCTGTTGCTTGACAAAATACCCCAAGCAAGGCAGGCTTTGCAGAGGAAGGGTTAATTGGCTCACAGTTCCAGGTTCTAGTGCATTTCTGTAGGAAGTCTAGGCAGGAACTTAAAGACAGTGGCTCTCAAGCTTCCTAATGCTGCGATGCTCTAACACAGTTCCTCATGTTGTGGTGACCCCCAACCATAGAATTATTTTTGTTGCTACCTTAGACTGCAATTTTGTTAATTATAAATCATAATGTAAATATCTGTGTTTTCTGATGGTCTTGGGTGACCCCTGTGAAAGGGTTGTTTGGCCCTCCAAAGTGGTGGAGACCCACATGTTAAGCACCTCTGATAGCAGCGCACCCACAGTCAAGGTCAGAGAGAAACACATGGATCCTGGCCTGCTTGCTAGTACTCAGATCCTTCACTGCTCTTCCCCCGCCCCAAAACAGGGTTTCTCTGTGTATCCCTGGCTGCCCTGGAACTCACTCTGTAGACCAGGCTGACCTCAAACTAATCCCAACACTTGGGAGGCAGAGGCAGGAGGACCTCTGAGTTTGAAGCTTTCTCTAAAGTCCAGGAACCAGCACATGAAATGGTGCTGCATGCGTTCATTGGCCTTCCCACCTCTATTAAGACAATAGAGTCCCTCACAGACATACTCATAGGCCAGCCCAATGTAGCAACCCTTCTGAAGCATGGCTGACATTTAACTATCCAGCATACCGACTCCTCAGAGCCAGCCCTTTGCATGTTCAGGTATTCTAGGAGCTGGTTCTCAGTTGGGGCAAGGCTTTAAACCACAGAAACTAGTTTTTTAAAAAGTACACCAAAAACTTATTCCTCCACTTCACCTTTCACTCCAGAACTGTTTTTATCAACTTGCCCCTGATTCAGAATCTAACCATGCATTTTCTATATTTAGGTCCCAAAAGGGAGAAGCAATTGTGTAAGGTCACAAAGTAAGTAGGCATGGCCTCCTGACTCTTACTTTATTGCATTCTCTGTACCCACCATATAGAACAACAGGAAGCTGCCTAGGAACCAAACTTGGCTCACAGCTGATAAGATTAATCACAGACACCCCAGTTCTTGGTAGAGGTGAACCTGGCAGCTAGGCGGTTCTTATTATTAGCACGTGTAAGGAAACTTGTAGGTTATGAGACTCACAGCTTGCCATTCTTTCAGGTAACCACACAAGAAACAGCTATGGAGAATAGCCCAGAAGATGGGGCCTACATCAAAGGGCTTTTCCTTGAAGGTGCCCGTTGGGACAGGAAAACGATGCAGATTGGAGAATCTCTCCCCAAAATCCTCTATGATCCCTTACCCATTATTTGGCTGAAGCCCGGGGATAGTGCCTCATTCCTGCATCAGGACATTTATGTGTGTCCAGTGTATAAGACAAGTGCCCGGAGAGGGACCCTCTCAACCACCGGCCACTCTACTAACTACGTCCTGTCCATTGAACTTCCGACAGACATGCCCCAGAAACACTGGATAAACCGAGGTGTGGCCTCATTGTGCCAGCTGGATAACTGACAGGAGGGGTCTTAAAATTGAGAGTGAACAACATTTTATTCTCCATTGCAATATAGCCTTTCTTGAGTCATATAGTACGAAGGTGGTGATGATGCAATAATTACATCAATGGAGCTGGAAATTTCATAGCAGCCCTATAAAGCAGGTTATTAACATTATTATTGTTACCTTTGTATGGCTGCAGAAACCAGGAGAAGATAGGTAATTCCTCCAAATCAGATATCAGATACTTACTACATTGGAACACAGGTAGTGTGATTCTCGACCTAAACTTTTGGTCATTTGACTTAAGCTTGCTTAGAGTTATTATTATTATTATTTACTTTGGGTTTGGCTGTAACTGTCACAGAATTTCAGTCACTGCTTTCCCTGACCGACACACTTGCAGGGCCATCAAGGCTTCATCAGAGATTTGGAAGGGCTTGAATATTGTTTTTAAGGCTCTTGGTATATTTTGTTAAGACTATTTTGTGTGGATGTGTCTGAATGTGGGTATGTACATGTGAGTTCAGGTGCCCAAGGAGGTCAGAAGAGGGCATTAGATCTCTGGAAATGGAGAGGCATACAGTTGAGAGCTGTTATGTGAGGTGCTGAGAACGAACCCAGGTCCTCTGCAGGAGCAACAAGCGCTCTTAACCACTGAGCCACTCCAGGATTCACTTGCTGTATTTTAACCACACCTCCTACAACAACCTTAGGTGGTAAGGATTATCAACACTTCTACTTTACTGGTGCTAATTAGGTTCCAGTCAGTCAATGGTAGAAGTTCAGCTACTGTTTGGTGCCAAGGATTGAGCCCATGGCCTTAATCACTCTAGGTGAGCACCTGCACGGAACTACAATTCCTGGCTAAGCTTCAGCTGCTTTTCTATCAGTCACATGGATGAGCTAACTTCATCCTGGAGAGGTGAGAGTAGACTATTTGTTGTTTGCCTATTGTGTGCAGGTTTTGTGCCCACCCCTTTGGCTAATGTGCTTACTCCTGTGCACTGGAAATAACTGTCCCCACCACCTGGTTGCTCAGGGAAGAAGAAAGAGCCTAAGAATAACAGCTCTTCCGCACCGCACAGCCAGATGGAGGTTTCCTGGCTCTCGAATCCATGTCTGTTCCACTGCCACATGCTGCCTCCTCGCTGAGTTGGAAGAGACTAGTTCCAGCCACATGACTGTGTCCAAGGAATTTCCATCCCTAGTTTCCCTCCAGAAAGAGACAAAAAACATCAAATTCCTGATATTCTTCCCTGACTTTCTCATGTAGCTTTAGGCTCTAAGTGGCTTTATTTGGGGTGTGCAGAGTGGAGCAGATGTGGGTTGTATGGTGTGGCTTTCCTGCCTCTTTGCTAGAAACAAATGCCTTGATTCAGGCCCTGTGACTTTTCCTGAATGTGGCGAGCCTCCAAGAATTGAAACAAAGGTATTCCAGAAAACTTTAGTTTCAATTTCTTCATGGTGCCAAGCAAATTCTGAGATGAGCAAGCTAGCCAAGTGCCCAGAAAGAGTATGTGTATTGTAAAGTGAGAAGGTACACGCCAACTCAAAGTAGGTCACTAAAGGGACTTTTAAGGAAAGAAATATAATCTTTGCCAATATGTAGATAAATCAGAATGAACTGATAGCTAGGACTGTATCATTTCAAATAATTCAGTCAGTCATGTGAGACAATAAGATGGTTAGGACCCAAACCCATAACTCTTGGGAGGGTAGCTCAGCCATATTGCAGGCTGCAGAAGAGCTGGCACAAGGGACTGCTAAGAGAACAAATGAATTTTAATTATAGTTATCCAACTCCAACTTCATTCAGCACCGAAAAGCTGAGAGAGGCGAGGGCTGTCTCATTCCTCAAGGGTCAAGGGACAGAATGTTTTTGCATGATGGATGATATTTTTGAAATGTAAAATATTTCCTCTACTTTGAAAACAAAGATTGCCCTAAATTTGAGGTCACTTTCAGTTGGGGTCAATGTGGTAATGATGCTTCCTCCTGGGAAAGGGAAAATGTCCTTCAGAAATCATGGTGAATTAGAGGCTAGAGTCTTGGGCAAAGATGGTCAAAATTCAACTCATTGAGAAGCAGGAACAACACTGATAGAATGAATTAATCTCTCTATATAATAAATCCATATCTATACATAATATACATATATACCTATGTATATACACTCATATACACATATCTGTGTGTATTTATTAGAGAGGCTTACAGGCTGTGGGTCAGCTAGTCCAACAATGACTGCCTACGAATGGAAAGTCTGAGAATCCAGTACCTGTTCAGTCCATGAGGCTGGATGGCTGTCTCAGATGGTCTTCAGTATATGCTAGAATCCCAAAGACGTAGGTTCTAAAGCCAGCAAATCAAGAGTGAGGGCAAGCAGGCAGAGTAAGAGCTTCCTTCTTCCATGTCCTTCTACATAGGCTGCTACAAGAAGGTGTGGCCCAGATTAAAGGTGGATCTTCCCACCTCAAAAGGAATATCTTTCCACTTCAAATTATTTCATTAAGAAAAATCACTCAGCTGGGTGTGGTGACCCATGCCTTTAAAATCCTAGCACTTGGGACATACAGCCAGGCAGATCTGAGTTCCAGGCTGGCCTGCTCTACAGAGTGAGTTCTAGGACAGCCAGGGTGACATAGAGAACCCGTCTCAAAAAAAAAAAACCCAAATAAAAGAAAACTCCCTCACGGGTACCCAGATGGTTGGGTTTAGTTCATTCCAGATGTGGTCAAACTGACACCAAGAATGGCCCTCAGACCTGATCACCAGGATAGTCCTTGACCTTAGGATTTTTTAGCTATTGACAGGAAAGAATTTCATTGAGGGCAGGGACATAGGGAGGCAGTTTCTGGCTTTTGGGGACAGAATACAAGAATTAAATGAATTTGGAGAGAAAGCGGGGGAAATGATATTAAGAGTAAGACATATAAGCTGGGCATGGTAGTGCACACCTGTAATCCTAGCATTTAAGACAGGCATGAGGACCTTGAGTTCAGTCAAGGGCAGCCTGGGCTACAAAGTGAACCTACCTCATATTCCATCCATTCATCCATCCATCCATGCAAACATGTTATGTAGTTTGACAGCAAATTGATTTTTTTTCAAGGTGCATCAGATGAGTCTAAGCCTTTTGTTTTTGTTTTTATTGAGCTCTACATTTTTCTCTGCTCCCCTCCCTTCTTTCTTCCCCCTCCCCTTCTACCCTTTCCTGTGATCCCCACGTTCCCACTTTACTCAAGAAATCTTGTCTTTTTCTACTTCCCATGTAGATTAGAGCAAACTGATGTTTTATGTAATTGTATAAACATTTTTGCAAAAGAAGCTAAATATAAAAAAAATTCACATTAAAGCTTCCTGTCATGTAAAAGATTCTCAAAGGTTGGCATAGTAATTAAGCAGTCTTCCACTGAGAAAAAGGTTGGTGGGAAGGGTAATTCCTAATAATGGTCAGTAAAGTAAGGCAAAATTGCACATAGTCAAAATCACTTTGTCTCCTTGAGTCACTTAGAAAGGGCACATGATGGAGACAGGCAAGTTGGGTTTCACTTGGTTCAGCACTCAGTTTCTTCTGATTGTCCCACTGGCTGATTACCACATGAAGTTGAATTGCTTGAGTTTACATACCCCATCTTCATAGGAGATACTTCAACATTAAGTCATTCTCCATCAGGACAATGTTTTTACACTGAGACTTGCTGGAAGAAGAGGAACCAAAGAGATGGCAGATTGCTTTCTTCCAGTTCAAGCTAGTCTGGGCTATGTCCTCAGAATAGCCAATATGCCTGCTAACACACTGACATTTCTTTCCTCACCAAGGCCTATCATTGTATTTGTATTGAATATGCACATACTATTTATTACTTCACTGACTGACACAGTAGACAATTTATTCTCCCTGCTATTGCCAATCCCTGAAGTACTTTCCTTGAACATAGAAGGATGCTTCTCCTCACACAAGGCACAGCCCTTCTGCTGCTTCTAAGGGTCACAAGCCCATTACAGAAAAGAACACAAAGAGGCCCAGATAAGTAGAGATTTATCTTTATTAGTGAGGTCCACTCTCCGCTGGTGTGCAAACAGCTTGCTGTGAACTCCCACCTCACTCCACACATTCTCTCTGTCCCATTTCTATCTGGATATAACTTGGAAGTCAGCTGGACCTTGTACTTTTAAATTAGGTTAAAGTAGAATAAAAGAAATGCAGGATAAATGTCAAGGAAGCTTTTAGATCCTAAGTGCATTTTAAGTAATCACACTTAAGACAGGGTAAACAGCACTAAGGCATGTAGTTCCAATTATCAACAGGGAGAAGGGTGCCATACCATATTTCCATTAAAAAAGACCACATGATCATATAATTCCAGCACTTGAGAAGTTGAAGCAGGAGGAACAACACAAGTTCAATGCCAGTCTGGTCTACATAGGGAATTCTAGCCCAGCAAGTGTTACATAGAAAAACCCCGTATCAAACACCCCCCCACCAAAATAAACCCAAAACAAAACAAAGTATGATCAATCCAAAGCTGCCCTTTCTAATGGGGTATATATGTAAATTACAAGAATCAGATGACCACAAAATGCCTATAACAGAAATCACTTTTAAGCAAATGAATAACTTGTGGATAAACCTCTACTAAGTATTTTGGGAGCAACAGAGTTTGGTAG
Source organism: Bramus lutescens (assembly GCA_001685075.1). NCBI lineage: Eukaryota > Metazoa > Chordata > Mammalia > Rodentia > Cricetidae > Bramus > Bramus lutescens. Next base: position 101,771 of record LOEQ01001556.1, read on the forward strand.
CCATGTGAATCTGCAGCAACCAGTTAACTCCTTTTGATCAGTTGATGTGTGTTGAATGGCAGTCCCAGCAACTGCCTTCAGCCTTCCTCCACAAGCCTTAGACTTGCTCCCAAGGATGACTCAGTGAAGACGTAAGGTTGATGACCTCTAGAGGCAATGTCATTGGCTTAGGCAGTAGCAAGGCCACCAAAAATCCTAGGGATGCTTACAGCCACATGTCATAGGTGAGGACCAACTCTGGAGGTCTAAAGGAAGTGTTGGTTTTGTTTCCAATCAAGAAGGGCATGTTGCCTGATTTTCATTCAAAACCAAGTCCCCTCACCATTCTCACAAGCCAACTGTCCTTTCCATTAGGAAATTTCATCGTGAGACTGCAGATACACTGGTTTGGAAAATTTTCTCAGTTTCTCCTGGGTTTGTAGTCTTCGGCCTCGTAGTGGGGTGAGACCCATTGGAGGCAGATGAATCTGAGTGAGAATAATGACATGGAGAATCATAATTATTAGTGCATCTTACATTCATAGATGATTTACTGTTTCTAAGTGCTAAACCTACCACAGACTCAATGTTTATATTTCTGCACCCATTGATCTATCCTTATGATAACTTCGTAAGAAATTATAATTTTTTTTGAGACAGGGGTTAGCCCTGGCTGTCCTGGAACTTGCTCTGTAGACCAGGTTGGCCTTGAACTCCCAGATATCTGCCCGCCTCTGCCTCTCAAATGCTAGGATGAAAGGCATGCACCACCTGTAATTCCTGGTTAGGAATTACAATTTTTATAGTTGGAAAAAAATGGAGGCTTAGAGAAATTAAATACTGACTTGTTCAAGGTTACACATTAAGTTATGGAGCTGGATCTGAAGCCAGAATCTAATTTAGAGTTTGTAGTGATAGGAGCCATGGGCTGGCCTGCTTTTCGTCCTGCCCGGTTCCCGCAAAGCTAGCTTTACACCCGAAATAACAACACACAAATTGTATTCATTTAAGCACTGCCTGG
>LOEQ01001556.1:133355-148849 GCA_001685075.1 Bramus lutescens
AGGAGTAGTAGCTCTAGCCCTGTACTAGCTCCTGTAGCATCCAAAAGGGTTCTTTTCAGGAGTCTCTGGTCAGGTGAAACCAAGTGCTACAGAAAAGAATTTCAAAAACTTAATTTTTATATGAAACAGATCTAGATTTTGTTTTGTTTTTGGAGACAGGGTATCTTTATAACTTTGGAGTCTGTCCTGGAACTAGCTCTTGTAGACCAGGCTGGCCTCGAACTCANAGGAGTAGTAGCTCTAGCCCTGTACTAGCTCCTGTAGCATCCAAAAGGGTTCTTTTCAGGAGTCTCTGGTCAGGTGAAACCAAGTGCTACAGAAAAGAATTTCAAAAACTTAATTTTTATATGAAACAGATCTAGATTTTGTTTTGTTTTTGGAGACAGGGTATCTTTATAACTTTGGAGTCTGTCCTGGAACTAGCTCTTGTAGACCAGGCTGGCCTCGAACTCATAGAGATCCGCCTATTCCTGCTGCCCAAGTGCTGGAATTAAAGGCGTGCGCCACCACTACCTGGCTGCAGACCTAGATTATTAACAGAGTTTAATATAGACTCCAGAATTGGCATTGAGGCAGAGGAAGATAGTATACACACAAGTGTGGCCATGAACTTCTTGAGAGTCTCCCCAAAGTGTCAGCAGTAGCTGTATATATGATTTTGGTGGTTTTGAAATTACATTGTTCGAAAAATTTAAAAATAAGATGTTTTGGTATACTTATTCCAAGTTAAGCTTGCAGTTAAGGGTACTTATTGCTCTTCTGGAGGACCCAGGTTTGATTCCTAGCACTTAACATCTGCTTGCAGCTCCATTTCCAGGTGATATGATTCCCTCTTTTTGCCTTTTGGGGCAGTAGGCATACAGGTTTTCATATGTGCATACAGGCAAACACCTATACACTTAAACAAATTAAAGCAACAACAACAAAATAGGTTAAAAACAAAAGAGCAGTCAGTGCTGAAGAGTTGGCTCAGTGGTTCAGAGCTCTTGTTGCTTTTTACAGAGGACCAGGGCTCAGTTCCCAGCACTCATATGCATATAGGAGCTCACAACTGTCTTTAACTTCAATTCTGGGGATCCTATGCCTTCTTCTGACCTCTACAGGCAACATGTGGTATACAATACATACAATAAGACATGTTTTTACTTTAATGTAGTTTCTAATCTTGTTTGTGAGATATTTATTGTTATTTTGGCTTTTGAAATAGGGTCTCTAGGTAGTCGTGGGTGTCCTTGGAACTCACCAAGAGCAGGCTGGCCTTGAACTCATAGAGACACTCCTGCCTGCCTTTGTTTCTGAAGTACTGGGATTCCAGGCAAGTGCCACTGAACCCAGCTACTTACTTGTTTCTGATTCTCAATCTAGGGGTTTGGGGTGAGGGCTCCTTTTCCTTTCCATATTCCTTTAACTTTTACTGTCTTTCTATTCTGCCTATAATTTGGGCTGGGAATGTAGCTTGGATTTGCTTACACAGCATATGTAAAGTTGGGTCGAACCCATGCTTTCCTCAACCCTCCAAAGCAAGAGGCAGATGCCTTGGTCTGTATATGTAGTTCTCTTAGGAGACTGAGGCAGAAGGATGACTTGAGCCCAGGTGTTCCAGACCAGCCTCATTGATGCAGAGGGCAGTAGATGACTTGAAAGTGCAGTATTTATTGCTCTCTCTAGATATGTGCTACCATTACTGGACTTAACCATTTTCTGTGCCCTCACAAGCTAATAGACTAATTAAACGATCAAAATTAATAGTCAAAAACAAAACAAACAGATTTAGTCAATGTAGCCACATTTGAGAGAGGGACAAAGAAATTCAACAAAACACCTCTCTCCTGTTCAATTGGTCCTGATTTGAGGGTAAACTTTAATTAAATAGAAGGCCAGAGATATGCATAACTAAACAGTCTGGCCGAATTGTGGTCCTCTCTTCACTTTTACATACTCTAGCCAAATGAAGAGCTGTAAATCTTCCCTAGAACAAGTTTCTTTTTTTGCCTGAAAGTTTTCCCTCTGGTAACCCCTCTAAGATTCCTAGGAGCCATTAAAAAAAAAAAAAAGATTCCTAAGGGAATTCTAATTCCTTGGGATCCAGGCAGGCCAGTAACACCACCCTTCCATCAAGTCTCTGTGCTCACCAGCTTGGAAAATCTCAGACCTCGTTGATTGATTGGTGATAGTGGTGGTGGTGTGTGTGTTTCCTAGGTGGGCATGGTCAGAGACATTACTCTGGCCTTTGAGATTTCATTATATAGGCATGGTTATTGGGTCTTGGTGGTTGAACTCTTGTCTCTCATTGCCCATCTCTGAGAAAATAGGACCTAAAATAGAATTCAGTGCTTAAGTTTTCCTGACTTGACTAGCCTCTCCTTTGAAATCTCTGAGAGCTCACCCTGAGATCATCCTGTAAACTCAGGTGTGGTCCAAGGTGTCTTTCCCCCATGTAATTAATGAAAGATATGTCAGGAAACTTCAAGGGGTTGAAAACCAGAAGGGACCAGAGATAAATCTATCTATCTATCTATCTATCTATCTATCTATCTATCTATCTATCTNNNNTCTATCTATCTATCTATCTATCTATCTATCTATCTATCTATCTATTAAAAATTATTATTATTCCACTTTAATTATCCAATTGTGTGTTTTTGTTGTTTCTGAAATAGAATTTTAAACTGTATCTTAGGCTCGCCTGAGACTCTCTATGTAGTCCAGCCTCAAATACAGAACAATCTTCCTGCCTCATCCTTACTAGTGTTGGGATTACAGATATGACCCACCATACCTGGCTTTGGTCTCCCATTTTGTAGGCTATAACTAATTCTGGAGTAACACTAGCTATTCTTTGTTTTGGCTTATAAGAAGCAGACTCAGTATAGTATGAAAGCATTCCTAGAGTGTGCTGTATTCCTGAAGTTAACAGATGCACTAATGCTAGACCTCCCTAATGTTAGAAACAAGGTAACTTTCTGGCACAGCCTTCATCTTACTCTGATTACATTTGTTTGTTTGTTTATTTAAGACAAGTTCTCACTACATAGTCCTAGGTTTCCTGGAACCTGCTATTTAGACTAGGCTAGCCTTGAACTCAGAGCTCTGCCTGCTTTTGCTGCCCAAGTGATGTTACTTTTTAATAAGAAAAATGTTTGGATACACATAATCATTGGTTAAAAGCACAAATCTAGAGTTACACTCTGGTTGTCAGTCTGAACTTCACTTGCCATTGGAACTTGGGTGAACCACATCTCTCTAAGACTCAGGTCCATCATGTGTCAAGTGAAATTCATCACAGTAAATAGTTGGAATGATTGTTAGTGCATTTAAATAATGAAATATAGTACATGTATATAAAAAGCATTATTGTTGTTGTCAGCTGCATGGCATATGTAGCTTAGCTTACCTGGATTGCAATTCCTAGACAGGGGCTATATGATTCTACCTCCCGTAGAGTATGTAAAACATTCTTAGGTCCACAGTTATCTATTGCTTGAAAATAAAACCTGTCCTCTGGGTATCTGGGAAATAAATACATGAGTGACTCTAATGGAAACTTCCAACTTGTTTCCAAAGCTGCCCTAAAAATTAGATATGGAAAATCTTCCTCCTGAAATCCTCTAGAGCAGTGCTTCTCAACCTTCCTAGTGCTGTGACCCTTTAATACAGTCCCTCATGTTGTGGTGACCCCAACCATAAAATTGTTTACTACTTCATAATTGTAATTTTACTGCTGTTATGAATCATAATGTAGATATCTGATTATGCAGCATGGTTTTAGATGACATAGGTTGAGAACAGTTGTTACAGAGCTAGAGCCCGTGTGAGTTTAGCAATGGGGAAAAAGGGTTAAGATATTGTTGGGTCTAAAATTGGGATGCTGATCCAGGAGTCATTTTTATCTTTGGCCATGTGCCTTGGAGTTCAGTGAGTTGGACAAACCTTCTTGAGACTTTGGATGGAAACAGATTTGTTTCAGCCAATCCAGATTATCTGAGAAGATCACAGCTGCTAAGTACCATGTTGTGCCTGTTGTTTGTGGGGGAAAGTGAAAAGCCCAGACCTGCTTCAGGCTCACTTGCTGGTGAAGTGAGGCCAGCCAGGTCCCTAAGACTCTGGAGAGTTTGTTCTAGGGGCCATTGGTGGACATTGCTGTGTCCTTATGCGGGTCACATCCCTTCTGTGCTTTCTTTAACTGGGATGTAAAGGATTAGGATTAATTTATTCTCTCTCTCTCTCTCTCTCTCTCTCTCTCTGTGTGTGTCTGTGTATTAGTTAATTTTTTATAATTATTATTTGTGTGTGTATTCAGGGAGGACAACTTGAGAAAACTGGTTGTCCCTTTCCACCATGGGAGTTACAGGGATTGAACTCTGGTCATTGGGCTTGGAGGCAGGCATCCTCCCCTGTGGAGGAGTTCTGGCCCTGGTTATATGTCCATGTGCTGCTGAAATAACTGCAGTAGTGTACTTTTGTACTGCTGATGATTCTGGCGAGTACATGGTGAGTGCTTTTCATTTATTAGTTCTACTTTCTAATGTGTAGTATGAAAATATAACTAGCATGTCATACCTGTGACTACATGGATAAGAATGGTTGAAAATATTTTTTTTCCTTTTTTTTTAAGAGGGTTCCCCCCCTTTTTTTTTTAAGAGGTGCTGTGCCACAACTGTAATAAAACCACCAAATAAAGCTTGAATTTCTGTGGAACAATGGAAGGCACATTTTGACTGGCTTAGAACTCAATATATAGATAGACCAGCTTGGCTTCAGATTCACAGAGATCCACTTGCTCTGTCTCTCAAGTACACACTATGCCCAGCAGGTTTTTTTTTTTAAGTTTGTAAGAAAAATACCAGGTGGTCTGTTGGTAGGTGGGCATATAAAAGAATAAGGGTGGATGGCTGCAAACACTGAGTAAGTATAGTGCAGAGCCAAAACTTACCCCATGGTGTCTTTGTCTGTTTGTGCAGACTTAAAGGCTTGTCTGACTCCAGCACACTGACAAATCTGACAGAAATACCCATAGATTGTGCAAAACTGAAAATAAAGATGTTGCCCAAATCCCATGGATGCATTGTGTAGAATTTTAAATATCACAGATATTTTAAAATATTTTAAAAAATTTAAATATTTTTATATTTACTATTTTATATTTAAATATTTAAATATTACTCTGTAGAATTTTAGATATCACAGATATTTAAAAATATTTTTAAAAAATAAAGTGGTGCCTTTATTTTTAAACTTTGAAAGAGTGAATATTGCCATTTTCTCCTCACTTTAGCAGGACCCCCCACCATGAGGATTGTCATTATTGTTCACTCTGATGTTGGGACTCCTAAGGTGTGAGTTTAGGACCTGGGAGAAGGAGAAAAAGCCTGACCATGGATCTGCCACCCAGATTTAAGGTTTTAGAAGTCTAGACTCAGTCTCTTCTAAGAGGTGACCTGTACATTACTTGTGTGTGGTGACTGCTTTAAGGGGACACTATGATTTGTGCCCTAAAATAAAGTTAAGCACCAAAACTTAAAATTACTATCTTACTCACTCTCACGATTCTACACAGATCTTGAGAGGCAGGTAAGTAGTGATAGAAATCATAGCCTGAGTCCGGCTGTGGTAGCATACACCTTTAATCCCACCACTCGGGAGCCAGAGGCAGGCAGATGTCTGTAAATTCGAGGTCAGCCTGGTCTACAGAGTGAGTTCCAGGACAGGCTCCAAAGCCACAGAGAAAAAGAATGAACGAAAGAAAGAAAAAGAAAAGAAAAATCATAGCCTATTGTGGAAGGTGCTGACTCTTAGCCACAGTAATACCTCCAAATTTCAGGAGAAGCTGAGAAAGTTGCTGCATCCAGGTGTAGTCTGTGTTTGGTGTGTTTTGTTTATTGTTAGAAAGCTTTAATTATCCATAGACCCTTGACTTTTTTCTTATGTTTTAACACTATCTTTTATTATCTACCTTTGGTAGTTGCTATTTTGCAAACAATCTTGTTCTTTTAAAAAAGTTTACATTTTATTTATTAGTTTGTTTATTTTGTGTGTGTGGGGGGGGATGTTACAGTCAGGACAATTTGCGGGAGTCAGTTGTCTCCTACCATGTGAGTTCTGGGGACCAGGCTCAGGCTTGGCAGCAAATACATGGTCTAGTTTGAGCTGTTGCTGTAATAAATAAAGCACTGACTAAAACCAACTCAAAGAGGAAAGGGCTCATTTAATCTTACACTTTATAGTTTTACATCTAGGGAAGCCAAGACAGGAATCCCTGGAGATGTTTACTGGCTTGTTCAGTAACCTTTCTTGTACAAACCAGGCCAACTTGCCCAGGAGTGGCACACCCCTGGTGAGCTGGGCCCTCCCACATCAACTAGCAATCAAGAAAATGCCACAGGTCAGTTCGATAGAGGCAGATAGATTGAGATAGATTCCTTTTTCCTGGTATGTCAAGTTGACAGGCAAGATTAGCTCTCACATGCCATTAACAGCCAAGCTGTCACACAAGAACCCCACCACTGAACTGTGTCCGCAGCCCTCTACATGATTTCATAATGAGAAACTCGGGTGTTTCCTAACTGAGCTGAGATCGGGTGCTTGGTGTCCACCTTCATATCATTTTGATTTTGTCATTCATACTGGTTTGTTTATCTCTGAAAGGTTGTGACTTGTGTTAGGCAGGCTAGGAAAGGGAAAGGGCCTTGGCTCTAGGCTGTAGGTTTGGGGGATTAAAAATCTCCATTTCTACTAAGATCTACTTTAAACAAGTGTCCTTTGAGCAGATTTGATTTGATCTCTTAAAAAGATTTAATGTATACAAGTGTTTTGCCTGTATATATTTTGTGTGAGGATGTCAGATCCCCTGGGACTGGAGGTGCAGACAGTTGTGAGCTGCCATGTGGGTGCCGGGAATTGAACCCAGGTCCTCTGGAAGAACAGCCAGTGCTCTTAACCACTGATCCATCTCTCCAGCCCTGAGCAGATTTTAGACTTGGGTTCTAAATCAGGCAATGTGCCCTTTTTCTTGAATGTAAAAATCACAAGACCACCTTTTGAGGGTAGAGATTGCATGATTGAAATAACCTGTATTCCCTAGACAGTCATTATATAGGTGACAATTGGTGAGTCTGGATAAATCTGAAAGAGAATGGCAGGGAGTTGTAGCCGTTGCCTTTGCTCTTCAGCAAGCCTTTGTGAGGCTAGAGACAGTTGTTAATTTTCTTTTGTTCTTGGGGAAATTGTCATTGGATCAGTATGTCTTGGTTTCCTGCACCATTTACTATGGTCTTCTTATTTCATTCAAAATCTTTGTATTCTGAGAGAAAGCTTGAGGCTTACTGAGATGGCCAAGTGGGTAGAGGCACTTGTCAGCTTGTGGTAGAAGGAGAGAAGCAACTGCAGAAGTTGTCCTCTGACCACCGCAGGGTCAACAAATGAATTAAAAATAATTCTTTTCAAGACTTTGGATACTTGAACTTTTGTGACAGTTTCAAATCAGACAAAAACATTAATTGAAGACTTAACTTTGTACTCTTACTTAGCCAAGAAACAGAAGTTGCTTAATTTAACAAAGCATTTACCTAGCTCTCAGTCATTGCCTGAGCAAGCAGAAGATGCTGGTAAAGTTATGCAACAGGTGAGAACCTTCCAGTTGCCTTCTCCCCATTTGTAGGGAAACCCTTTCCTCCCTGTAACACATCTTAAGCTCCTCCCCTTCTGATTTGCATATTTACCATTTGCATACAATACTTGGCTTCATACAAATTTAGTTCCCCCTAGTCAAAATCTGAGTAAATAGAAGAGCTTTTGATGCCACAGCAGCTTAACAAAACAAGACTAACATTGGTTAAGGTTTCCAAACAGATATAAGATAATTTCTCCTTAAGAAGAAACAGATTTTGTAGTTTCCCAGTTAGAAATATATGAGCAAGGGACTGATTTCCCAGATGGAATGTGTGTCACTCATAGAGGACATCTGAAGCGCAAAACCAGTCTTGTAAGCTAGAAATCTGGGCCTCAAAATGTCTTTTTTCTCACCCATTGTATTCAAGGGAATTATTTGTAGCTCACTGTCTGGTCAACAGACCCAGAGTGGTTGAAAACTTGGTGTTTCAGGAAGAGAAAGGTACTTATTTGTTGCCAGGTATCCTTTCTAACAGATTCAGTAGGTCTTGTTCTTCACAGACCTTATAGCATGGTAGAAACACCAGACACAGTAAGAATTAGATGGTTTGTAAAATCAGTGCTCCAAGATGCAGTGATATCAACACAGGTGCCAGCAGTTCAGCAGCAAGGAGTCCTGTGAGAAGAAAATCTGAGCTAGGACTGAGGAAACAAGATCAGAGAATCAGGAAGGGGGATGCATTCCCAGCAATGTTAACAGTAAAGTAAAGCTGTAGAAACAGGTAAGGCCATGCACCTTGGGGAATACCTTCGTGCATTAATATGCTAGAGAAGCTGAAATGAAAAGAGGGGATGATGAGAGAATCCAAGAGCAGGTCCAGAAGAGTGTAGTGAGTCTGTAGTGAAAAGGATCTCTAATCTGGGGAGGGGAGTACTAGGGATTGTACCCAGTGGCTTGTACATGCAAGGTGAGGACTATAGACCATTGAGCCTCTCATCCCCAGCTCTAGTAAGTGATTTTTAGTGGGTACATTGGATGCCTATACTGTGTGTGTGAGGACTCCTGTGCCATGGGAGATTGGAATTAGGTAAAGCCCCTGTGAAATTACTGCACTCAAGAAGCCTGAACTGAGTCACTGTAGCATTGCTGAGGAAGTTTGGCATAATCTGACAAAATTTATTGCTTGTGTGTCCCACAGTAGTCAGCAGGTGAAACCCTACAGAGACCAGGGGATGCAGACTCCACTGTCTCGTACTGCACTGTGTTGTCCTGGTTATTACTTTGGTTTACCCCAGCAGGTGATAAGATGGCAGCCATGACACTTAGCAATTCATTGCTTAGACTTGAAGATTCCCATCTGCCTGAACCTCCTTGCATCATTTCTGCCTATGAGCTACGGGCCAGAAGTAGATGCCTTTCTCTACCTACGTGAAAGGAAGCTGGGAACTAGGGCAACAACTGGAATGTACTGTTACTGTCTCTATTTTTGTCACACAATAGGGACTTGTATGAGGTAGTTGTCTGCTTTTGTTGTAGTAGTTCTTCTTCGTCATCGTTGTTGTCTTCTTCTTGGTCATCGTCATGTCGTTGTTGTCTTCGTCGTCCTTGTCTCTGTAACCTGGAACTTGAAATCTTGCCTTCGTTTCCCAAGTGCTGGAATTACAAGAGTGTGCCATCATACCTGGCATACCTGGAAAATTGCTTAAATTGCTTCATTTCTGAGTTTATTCCCTCACCTATCAGAGAGAGCAGAAAGAAACATCCTTCATGGGTGTCTGTGAAGAGTAAATGGTATGACAGCTGCAAAATACTTAACATGTCTAGCAGGGAAACGTCAAGCCTGGTCTTGAGATCTTCCAAACTGTGGGTCATTTCTCCTTGGAGGGTGTAGGTCAGGATGAAAAATCTTTTTCTAAATTTATATGTATGTGTGCTTGCTTGTGTGGTGCTCCTTCTACTCAAGGAGGCAGAAGAGGGTGTAGGATTCTCTGGAACTGGAGTTGCAGACAGTTTTGAGGCTGCCATGTGGGTGCTGAGAATCTAACTCTGGTCCTCTGAAAGAGCAACCAGTGCTCTTAACCCCTGAGCCATCTCTCCAGCCCCAGAATCCATTTCTTGCTACAGTTTGCAGTTAAAGTTTGAAAGCTACTGCCCTGTTTCAAGTTCAAGTTCTCCTCTCCTCAGAGGCTTAGGCACTTTGGCTGCCCCAAATAAAACCACTCTTGTGTGAAAAAACCTTTTTTTTTTTCAAAGAAGATAGGGTCTCAAACCGTGTAGCTCAGGTACCCTGTAACTTGCTATGTGCAGCATGCTGATCCTGCATGCACAGAGAGCCACCTGCCACTGCTGGGATTAAAGACAGGTGTCACCACACCCAGCTTGTTAACTCTTATTTTTGAGAAATAGTAAAACGTGGGCCCTTTGGCCAGTGTCTTAGAATTTGTGTCTCAGTCTGCTCATCTGTGAAGTGCTGAGAATAATACCCAAGATACTAGTTAGTGTCCTGTAATTGTTTAGTTGTGTGTAAAAGTCTCACACACAGTGCTTGGTACATAGTGAACTTGAAGGAAGTATTTGTGAACAGTTTGGGAGAGTGCCTAGAGTACACGCATGAAGACAGATTATGCAGTGCACCAGATACATAGTAGGTATTATTCTTCATTTTTATATAGTGCTCTTCTTTTTAATTTTGAATTAGTATGTGAAGTAATGGGTTTCATTATGGCATTTTTATACATATATGTCATTTTACACTTTGTTCTTGTTTATCTCCTTACCTGCCCTCTCTCCCTCATCTCCTTATCTTGTCTGATCCTCTATCTCCTCCCAAGTAGTCTCCTTTGTGCTTTTATGTCACACGTGTGGGTACACTTCCTATGAAGGTTTTCTCTTGTTTTTTTCTCCCCTCCCTACTCCTTCCCCTCTCTAGCTCTCAGAGTCTCTGTTGGATTCTTTAGGAACCTATCTTTGGGTGTCAGCTGGCCCTGGTCATGTACTACATGCATTTCTTCCTTCTTGGGGCTTGCAGTCAAGACACTTGTCTCCAAGCTCACCAAGACAGTATCCCAGTATCCTTTCTTCTTCTCTACATACTGAGTATGATCATGTCTTTTGTCTGTTTTTTTTTTTTTTAAAAAAAGACAAGATCTCCCTATGTAGCCCTGGCTATTCTGGAAGTTGCCATGTAGACCAAGCTGGCCTCAGACTCACAGCCTCATAAGTGCTGGAATGGTTATGCTTGACTGTCATGAGCCATGAACTCCATGGAAATAAATCATATAAAATGCATTCATTCTTGCATATATAATAGACATAATGCATTTGTTATAGTAAGATGTCATATTACATCCTTAAAAATTCAGTCAGAAAAACAATCAGGATGGGAGGGGAGTAATGACATTTTTTTTTTTAATTGTAAGGTTGATTTTTCTTGTTGAATAGTTAATGTCAGCAAGCTGATACACAGTGAGACCAATCACTGTGCCTTTGCTCAGCTGTGGTGGATAATGAGCCTTCCATTTGATAAGCCCATTGGCAATACTGAGTCAACTGGGATGAATGGGAGTTAATCCTGGCTGCCTCACAGAATGGATTTGTTATGTAATTTATGGTGCCCAGAAATCCTTTGGGAGGCCTTTATTATCATGATGGTGTCTTTCTGGGTCTTCTGTTGTTCTCCACCAGTTCTGCCAGAGTGAGTGTGAGTCTTGCTCTTTACACCAGGCTGTCCTTGAACTCACAGAGATTCCACCTGCCTTTGCCTCCCTAGTGCTGGCATTAAAGACTTGCAAGTGATTCTCATACCTGAAGGGCCACCAACTTGCTGTCAAAAGCAGGTATTTGTCTTTTGCTTCGACATAAGATGTGTTGATGAATTATGGGTGTTAAAACCCGGAAGTAAAAAAGTTGGTAATTGAAATTTAGAAAATTATTTTAGAAGCTCCCCCTCCATTATGCTGACTTAATTTCTGAAAAATGAGTCATATTCAGGGCTTAAAACATTTTATCTTTGACCAGCCCCAAAAAATTTATTAATGTTTTTGACTTGTAAATTGCCGCTGAGATGGATTTGTGTCAGCCCTGCCACTGTGGACAACCACAGGAGGTGTGTCAGTTGGTTTCCATCTCCCCACATGGTAGACTTTTTAGTTCTGTCACTGGTAGATATGCACTGTTAAACAAGCCTTACTGTTTGCCAACTCCCTGAGGAGCCCTGTGGTGGTGTGACCTCCTCCCCAGCTACCAGCACCTAAACTTGTAATACTTGGAATTTTCAATGTATTGTGTTAAAACAACATCTAATTCTGGCTATTTTTCTTTTCAACTTTTGGCCTAAACTTGGAAGTTCTATTTTTATACAACATCTCCTAGAAAAGTCACCAGTGTTGCTATTCTCTTGCTACCCCAAATATCCTAAGTGGGCCTGGGGGTGGGGAGAGCAAGAGCCTGCTGTTTCACATGGCTAAGCAGAATGTGTGGACCTGCCTGCCAGCCAGTGGAGGTGGAATCTGTTCTTTGCTTCTTGGCAGGCATGTCTGGCTTTGGAAGCCTTGTTTAGGACTACAGTTCTTGGTCTTTTCTTGCTGCTATAGCAGCATAACTCATTGTCTCTAGGGGAATCCAGAGGTAGAACTGTACTGTTCTCATCTCTTCCTGTCTTTGACAAGCTACATGTGTTAGTAAGATAAGTCAAAAGCCACTCATCAGGGGAATTTTTATTTATTTCTATTTATTTATCTATTTAGAGACAAGGTCTCTATGTCTCTAGTCCTGGCTGCCGTGGAACTCACAGAGATCTGATTGCCTTTCTGTCCACCGCCATGCCCAGCATCAAGGAGTTTCTTTGAGTAACATAGTGGCAACAAATATCTCAAGACAGACTAGTGCCTTGTGCATCGTGGGCACTCACTGTCTTAGCTACTGTTCTATTGCTGTGAGTAGATAGAACGATCACGGCAACTGATGAAAGCATTTATTCATTTATTTGTCTGTCTGTCTGTCTATCTATCTATGTATCTATCTAACTATCTTTTTGAGACAGGGTTTCTCTGTGTAGTTTTGGAGCCTTCCTGGAACTTGCTCTGTAGACCAGGCTGGCCTTGAGTTCACAGAGATCCACGCGCCTCTGCCTCCTGAAATCTGGCATTAAGGCATGTAGCACCACCACCCAGCTATGAAAGCATTTAATTGGGGACTTGCTTACAGTTTCAGAAGGTTAGTCCCTGATCATGGCCAGGGAGCACAGTGGCAGGCAGGCATGTTGCTGGAACAGTAGCTGAGAGTTCACTTCTGATCTGTAGATTACAGGCAGAGACAGATACTGGGCCTGGTGTGGGGTTTTGAAACGTCAAAGCCCACCCCCACCTCCTAATCCTTAAATAACTCACCAAGTGGGGACCAAACATTCAAATACCTAAGTCTATGAAGGACATTCTTACTCAGCCGCCATACTATCAGTGGTTCATCAGCAGATATATAGCAAACCCTTGCTGTGTGCCCAGGAACTGAGGTACCCAGGATAAAACTTGTACTGTTTGGAGATCAGACAAATCAACAAATGAGACTCTCAGAGAATGAAACCAGGCTGGTGTTGCAGACCTGTAATCCTAGATTTGGAAAGCTGAGGCAGGAGGATCATGAATTCAAGGTCAGCTCTAATATCTATAAAAGCAAACCAAAAAACCAAAGCAGCTGGGCATGGTGGTCCATGCCTTTAATTCCAGCACTTGAGAGACAGAGGAATGCAGGTCTCTTGAGTTTCAGGTTAGCCAAGGCTACATTGTGATGCCTTGTCTCAAAAAGCGAAACAACAAAACAAACAACAACAAAGCAAAACAAATGAAAACCCAAACTATCAAAATGAAGAAAACTAAGACATAACAAATAAACAAAAGTGTTGCCCCAAATTAGCGTTCAATGGCACATAGACTGGTTGAATCCATCTCAGTATTCGAATTGAGACACATCTGGTACAAAATGATCTTTTGTTTTTTTTCCCAAACTTAAGGTGAGAACATGAGGTGCAAGGAGTCCATAGAGATGTGTAAGTCTAGTTATTTTTCATACAGTGATGTCCTGTTCTTTTTGGAAGGCACAGGCAGGGCTTCAGGAATGAAGGGATTGGATGTGGTTCTTGAAGTACATGCAAATTTGATGGTAGTTCAGAAAGTTGCTTGCAACTCATTGAACTCTCTGCTACTTGGTGCAAAATGTGTGTGCCCTCATAGATACAATTTATTCTGGGCTCGCAGCTACTCTCAGGTTGTCCAACATATTGATGACCATAAGAGCCTTTGGTCCTACGGCTTTGCTTTGGAGTTTTCTCATGTTGGGTTTTCCTAAAATAGGGCCTGACAGGGCAACTAAAATAGACAGCATTGCATTGACTCTTAGGTAGTAGCTGTTGGGGCAGGAAATAGACAAGAACTGAGTAGCCTCCTTTTTTTTTTTGGTCTGTTTTTTGTTTTTTTGTTCTTTGAGACAGGGTCTCACTATGTAGTCTTTGCTAGCCCTGAACTCACAGAGATCCACCTGCCTCTGTCTCCTGAGTGCTGGGATTAAAAGCATGTACCACCATGTCCAGCAAGAGATACCTTACTTTGCAAAGCCTGCAGTACCATATTGCTTGTTGCTTTCTATCGTATGTTGGACTCTCTTGATTTAAGTATCTGTTTTTCTCTATGCATGTTAATGTATCCATGTGCCCTAAAAGCAGTTGTGAAAATAAATAACTGCTAAGAAAATAAAGCAAAACAGTTTTAATCTGTGTGTTTATGTATGTATGTATATGTATACATAGACACATGGCTATATATTACCCTCATAGGATATGTGTGTTTGTATGTATATATAAAGACAGACAAACCATGAGCATTTCTAGTCTCTGTTTTAGAAACCCAGATTTTTACTAAATTGGCTCTTAGCACTTAAAGGGAACTTTTTGGGTGATAGTAATTGAAACCAAGAATTCTGGTCCTGTCTTGTTTTTCAGTTTCATAGGATGTGGTCTAGATCAAATACCTTTGAGCTGGAAGAAGATTGGCTATGTCATTATTGTATAAGGCTTCCAGGAGAGTTTGCTTTCTGTCCTATCACATGCTTTTGAATGTTAGAAGGGGTTCTTCCTTGGGAATATGAAAGCGAGAGAAAATGTTTCTACAGTAGAAGTCAGGGGTAAATACTCTGTCACTGTGTATTTGGAAGAGGGCTAAGATAGTTTTTAGCTTGTTAGTCATACCATCTTATATAAATAGTATCCTAATGGCTTATCTAGTTGTAATGGAATCTGTCAGCTTTCATGGGCCAGGGATCATTGCTCCTGTTGTTCAGCTGAGAGTACCCATGATGTATTAGATTGAAATTGTGGCCCCACAAGCTGGTCCAGGAACATGAATCAGGAAGTCTTAAGCATTGGATCGTCCTCTCTGGGCTGCTTAAGTAGGAAATCTGAGAAGCATTAACTGTCTTTGTAAGAACTCTTTGAGTTCTTTGAGTGGTGATACAAGCTGACATCTGGGGAATGGAAAAGGGAATTTACTGATTGGTGTATTCATGAAGGTTAGGCTTTGATCTCCATTCTTGAAACTATTGGATTCCGGGTATAAATGATGTCTTCAAAACCCAGTTTGTAATTTCTCAGTATTGCCTACCACCTAAAAATCTCATTCTTGAGTTCTGTATGCATTAGATCTGAAACTTACCTGGTGAAGAGTGTCTGTTTAATCTTCACATCTACCTTCTTCAATAGACATTTTACTTTCTCTGTTGACTGTGGTATGGTGACCATTTTCAGTGGTTGGCTTGGGTGCCTGTGTACCCCTTGTAACAATCATTGGAGCCAGGGATGTATGAGGCAGTGGTGGGTTAAAGTCACATGTTCCATATG
>LOEQ01001556.1:154517-181471 GCA_001685075.1 Bramus lutescens
TGTGTGTGTGTGTGTGTGTGTGTGTGTGTGAATAGTTCCACCTCCCCCACTTTTTTTTTTTCCAGTCCTCCCACCTCTCTTTGTCCTTGGTACTATTTGATCCAATTGTGCCTCATGGCTAAAACAGGAGAGCAGTCACTTATGAGACACACTTGACTTGCAGTGGTAGAGCTGTGCTGGCTACTGAAGAACACTTCCTGTGTGTAAAAGAAGCTTAAGTCTGTCAGTGACTTTGTGATAGCAGTAATAATAATGATTACAGAGAGAGGTGGACACTTCATTGTATGCGTCTATATACCAAATACGTGGATTATCTCATTTCCTCTGCTCAACAGCCTTCGGAGGTGCAGTGGAATGAGCTGCTGACAGATTTGGTCAATAGATGCCATCTCTGGATTACTGGGCTTTCTCCCTTCCTAGATAGGTTCCTTGACCTCAGTGTGCTGCCATTTAATTTCCTGAAACTCAGTAATTATTGCACAAAGCTACGTTTCTATATGGCTGTGATTACAATGTGCTAGCAGATAGGTAGTGATATTCATTACTAATAATTGTGTTGTTTTTGGAAACTAGGCACTAGAGTATCTAGATTATACAGAGGCTGTCCGCAGGTGGCAGTGGGAGAGAGGAGAGCCATCTGGGAAGACACCTCCATTAACAGAGTGTAATTGCCTAGAAATCTAGAGATCCTGTCTTTGCAGAGCTACAGAAGTAAATGAAAGAGGAAAGGGAGAGCCTGCCTCGGGTTAGGAACAGGTTATGGCTAACAATGAATCGTCAGTGGTGTGGCATGTGATTGGTTTTGTTTTTGAGACTGGGTCTCACTGTGTAGATCAGGCTGACCTTGAACTCACAAACATCCACTTGTCTCTGCTGGGATTAAGCACTATGTCTGGCCTTTTATTATTAACATTACATTAGTAATGTAACATTGTAAAATTATTTATTATTATTACGTGGAGGGTGGGGCATGTACGCTCATGTACCATGGCATGTGTGTGGTGGTCTGGGATAATTTTCAGAGGTCTGTCTTTCCCTTCTACCATATAGGTCCTGGGGATTGACCTCAGGTTATCCCTAACCTGGTGGCAGGCACCTTTATCACTGAGCTATCTCAGCAGCACTTGTGAGACTGTTTTTAGACGGACTTGAGCTAATGACTTTGGGGCTAGGGCTGACTGGATGTACCAGGTACTATTATCTACATTTCCTGGCTGATCATGTGCAATATGTCAGTAGATTTAGGAAATTCAGTTGGTCACAGAGCTAGGCTTCAGTTTCATGGCTGGAGCTTCCACCACACTGATGTGGAGCAGGTCTAGGGCAAATGGACTAGTTCTAGCACATCTCCTCCTTTCCTGGGATGGGGAGCTGTGAACCCAAGGGCAGCATACTTGGAGCCATGGCAGCTGGGCTGGCCTGGCCCTAGGGAGTGCACTGGATGTCTTTGAGTATGCATGCAGACAGTGTGGTGTTCTTTCAGGTGGCTGATGGTTAAGGTCTGCAGTTCTGAGGTTGCTGTATTGTTGCTCCTGAGCATTACTCATTGTGCTGTCCCATGATCCTTTGGTCATGGTTTCTTGAACTAAAACATTCCAGTTTCTGTTTGTTCTGTGATGTCGGATAAATTTACTATATGTTTGCAGAGCCTCAGTTTCCCTGTCTTTAAATGGCATTGTGGTGAGGAGGTCACATGAGCTAATAATGTTTTTAAAATGCTTACTTAGTATAGAGCTTGGCTCTGTATAAAATGCTCAATAATTGATGGCTGCTGTTAGCCTACAGCCAGTGAAACCTTCAGCTTTGAAAGACTAAAGAAGGTTCTGACAGCCTCTTGAACACAGGACTGGTTGCTGTGACTGGGCCTGGAGAAGCTCAGAGAACTCAAAAAGCAACCCAGGAGCAGTATCCACCAGCAGACAAGAAAATACTAGCTCTGACTTGAGACCACTACTCCATCCCACTAGAATGGGAACCTTTCAAAGAAAGGAACTATGATAGGAGAAAGCCAGCCTTCTGTCATTGGGTGATTGATCATCTGCCGACATTGATTTCCCCCCTTTTTCTCATCTGCTGAACATATTAACAGCCTTCAGGCTTCAACTGGTTCTGCTGTATCAGGTCATCAAAAGATGCTTTTACATGAAGACCCAGCAGAGTAAATGGGATTTAGGCCTCTATGGTAGCCCCATCTGCTCTGTCCTTACCTTTAGGCCTTGGTGCCAGGCTTTGGAAGGAACTGCTGTACTGAGGCATCTGTCCAGTGGGGGCGGGGTGAATGGCCTGGGTAGGTGGGTCAGACAGAGGGCAGGAAATCCTCTTATCGCACCGGGTGCTGGGCCTCCTGGCAGCAGGAGCTGAGCAGCAAACACTGGTGAGTCAGCCAGTCTGTGAGCATGTGGGGTTTGTTTAAGTTTGGGCCTTTTGTTTCTTTCAGCAATCTAGACTTTAGAAACACAAATCTGGAAACCAGACCCTCCACATGCTGCAGTCCTTGTTTGGAGAGAATTCTGCTGGAACAGTTGCTTCTCATATGATGGTCTTCCAAGAATTAACCCCTTGCCTTTTGAAATTTGAATAGGTTTCACTTATGGCTTACTACATGGCCCAAAGTATGAACAGCCTATAAGAAATCATGCTGGGGTCTGTCACTTTTCATAGCCAAAACACTTTGAAGGGTTTGTGTGTGTGTGTGTGTGTGTGTGTGTGTGTGTTTTAAAGCAAGTTGAAACTGCAGTTCTTTTGAGGGCATGTGTAGACGTGTCTTTGTCTCTGAGGGTGGAGAACATGACACACCCTGATAGGAGTCTGCCTTAGCTACAGGAATGGTTGTGGGTCCTTTTAGATGACTACACTCACTGCTTTCTTTTAGAGAGAATTCCTCCTGAAGGTAACTCCCAGTTTATCTGGACACTGTTGGTAGAAGCTGTTTAATTTTTTCAGCTTTTCTTAACAAGTGCCCTTTGCGTCCTATTACCAGACTCGTAAGAACTCTGAATTTGTACCATGAAGGGCCATGGAGGCTCCTTAGAAGTGGGAAGCCCATACCGGACTGACATTGATTTTTTTTTTTTTGTCTGATATCTGCTTTCCTTGTTACACTTCTGGCTCCGCATCCACACACTAACAGTGCAGTGTCAGTGGCCGCCATTGTTGTAATAGTTGGCAGAATTTCTCAAGTATTAAATTGCAAATGGATTTTCTATTATAGCAAACTAGTTGGCAGTTAAGAACAAGCCCTGAGTAGACTGTATTAGAGAAGTTGCTTCTGCTTTTGTCACAAATTTCCAGCAGTTCATATAAAAATTAAGTTATAACAAATAACACGAACTGAAGAATTTGCTCAATGTAGCCTTTCAATCTGGCAGTTGTATCTCTTTGAGACTGTACTGGGTGTGGAGACACACCTAGGTTGGGAAAGTACCTGGACTACAGGCTCCATATAGGTGGGTGGAGCAGGACAGAGCTAGGATGGTACACCTGTGTGAATCCAAAGGATCAGACACATTTCAGTTAACTGGTTGGCTAGGCCCCTGCTTTCAGTTTTGACATCGTAACTCTTTACCTTACCATTAGACCATTATGAGATTATAGGTGGCTTGGATATGGCCTCTTCTCCCTAGTCCACCAGAATCCAGCCTGACAAACCAAACAGTGTATTTTATTGGACTTATTGAGGAGCGTGAGTGACCTTAAAGTAGCTCCAGCACCTTACTTTTTTAGGACATCGTAGGGGTTTCATCATTTAGTCTTGCTTTCAGTTAATTTTCCACTCCTTATTTCTGCTAGCATCTTAGGGAGAAGGGATGGCTACTGTGAGGTGAGGTTCCTTTAACTCTCCTCGACTCCTACTAAGGAGTGTCACCAGTTCTGTCCATTACTGTTATCATAGACTTAGCCACTTCTGTATTGTTCTGCTCAATTACTTGCCATGGCTACCAGGCCAAGAAAATTTATACTCCAAGGTGTTGCTTTTGTTATGCTGGGAAGAAAAGACTTACTGAAACAATCTTTATTAAAATCTGAACACATAGGTTATTTGGTGTAGAGCCAGGTGATGAACTTCTGGCTTAACTCAGGTCCAGATAACTTTCTTATGTGAAGGCCAAAGTTGACAAGACATATATCCCCAGAACACTGTCAGAAACATAGTCTCTGATGTTCTGCAAATGAATCAGCTTCTTGTAACCTATGCTACTCTAAGGATTCTAGGAATTTCTCATGCTGGTTCTCCATGTATCCCTTAGCCACCATATCCAAGGATAAGCCACAGAGATGAATTACAGGAGTGGTGGGGGGTGGGGTACGGTCTTTCTCTTGTTAGCTAAGTTTCCCTCATTTCCATTGTTAGCTCAGTGAAATAGAGTGGTCGCTAGTAGACACTTCTGGAGTGTAGTGTATCTACCCCACTCCTCTGCTTATAGGTGACTGTTATGTAATTTCCTTCCAGGTTGGCTGGCTCCTCTAACTGATGGCATGTTGAAGTACATGGGCCAGAAGCAACGAGGGCATCTGATCCAGAGGGGGCCACTCTAGAGGCCAGGCCATCACCACCATGGGCCAGTGTGTCACCAAGTGCAAGAATCCTTCATCAACCTTGGGCAGCAAGAATGGAGACCGTGACTCTAGCAGCAAGTCACACAGCAGGCGGGGAGCTGGCCACCGTGAGGAACAGGTGCCACCTTGTGGCAAACCAGCTGGGGATATCCTTGTCAATGGGACCAACTTTCGTCTCCGACGCACTGAGGCCTGCCAGCTGCCAACATCTGGAGATGCTGGGAGGGAGTCCAAGACCAGTGCTGAGGAATCTTCCTTGCAGAGTTTGGAAGAACTGTTCAGGCGCTACAAGGACGAGCGGGAGGATGCAATCTTGGAGGAAGGCATGGAGCGCTTTTGCAATGACCTATGTGTTGATCCTACAGAATTTCGAGTGCTGCTCTTGGCCTGGAAGTTCCAGGCGGCTACCATGTGCAAATTCACCAGGTTAGTTACAGATGCTTCCATGTCAGCAGGTGAACAGAAGAGGAAAGAAAGTGACATTGGGTAGTAGTAACAGCTAGGGCAGAACTAGGCTGACTTCACAGGTTTGGGGCAAGTGGTCTCCCCTCCTTTCTGGCCATTTTTTCTAAAGCTTAAGTGTTCGAGTTGTAGTTCTGATCCAGAGAACTCCTTAGACTCTCCTAAGGGATTATTATTATTTTACCACATGTCTGGTACTGTAGCATAATTACTGAACAGATTTCTCAATAGGGATTTATGTCTTCATAAAGCCTTGAAATCCTTTTTTTTGGGGGGGGGTTTCGAGACAGGGTTTCTCTGTGTAACAGTCCTGGCTGTCCTGGAACTAGCTTTTGTAAACCAAGCTGGCCTTGAACTCACAGAGATCCACCTGCCTCTGTTTCCCTAGTGCTGGGATTACAGATGTGCACGACCACTGCCAGGCTAAGCCTTGGATTCTTTACCCTGGTACCTCAGCCTCCAAGGACTGGGTTTATAGACATGTACCATGTGCTGTCCTGTTTTTTTTCTCACAGAATAAAGCACTACGTGATTGATAGGTCACAGTTGTATTCATCATAGCACGAAGAGGCAGCCTAACTCTGGCTGCCAACACTCTGCCTGAAGTTAATAAGGACTAAGCAGTGTAAAGCCTGTGGCTAAGCTGCTGCTCAGCCTCACTGATAGCTGCTCAGAACTTGTCTCTTGCTCCTTTATATGTCAGTTCAGTGATTCGATGTTTGTCTGTGGTCTGACGGGCATTACGTGCCCACAAAGTGCGTGCCTCTGGAGTGCACCTCTGCAGCGAGGACAGCCGGTCCTAGCTGTCAAGGAGTACAAATTGTCATAGTTACGTATCCATATTGGGGTTGTCTGTATATAAGGATATGGCAGGGTCATGGCAGGCCATTACTCGAAGAGCGCAGGGTTATGAATAATAACTGACTTTATTTCTTATTGTTGTTAAAGATGGAGTCTCACTATATAGCCCTAGTGGCCTGGAACTGGATATGTAGACCAAAGTGGCCTCAGACTTCAGGTTCTGCCTGCCTTTTAAGTGCTGGGATTAAAGGCATGAGCCACCATACCTGTCCTGGCAGAATGGACTTCAAAACTCATCCATATGGCCAGTAGATCTGCTCAATAGATCAGATGCCTCACACTTGAGCTACTTGTACAGTCCCTGAGATGATAAGTATGAAACCATGTTATAAACTGCAAAGTGCTGTGTACATATTGAAAAGTGCACACACCTGGGTGTGGTGGTACAGGTCTATAAAACCAGCCCTCAGGAGGCTGAGGTACAAGGGTAAAGAATTCAAGGCTAGTTTGGGCTACCCTATCTCATAAAACAACAGAAACAAACAAAAGTATAGTTAAAAGCTTTTAGAAACTACACAGTTTTGGTTTTGTATGTGTGAGCATGCACTTATGCCATGCTTTGAGTGTGAGGGGCCGAAGGACAGCTTGAGGGAGTCTGCTCTCTGTGTCTTGTGGGCTCTTGGGATCAGACTCAGGTCTTAGCAGCAAGCATGTTTACTCGCTGAACCATCTTGCCAGGCCCTCAAAGCCACGTTTATGTGTTTATGTTTATGGGTGTATCGCCTACATTGTATGTCTCTGCACTGTGTGCATTTCTGGTACCCTCAGAGGCCAGAAAAGTGTGTGAGAGCCCCCAAAACTGGAGTTACAGGTAGTTGTGAGCTGCCATGTGGGTTAGAGGAATTGAACTGGGCTTCTTTGGAAGAGCAGTCAGTGCAGTCCACTGTGCCATCTCTTGAGCTCTGTTTTTTTTTTTTCCTTTGTGTTTGTCTATATCTCTTTATTTTTGAGGCAAGGTCTGACTATTGAGCCTTAGCTGTAGAACACGTGTAGACCAGGCTGGCCTAGAACTCAGAGATCCTCCTGTCCCTGCCTCCTGAGGGCAGGAGGTTACTGTGCTGTTGTTACTGTGCTGTCTTGCCTCATCATATACGGCATCATTTTTACTTATTAATCATACCTTTTCCTACCTGTCGCAGGAAGGAGTTTTTTGATGGCTGTAAAGCAATAAGTGCAGACAGCATTGATGGGATCTGTGCACGGTTCCCTAGCCTCTTAACAGAAGCCAAACAAGAAGATAAATTCAAGGATCTCTACCGGTTTACATTTCAGTTTGGCCTGGACTCTGAAGAAGGGCAGCGGTCATTGCATCGTGAAATAGCCATTGCCCTATGGAAACTAGTATTTACCCAGAACAATCCTCCTGTATTGGACCAATGGCTAAATTTCCTAACAGAGAACCCCTCGGGAATCAAGGGCATCTCCCGGGACACTTGGAACATGTTTCTCAACTTCACTCAGGTGATTGGCCCTGACCTCAGCAACTACAGTGAAGATGAGGCCTGGCCAAGTCTCTTTGATACCTTTGTGGAGTGGGAAATGGAGCGGAGGAGAAGAGAAGCAGAGGGGAGAGGTGCACTCAGCTCAGGGCCCGAGGGCTTGTGTCCAGAGGAGCCACACTGAGGATCTATCTGCCTGCTGCCCTGCAGCCAAGTGAGGAATTGGACCTTTCTGGAAATTACTGAAGATCCGGATATTTTCTACTTTACACCTTTCTCTGCCTTGTATTTGAAAGGGCTCTAAAATGATGTATCATGTTTTAGGCACTTTCTTCATTTTTTTGGTTATTTTGGTTATTTCTTTTTTGGGTGAGAAATCCCCCAAAATATTTGAACCTGGCTACATGTTGTGTACCTTTTTTGAAGCCTTCAGATAGAATAAGCCTGCCATTTCTTGCACAAATGTATTAGATTTGTTTTGGTTTGTGGGGGAGGGTCTAGGCCTGGGTGGGGAGGGACTGTTAGGTTGAGTTAACATTACAATGACACAGTGCCAGATCTCAGTTTTGCATATTACTTTTCAGGGCAGGTCTGTACTGTGTAGTGCTGTTTACATGGTTGAATTTAGGTTGTAATAATTATTTTAAAAAATTTACACAGATATATGAATAGCAGTGTTAACTGTTAGCCACATTGCATTAATTTCCAGACAGTTTGGAGCTCTTGGAGAGCCAGGGCCAAGGCCAGTTTAGAGCATTTGCAGCCTGATGCCCCACCCACCCCTTTAAGCTAATTTACCCAAAGCCCTTACCTCCCTCACTTCTTGCCCATTCCTTCTTTGACCTATTGCATTTCATGTTTAATTTATCCATCACCATACTGTACCTGTCAGTCAAGTGAGCAGTTTTGTTTTGTTAGAACACATTGTACTGAAAACCACTTAAGCATTGAATGCAGAGAAAGCAGTGCTACCTCAGTTTTGCTGGAAGTAGACTTCTTTGATAGTTTTCTTTCATGTTTTATATTTTCATGTCATAAGTGGAAATGCTTTTTTTTTTTCTTATTTGCCTTGGAGCCAAAGTTTCCGTTCTGGGTGGTAAGAAAAGCATGCCTGCCGGCCAGCTGACCAAGAAAACTATGGCATGGAACTCTGCTTCAGACTTTTCCTTTTTCCTTTAGTTTTTATTGAGTATCATCAGCTTACTTGTCTGGCAAGTGCAGAAGCCTGAGGCTGGCCTGAACTCTGCCAAACAAATTATCCAAGTGTATTGAATCATTAAATGTATGCCCTCTCCCTCTCTGCTGCGCCCATGTTGTCACTTAACCCCCAGGAGTTATTTATTATCTTTTTGTTAATGTCAAGCTCATTTGGGGTAATGTGATGACTGTTTAGGTTTACATGACCTTCCTCTCCTTCCCTTACCCCCAGATATGTATAAATACATATATAAGATATGTATATATTTTACCTTTATAAAATATATATATACACATATATGTATCTATATTCCTTTATTTGCTAAAACTGGCCATAAAAGAAGGAGCTGCCTTTGATCTGTAGTTAAGAAGATGCCAGGGAGCATCATAAATGGAGGCTATTGTATATGAATTTGGGCATTTTCACTAAACTTGAATGAATTTGCTCACAGGAAGGAGGAAACAGTTCTATAGACTCTACATGTTCACTCTGCCAGGCCAGCTTTGGTCAAGCTGCCACCAGGGCTTGAGGAGCTGACTCTGCCCTACCTAGTTTGCTAGAAGACCCTCTTGATAATTTCCCATTAAAAAATATCCTCAAAAAAATTGTACTGGAAGGTGGGTGGTAGGAGCTTGTATAGTTCAGCTTCCAATACTTCGGAACAGATTAAAAAGGGAATCTTTTAATAAAAGTTACAAAAATATTTATACTCTTGATACAATGAAAAGTGTCTATTAAATATTTGGAATTTTCTCCCTTGATTAGTCTACCCCAAATCCTGGGTATATGTTTCTCACCATGGGCAAGAGTTGCATGCTTTGAGTTCTTTATGAGTCTTACTGCTCTGGGCTCCTGTCTTTATAAAGATGATTATTTAAGTTGGCCTGACAACTGTCCTTTCTTGAGACACAGATAAGAAACCTGAAAATCAGCCCCAGACATAAGATAAGATAGTCCTGGAAGGCCGAAGAGGCTGATGGCCAGATGTGCTCCTTTCTTCTAGCCATAGTAAGACAAAGTCCTTGAGTAAGTCAGTATCCAGGGGCCCAACAGTTTCCCAGGGCACAGCTACACGGCAGCCTTTGGAGATCTCACCCAGCCAGTCACTCATTATGCTGGAGTAGGTGGAAGTCCAATGAGGGAAGAAGTAGTGGAGTGTTGTAGGTAAGACTTTCTGTCCCGGGTAAGAAAGGGTTGTATGTGCAGGGAACTGCCAAGAGAGGGAGGCAGTCAGGGCCCCATGGACTCAAGGAACTAAATTTCTTACCCTCTGGGTAGATTCTGAATGATGCTCAGTTTCTCCAACCAGTCATTTAGAAATTATTTGTGATTGTATTTATAATGCTTCTATTGTTGAGAAACCAGAGAAAGGAACAGTTAGAGGGACCTGGGGTTCTCTGTGCAGTGGTGTTTTTTTTTTGTTTGTTTGTTTTGCCAAGAGATTCACAGCGAGGTATAAGGTTTGTAGTTAAGTTCTGAGAAACAAAAGCCTGTTTCACTCACCCTCAGATAGGCTTGCTCCAGCAGTGGCTGGAGGCCAAATGTTTGCCCCTCAGGTAAGCCAGCTTGTGACACTGGGGTGATGTGGGGAGGTGTGATATGTGGGTGCCATTTTGGAATTCTGTAGCATCTAAGCATTACTACACAGACAGATTCTGTTGGAAAATTGCTTGCTTTTGGCAAGCGACTTTCCGAGTTCCCATGGTATTTCTTTAGTAATTTATTAGCAAGCTGGTATGAGGTAAAGGGGTTGCTTTATTGAATTCTTTCCCCTAGCCTTGCCAAACTTGAATGTATCATTCTTAATGACACTTTGCTGTACTTCTAGGGGTTGCCTCAGCAGCTCTCTTTACTGTGGCGGATGTGCCAACATGTGTATTGTTGGGTCCAAAGCCTCTATGTACCCATCTGATAAAAGAAAATCTTTCCAGAGCTGGCTGAAAATTCAAATTTCAGCCCAAGCTTTAGGCTAAGGGAAAGATAACAGAAAATGTGCAATGCAATATTGTTCATATTGGTTGGACACAAAATAACGAGTTAAGCTGCACATAGTATTAGCTTGAAACAGTCTCCTAGGGCCTGGTCTTCCGGCCAGATCAGGTTATGGGACCCCATAGAGTATGTATTTTGGACCATTGGTGGGAAGTTGCTGAGATAAAGACTAGTCCAAAAACTAAGGAAGCAAAAGGTCTGTATATTGGAATGTATGGTTTGCTATATTTCAAATGGGGTCTTCAGTGCAGCAGGTAGACCGGGCTATACAGTTACACAGGGACAGGAGAAAGCTACCGTTAGGAAGTCCCCCCTCCCCCTTCTTTCTTAGACATTTTCCCATGTATGTTAGGATGGCTAGTGATGACTTGAACATCTCAGTAACTGACAAGGTTCTTACTTGAAGGACTCAAGCAGTATTTATCTTTAATACTTGAACGAACAAAATTATCAAAATATGTCTGTTAGGGCTTTTTAAAGGACACGTGACATTGATCTTCCCTTCTAGGTCAGGTAGAGGGGATATTCTTGCCACTCCTCTTCAGAGTGCATTCCTATGGTAAGCTGTAATAGTAGTCCATACCAGTTGGCCCAGGACTACATGCTGGGGATGATTATCAGCCTCTCCCCCCCCCACCTTTTAAAAAGAATGATGCTTTAAGCATTGGGCACAGATGCTGAGATGGTGTGACTAGCTGAGTAATCAAGTTCTGATTCTAGTGTTGGAGTGGAGTGTTCTGTTTCTCTTGGAAACCCAGCCTGCTCTCAGATACCTACTTCTATCACGTATCTATCTCAAGCATTGCCAGAAGAAGCCATTCAGCAGCTGCTGTTTTTCTCTCAGCACAACTGTATTTGCTATGGAAGAAGTACCTTTCCTCTAATACTGGTCCCCAGGCCTCAGAATCTGATTAACTGCTCTTCCCTGCTGCACTGAGTATGGGTCTAGGTTTCGAAGAGGGAATTTGAAGCAATAGGTAAACAGGGCTTGGTTAAATTTTGGTATCACACATATCCTGCTTAAGCCGCTGAGGTGATGATGAGTCCACTGCTCATGTGACCCTCCACCTTTGTGGATCCCTCTTGGTTTGTGACCAGCATATGTCTGAGGTTGTACAAACTTGACAAAAGGTAATACTTTTGTATTCTCTGCACTGTTGCACTCTTCAAATAGCCCCTGAATATTAACTTGATATACACATTTTTGTCTTTGATGTCTACAGTATTTTTTTGTTTTTGTTGTTGTTTTTTATTTTGAAGGTTATCTGCTGTTGGATTCAATAAATTTGTTTACCTGACTATTGATATTTCTGCAGAAAACAAAAAACAGTGAATTTATTCTGAGGCGTAAGTTATAAGACTTTTTCAGTGATGCTGTGCCATGTTAACTGTGTGTGAAAATGACCTATGTAGGATAGGAGCCCAGCTCCAAACACAGGTGATCATCTCCGTGCACTGTCCCTGCTACTGAAATCGTCTTTCTTACCTTAAGTCACTCAAGTCCCATGAAAAAAGTCCATCGTGAGCCCTGTGTGTGCCCCTAGGTCTAATCAGGCTTGCAGTGATTAGGTTTACTTTTTATTCATCTGCAAAATAAAGGCATCTCCATCAGTGTTAGGATTTAAGAAAAAGTCTAAGAAACACCTATGATACCTCATAGTGTTCAACCATCCCTCTTAAGAGTCTCCAAAAAGATGTTAGGTACATTGGGGGCAGGGAACAGTTTAGCGTGTGGCATTTACATTGGATCTTTCATCACTCAAGCTCCCTAAAAGGGCTCAACTTTCTATTGTGCCAAATTGGGAATTTTTTTTGAACTTTTTTTTTTTAAATCTTATACCAATCCCAGTTACCTCTCCCTCCTGTCTTTCCACTCTCCCCACCTTTTCTCCCCTCCCCCATCCGCTTCTCAGGGTGAGGCCTCCCATGGGGAGTCAAGTCTGTCATATCACTTGAGGCAGGACACCATGGCACCCTTTGTATGTAGGCCGAGCAAGGTATCCCTCCATAGGGAATGGGCTCCAAAGAGCCAGTTCATGCACTAGAGATAAATACTGGATCCACTGCTAGTGGCCCCACAAACTGCCCATGCCACACAACTGTCACCCACATTCAAAGGGCCTAGTTCAGTCTTATGCTGGTTCCCCAGCTGTCAGTCTGGGGTCAGTGAGCTCCCACTAGCTTGAGTCTGCTGTTTCTGTGGATTTTCCCATCATGGTCTTGGCCCCTTTGCTCATAATATCGCTCTTCTCTCTCTATGACTGGACTCNCTGTCAGTCTGGGGTCAGTGAGCTCCCACTAGCTTGAGTCTGCTGTTTCTGTGGATTTTCCCATCATGGTCTTGGCCCCTTTGCTCATAATATCGCTCTTCTCTCTCTATGACTGGACTCCAGGAGCTCAGCCCAGTGCTTAGCTGTGGATCTCTGCATCTGCTTCCATCAGTTACTGGCTGAAGGCTCTATGATGACAATTAAGGTAGTCATCAATCTGATTACAGAGGAAGGGCAGTTTAGGCCTCCTCTCCACAACTGCTTAGATTCTTAGCTGGGGTCATCCTTGTGGATTCCTGGGAGTTCCCTAATGCCTGGTTTCTTGCTAACCCTACAGTGGCTCCCTCTTTCAAGGTAACTCTTTCCTTGCTCTCCCTCTTTGTCCTTTACCCAACTAGATTTTCCCAATCCCTCATGTCCTCCCTGCTCCATTTCTCCCCACAGCCTTACCACCCTTCCCCTTCCCCTCATGCTACTTATTTACTAAGGAGATCTTTGTCTACTTCCCCTTGAGGGGGGGTCCATGTATGTATCTCTTAGGGTTCTTGTTTCCCGTCTTCAGGAGAGGAAAAATCTAAGAACATCTATTCTTAACTTCTAGACTTAAGCCCCTTAGTCCCTCTTTCGTACTTTCTGGTTATTGTCTGTTCAACAATGGCACTGACTAGCCATTTTGCTCATTTCTTTGGTGGAAGTGCTAATGGTTCCTAAAGGTTCCTAGCCTCTTGGTATCTTCTAAGATGTAGTAGGTGCAGGATGGAGATCAGAAAAGGCTTTTCAGTTAGAAAGGTCTTAATAAGCTTGATATTCCCTAGAAATTGTGTAGTTTTACCCTTGTTCCACACTCCTCCCATTAACTACTTCTGGGCTTTGTCCCTTCTATTAAGCACAGATAGGGACTTACAGATTGGAGAGTAGCATAGTGGAATGGAAGATAGCCAACTTGGGTGCTTTTAACAGCGCTGTATGGATTACAAGCAGATAAAATCCATTTTCAATTAGATGATTGGCAAGTAGTTTTTATACAGTTACCAGATGAGCATAATTGCATATGGAATGGACTTCTACCAAGAAAGTATGCTAAAAAGTAGTTCAGAGGGATAGAGAAGAGTCTTCAATTTTTGTCTCTCCTATCAAGTCCTCAGAGCAGATAGCTTGACTTGGCTCTAGAAGTTACCCCTCTAGCCCTTGTTGACCCAAATTATAAAAGAAGCAAAGGTAGATAATTGGGTAAATTTATCTACATATGAGAAAAATACTATATGCCAAGGTGTCAGGAGGTATAGAGGTCAAATCATTAGAGATATATAGGCTTTGCCATTGGCTATTTACACTGATCCTTGGATCAATCGGGACTTTAAATTACAAGATTTCTGTGTCTTAAAAAGCAAACTAGAAACGCTTTAAATGTTCCTAACATATTTAATCCACAAGAAGCTCTTAAAAAGTCAACATGGAAAAGTAGTTGGCGACAAATTATGCTGGTAAACAGTTGGAATCTTTTTGTAGTTAAAAGAACTAAGTATCAATACGCATCACTACAGTAGCTTTTCTTAAGAGATGCCTGCTGAGTGTGTATGTGCAAGAACGCAGTCTGCAGCTTCAGTCAACAGTCGTGGTTTAGAAACTGAGTTATGCCAGTATATTATGTAGCTATTTTAAAAATATAAATAATGATAGAAAAATCTAAGCTTGTAAAATACTGTCAGTCATTGCTTCTGGGTGGTTGGATATAATTTACACTGACTTCCCTACTTATTTTTTAAGATGTCATTTTCAGAGGTCCAAGGAAATAAAAACAAATGTGGCTTTAGTGTTGTTCTGAGCAACCCCAATATAGGCACAGGAGTTCCAAACCCAAATCAAGAGTTCCATAAAAACCTCCAGTTGCCTTTTCCCTAAGACTGCTCCTCAGGCAGCTGCCTTGGCAGCTCAGCTCAGCATTGGCTGCCTAGAAGGGTGTGGGAGAAACAATGCACAAACGCACTTATGAATGGAATGTGTGTTTTGCAAGAGTCCAAGTTGGCAGCTTTGGTTTCCAAAAGGTGGGAGCATCAGCTGGAAGAACACAGTGTGCAGAAAGTCTGAGGCTTGATGGCTAGGTTCATTTCTTCAGTTCTGTAGTTGGGGCCCAGGGGGAAAGCCTCATCCATGATGAAGGAAATAGTCTTGCTGAGTTCAGAAAGCCTTAATAGCTTCTTGCAACACTTTGCAAAGTCCCCTAATGCTTGCCACTTACTGAGCACAATTCATGCTGGACTTTTGCTAATTTAATCTTCCTAACAACCATGAAGTAGGTACTGATTTCCCCATTTTAAACAGGGTCTCAGGAAAATAGTTCACAGTCTACTGTTCTTGACATTTTCCACAAGTTAGATCTTTGAAGTCTAATAATTCTTCAAAATAAGTATTTTCTCATTTTATACAGCTGTAGAAATGGATTCAGAATGACCCAAATACTCAGCAGGAGCTGAAGTTGTAACCCAGGCTTTTCCATGTCCACTAGAGGCACTGCCTTTGAGGACAGGAGCCTCAAAAGGTTGCTATCAGCTGAGCTCCACTGCTTTAGAGCTTAGCTGGAAAGGAAGCTCAAGTTGGCACAACACACATTTCCTCCTGACAGAGGGACTTCAGGAACCAGTGTGTTGATCTCAAATCAAACTCTGGTGCTTGGTTCCATTTACAGCCCAATCTTACAGAGGCTTCATTTAAGGACTGAACACTGCCTTAAGTGCCCAACCCAAAATTTTCAGAATTATTCTTTCCTAAGGAAACAGGGTTTGTAGCCTTCGGTGACCTAGAACTCACTACATAAATTGACCTGGCTTTCGAACTCAGATCCACCTGCCTCTGCCTCCAGAGTGTGTGCACTACCAAGCCTGCCTGGGTTTTTTTTTTGTTGTTGTTGTTGTTGTTTTTTAGAATAGAACCTTACATCAAAGCATTTTGTAAAACTTGATTTGCCAGTTCCACTAATCAGAGAGAAATACTGTTCACATCTTGGCACACAGCATTCCAGGCTTGGTTCCAATCCTATGCATAGCTTTGTACATTCCCCTATGCGGCAGGATCAAAACTATAATACTGTTCTATAGCCCTATACACACATATACATGTATGACTATGAACTCAATTCTGAGAGCCAGGTGCAGTGGCAAATGGCTTTGATCCCAGAAGGCAGACAGATCTGTAAGTTTAAGGACAGCAGGGTCTACATAGTGTTCCAGGACATAGTGAGGCCCTGTCTCAAAAAGCAAAATAATACTTGAGATACTAGCATCTCTGTGCCTGGACTAATACTATTTAACTTACATTGAGCAATCCAATAATTTTAAAAGCTGGGACTAGAAGGGGCACATGTGCACAGCACACTCATTCCTTTGTAATAACCCCATGGCATCTACTTTGCGTACTTTTTTGTACAAGCATCTTCAGTTCTTTGGTGGAATTGTAGGATCTGGGTGTAGAAAGCAAGGTTTTAGCTGTGACTGACAGATTAGTTCACTTTCTCTGGAGCATTTAGTATCTATCAGGTTTGTAATTGTAGATCTGTGTCCCATCTTTCCAACAGTGTTACTAGTTAGTCACCTTAAAACTTAGGTGGTTTTTTCCCCCCTGAGTTTTGAAGTTTCCAGTTTCTAAGTGGTGCCCTGGTGTGATGGGGACACCTGCTGGTGAAGGGTGATGCTGCAGCTGTATCCCCCAAAAGGTATTTCCAATCATGGAATGGATTCTGACTACAAAGAAAAGTCTTCCATTATCTCTGCTCTTGCCAGATGTTTAGTTCAACCTATCCCCCCCCCACCGCCTTTAACTTTATAGCAGATGCCAAAGAGTCAACAGTTTAGCCAGTTACTTACAGAAATTTGACAGACTGGCTGCATTTTTACTCTTGGTCTTTGCAGTAGATACCATTTAATGGTAGTGATACAGCAATCAATCAGTACCTGTATAAATAAACTCAGACACAGAACACTCATTTTCCCCCCTCACCATGCCTTAAGAGGAGGAAATGTTTTGAATTTTAGGCATTTATTGAAATTCTGCACATGACAACATACTTTGGCTGGTATCCCAACTTTTTAACAAAGGTGTCTGCTAGATGGAAAGACCATCGTCTTGAAGGGGCTGTAGCCTAGTCACATACTCTATATGTGAAGGGATACTTGGAAAGTGTGGGGAGATTCACACTCCCAGGCCCGGGGGGGGGGCGGCGTCACTTTCCTCTTCCTCTTTTATTTTCATCAGTCCTAGGCCAGGGTGTAATCCAAAAGTGCTGCAATAAATAAAAAACGAAGACATGTTTTTATCTAAATGGCTAAATGAAAGGCTATATGCTCCTAGGATACGGTAAGTTTTTAAGTAGGTGTGTACAATACACCAAGAGGAAGGTTTATGGAAAGCTGCCTGCTGGAGTGGGCTCAGTGAAGAAGCCTGATTCAAGTCCTAGCTCTGCTGCTAAAGAGACAGACGACACATTCCCAATAAGCCTCACTTTCTCTTAAACCTAAAACGTGCAAGTTACTATGCCACTAAGGCTTAAAGAAGCACAGTGATAACCAGCACTCACTGGGCACTTTCTACATACCAAGTGTGGGCAGTTTAAAATACCTGTCCGCTAACCCTTAAAAGCAGCTCAGTGATAAATGTCTTCAATCCATTTTTCCAAGCAAAGAAACAGGCTCAGACATTACTTGTTTAAGTCATATTAGCAAGTAACAGCCAGGTTTCAGTAATGAAAATCTGTCCTAAGAGTCCTTAGAAACTGGAGTAGTGTCATCTGAAAAACTTTGTTACTTATTAACAATGCTTGTCATTAGAACAGTGCTTACAGTTGAGGAGTCATTTGGATACCTGGTAGTTCACTGCCACCTTGGAAGAATATTCATGAGACTGTATTTAAAGAGCTAAAGGAGCTCTTTAATGCAAGGAAGGCAGAAAATGAGCAAAACACAAACTTAACCTGCTATCTAGCAAGTCTTTTTTTGAATGGCTCTGGAGTCCAATCATTATGGTTCAGCGCAGAGTGGTTGCACTTACTAGTTGTGTGACCTTGGTAAATTGCTTAAACGGAGGCATTGCTCTTGTGCTTCTAAGGACTCTAATAATCCTGATCCAAAGTCTATGTACTTGCTTGTCACAGTACTTGCTTATTAAGGGTCTGACAGATTCCCATATGCCAACCCAGTCAGTATCCTCCCAGTGAGTATCCTGGACCCTTGCCTGCCCATACCATACTAGACTAGATAAAACATCCTGTGCACTGGCCTAGTCTGAGTTGCCAGGACTCTTGCCTGTTTGTGCCATCACCAACCTCATTGCCTAGCCACTCTGTGTCCTGGCCAAGTCTGGTAAGTATCCTAAACCCTCTCACCTGCCTGCCATATTCTTAATACTTAGGCCCAGCTTTAGGCAAACAGCTTATACTTTGGCTTAGCCTGGTGAGTGCCCAAGAACCTGGCTTACCCAATTAGCCGAGCTTGAAGAACAGCCATCCATCCATTCGAATCATCCACATTTCTTGCTTACCACTGAATTGGAATCACCCATGTTCATCCAATCCAAAATCAACACTGAGAATCTAAAGGATTAACTACTAATTATTGATACCTGATCTGAAATCAACCAAGCAACAATAAAAATCAAAACAAAACTCCCAAACAACAGAGGCAGCTAAGAATCAGACATACAACCAAGGAAGTCTACATGGCAAAGTCATATTGCAAAACACAAATGTTGAGAGGCCAAGACATTAATTATGTCCCCTCCAAAACTCACCAGCCCTATAGAAATATTCTCCAATAAAAACTACCTAGAGGGCTGGAGAGATGGCTCAGTGGTTAGGAGCACTGACTGCTGTTCCAGAGGACCTGGGTTCAGTTCCCAGCACCCACATGACAGCTTGCTGCTGTCTATTACTCAAGTTCCGGTTCCACTCACACCCAGACATACGTGCAGGTAGAACATCAAAGCACATAAAATAAAAATTAAAAAAATTTAAAAAACTACCTACATGAATCCCAGGACACAATTTAAAAGAACAATCATAAACATCATCAATGAATCCGAAAGTTTAAAAACAACTCAATGAACTTAGGATAAGAATAAATCCAGGAAAATAAATATGCAATCGAATGAAATGACAAGACAGTTCAAGACCCGAAAACTGAATTCGGTAAAGAGATAGAAATAATGAAATTGCTAAACTCAATAACCCAATTAGAAAACTCAGGAAAGCCTTACCAGTAGAATGGATCAAGAAGACAGATTATGAGGACTTGAAGATAAAGTAGAGGAATTAGGGATGAAGAGAGCTCCGGCAGTTATGAGCACTCCTTGCAGAGGACTCATGTTCAGTTTCAGTTCCCAGTACTCACATCAGGTAGCATACAACTGCTTATAACCACAGATCCAGGGGATCTGCTGCCCTCCTCTGGCCTCTAATGCACTCAAGCTCTGTGGCATATATTTATACACATGTGTATATTCATGTACATACACATAAAAATAAAAGGGATTGGACCACATTAGCAAATAATTTGAAAACTTAACAAAACTACATGAAAGATATATAAAAGAAACTGTGGGACAGCTTGAAGAGACAAAAATCTAGCCATGTGTAGCAGCTAGGGCTACGTAGAGAGAACCTGTCTCAAACAAACAAACAAATATGGTCAAATTATACACACAGATGAAGGACAGGAATCCCAATGACACAGACCAGAACTTCAACAAGAGCATACAAGAAAACCCCCAAATTAAAGAGACATTACTTATGTTCTTGGTTGTGAGCCTAGCCTTTAAGAGCTGAGCCATCTCTCCGGCCCAAAGAGACATTACTTAAACTATTATTTGTAGTACAGTATCTCCTAGAATATCAGAATCTTGAGATATTTTTAATTTTTTGACACAGGACTTTATGTAGCCCACAGTGGCCCAAATTCCTTATGTAGCTGAGGCTGGCCTTGAACTCTTTATTCTTCTGCCTCCACCTCCCAAGTGCTGAGATTACAGGCATGCACTACTAAACCCAGTTTTATGATATGTTTAAGAAACAATACAGTTTGAGCTGGCAAGATGGCTCTATGGGTAAAGGCATTTGCAATGAGCCTGATGATCTGAGCACATGTATACATACCCACACACAAAAGATAATGAATAAATGTAACAAAGAAAAACTTAGGAAGAACAGTTCTAAAATTTTCTAACTATTCCAAAAAAGCCCTTCACACACACTGCAAATACCCCACAAACAACACTATATGTTTTAGGACTAATTTTAACATTAATTTTTCTTCAAATAAAGTATTTATCATACTTTATGTTTTGAAAAAAATCACCGATTTACTGAAAATCCCTCACAAGAGAATTTTGCTTTGAGACATGTTTTCACAGTGTACCCCAGGACTAGCTTTGAACTCATTATCTTTCTTCAACCTTCCAAATGCTGGGATTATAGGTGTGTACCACCTTTCCAGCTTAGACCTGTGATGGGTAAGTTGGCCAGTTATTAAAAATTTATGTAATAGGAGTTATAACCAGACCTATACAGCCCGTTTCAGTATTCATTAGGCCTAAGCCTCTGATTTTAAGGTGGGATGAGCTTCATCAGAAGGACCGATAAATTTAAGTAACAAGTAAAATAGGAATATAATGTCTACCTTCTAGAACTGTGATAAGAACTCATGTAAATCCTCATTATATGCCTGGGCATCATTAACTAAAGGTCTTTCCTTAAAACAACTGAATTCCAGGGGTCAGAATTCCGAGGACAACACATCAAGTCCTTACTTGTTGGTTCCTGGCAGCAGGATGGGGCAGAGGGTGCGGGGGCTCAGGCAGTGATAGAGCTTTTCAATCTTCCGGTTGCAACGCCAGGCAACTATCCTTGGATGGTTCTCTTCCATAATCTAGGACCAAAGTCATGCATCAACATTTAGTCTCCTGTTCACCTTTAGGAGTTAAAGCACTTTCTTGAGTTCTAAAGCCACAGGAAGCTTTGGAAAAAAATCCCTGTCTGAAACTGCAGCCCTCTTACAGACCTCAAGTGACTTAGGACTTCTGTGGCAGAGGGCAGCTTCTGTTGGTTCTCTCAAGTGAGTCTTCCAAAAGGGCCCTAAGCGAGGGAGTCATATCACTGATGAGGTTCCCTACCTGCCTTTGCCATTAAGGGTATCTGTGATCTTGGATGAGTCATTGACCTGCTCTAATCTCCATCCCTCATCTGCTAAATCTGAGACTACAGCAAAGTTTCTCAAGCTTTAAGCAGCCTTCGATCTCCACACTTACACATACACCCTCTTTATCCATGCATTTCCCTTAAAATAAGCCTACTGCTGCCTTAGTCTTGCCTAATCTCAGGTCAGATGTAAGTTTAATGGAAGACCTAAGCTATAAAAGTGGAAACAAAAAAGTTTCTACCTATGACAGCCAAAATTTATCTTACGTATCACACTTTGGGAAGCCCTGAACTAATTCAACTAAGACTTATCCAGCTCTCCATCCTCCCACCCTGGTCTCTCAAAGTTCCTTGCAGAACCACCCTGAAGAATAAGAATGAGGTTTTTAGTGGTTATCAAAGGGGCAAAAGTATTTGATATCTGAGAGAAGAACAAATATGGCCAGGACTAGAGGAGGCTGGAGCCTCCCATATAAGATGGGAGCCAGGGCAGGAAAAACAAACCAACAAAAAGCCTGAAGGATGCAGTGCCAATGAGCAAGTCTTTCCTGACTGCTCCAGAAGCAGAAGGCCAGGGTCCAGAACCAGAGACCCCAGCAGCTACCTTCCCTGCTGACCCCAAGACACACTCATTACCTGGAAGACATGCTTCTCCAAGAGAGGCGGTACTAGTTGAAGTCCTGAAGGCATTGCTGGTTTAGGATGTCCTTGAGCCATGTCTGAAGGTGCATGGGGGGTTAGGGCATGTCTGCCTTTAACTTCCAGTCCTTGCCTTTGAGAATTTCAAGGGCTACTTGGGCACTTTTCACGAGATTTG
The DNA here is from genome assembly GCA_001685075.1 of Bramus lutescens. Classification (NCBI taxonomy): domain Eukaryota; kingdom Metazoa; phylum Chordata; class Mammalia; order Rodentia; family Cricetidae; genus Bramus; species Bramus lutescens. The sequence goes on from LOEQ01001556.1 coordinate 176,293, forward strand.
AACTCTGAAAATAGGAAAAATCCCAACATTTGTTACAGAGAGCCAAGAAAGTAGATCAACAGATAAGCTAAGGCCTGGCTAAGGTGTAGGAATAGGGTAGAATTAGAAGCTCCGCCCTGGTCTACTCCAGGAAAGCTTTTTTGGTGAACCCCTTCTTGGACCTCATGTTGCTGCCATCTCCAATATCCTTCCAGGATACACTTAATGGTATTACTTACTCAAGAAACAGTAGATTTTTTGCTGTCTGCTTTTAACATCTTTAGGCAGTATCATGGCTTCAAGGCCAGAAAAGAGGCTGGACTGCTCCAACAGGTGTTCTTTAAAAGCTTTGCCAAATCCAGTCACATATATAGATAGTACCTTGGTTTTCACAATCTTGCTCTAGCTCATGCACAAGGGTGTCACACTCTAGAGTGAATTCTGTCACAGGCCTGTGCACCTAACCAAGGAAAGATGATGTTAGTGGTACAAAGTCACCATTTTAACTAACCTCTGTCATGTTGTACATCAGCAAGTCAATATGCAGCTTCCTAATATATAAGGAGGCCAATAAGTGCTTCATAGAAATGATTGTATATTTAATTAAATACATATTTTCATAAAAATCTATATTCTCCAGTTCCGTGTCTGCTACTTCCACTGAAATCTTGTTTACTTGTACAAAAACAACTTTACAATACCACCATCTCACTCCCTTGAAAGCTTAAGGAATGGGCAGACTCAGAATAGCCACTGAGGGACAAGGATACTTGATAAGGAATACAATAAAACTGTAGTCTAGCCCAGGCTGATTTTTATGAAACTGAAAGTTATTAAGTCTTGACTAAGGGCATTTATTACAATGCCTCATGCCTGGGAATCTCCAGGATATCCCTACATATGGACTGTGGTAAATCTTGCCTAGATGAAGGGGGCTACTTTCAGTTTTGGCCATCTTACCCTGATGTAAGAACCTTCTACCAGAATGCCATTCATGGTCTCTATAGCCAGCTGAGCAGCTTCCAAGACTTCATACTGTACACAGAAGTAAGGCTGCAGAAAGACAAAGGTTTTCACCATTGTTACTTCCAACTCAAACTGCTAGAAGGAGGGATTGAGAAAGGGACCCAAACCACAATGGATGCTTTTTAATGTGCTAGGCTGGACAGGCAGTGGATTGCAGACTGTCAGCTTTAAGTAAAATCACCAAAGTTCAGGAATTGGTTTTCAGTCAGTAACTTCCATTTTTCCATTTAAAACCAAAGCCCATTGTGATGGTAATATAAGAAAAACTAACCAATTCATCACTACCTAACTTACTCTTCATATTTACTACAAAGCACTAAGGTCACTCATGTATGTCACAAGCAGGTACTCCCAGATGTCAACTAGCTTGGTTTTTAGACAGCTTTCCAGTCCACTGGGAAAGCAAAGTTCTTCCACTGGCTAGGCCACATCTGAAGACTCAAAGCAGCTAAATCCCTGGAGTCACCTGAGCTGCAGAGCAGCATGGAGAAAAGTCCTCCTACAGAAAAGTTTTAGGACATTGTTTTGAACAAATTTTTGAAAATGGCACCAAAGACACGTAACAAAGGGGGAAACAAAAGACAAACTAGATTTCCTCAAAATTACAAAGTTTTTAGACATCAAGACTACCAAATTGTAAAAGGTAGTCCACAAAATAGGAAAAAATCCTATAAGCCACATATCTATTAGGAGATTGAAACTTAAAAATTATAGGGTATTCCAGTTAGAATGATGAACAGTTATAGAGAAGGATGATTATGATCATGATACTGTATTATATCAGTAAACTTATTGTGAACTTAAGGGTTAGAAAGGTAAATTCTATATTATGTATATTATACAGAAACAAAAATCAACAAAAAAGCAAGAAGACATAAGTGGTTATAATCTTGCAACAAACTTCCCAATTCCAAGTCTATTCTCAGAGATAATCAATATCTAAATTTTTAGCTGTATGAATGAACAACAACAAAAAAGTAACTTTGGCAGTCCTTATGTTTTTACTTCATTTTCATAATTATTATTGTACCAGGCTATGAATTGCCCCAGTTCTACATTCTAAAGGTAGAAAACAAAATACTGACATTTTCTCCTACTCCTTTCTTCAGCTGATTTAGTCCTCCTTCTAGAGGCTTCCATCATACTACTTACTACATAATATCTGTAGTTAACCCTTTCTTCTTGGAGAAGGAGTCTCTCCATGGAGGCCTAACTGACCTGGAACTAGATCAGGGTGCTCTTGACTGTGCAGTAGCTGTGCTGCCTCTGCCTTCATGTGCCACTATGCCCAGCTCCTATAGATATTATTATGCTGTTTCTAGTTTCAATTCTTGTCGTATCTTCTTTCATGCTATGCTACTGCTTCAGATGTCAACCTTAGCCATTTATCTACTTATGATATAATAATATAATGACTATAAAGATGGAGACTTACTTAAGTCCTTTGAATTATATACATTTTAACATGATATATAAGTATTTAAATAATTAAAATATTTTTCTTTTGTTGAAATAGTTTCAAAATCATTAAGATCATTTATATAAATAAAAATCCAATACACAAAATTTACTTCGAGATACTAGAGAATTAAAAAAGTAGGCAGGCAGAACTCTTACATTGTCTGATGCTCCTTACAATACACTAAATAAATCTTTCTTCAAAAACAGAAAATCAAAGCTGTATAGCACATGGTGGCATACACCTGTAATCCTGGCTACTCAGAAGATGAGAAAGGAGGATTGGATATCTTACAGCAACAAAGGATACACAATAAGATCCTCTCTAATACTAAAACAAAAAAGGTTAGGAATGTAGCTCAGTGGTAGAGTCTTTTTCTAACATGCCTAAGACTCTAACTTTAATCCTTAGTTACACCATTTTTTCCTTCTGGTTTTTCAAGACAGGGTTTCTCTGTGGCTTTGGTGCCTGTCCTGGAACTAGCTCTTGTAGACTGGAACGGCCTCGAACTCACAGAGATCCACCTGCCTCTGCCTCCTGAGTGCTAGGATTAAAGGTGTGCGCCACCACTGCCCAGCTCACTCTTAAAACCCTTTATAAAACAATTATCCTTTAGTATATACTAGCTATTGGCCGACTGTATAGTTAAAACCTATACAACTTCCTAAGACAGGGAAGTTACAGTTCTTTTGTAATTTTTAACTTATGTTTATTTATTTAGTTTGTGTGTGTGTGTGTGTTGTGTGTGTGCACATGTGTCATGGCCTGCATGTAGAAATCAGTGGACACTTTGTGGAAAGTGCTTCTTTCCTCTATCATTGTGAGTCCCAGAAATAAATTCATGTCATCAGATTGGCAGCAAGTGCCTTTATCTGCTGAACCATCTTACTAGGTGGCTTCACTCTTTTGTTTAAAGAATAGAGTTATCATCATTTTTATATTTTTTAAATTATTTTGAAAATTTATTCTTTTTAGTTATGCATATGTGTGTCTGTCTCTGTGTGTGGATATGTCCATATGCCCAGAGGCAGGGATGTCTGATTAGCCTGGGGCTGGTTGTGCGCTGCCTGATGTGGGTGCTGGGAGTTGAACTCAGGTCCTCCGGAGCAGTACATACTCTTAACCATGGAGCCATCCCTCCACATACACACCCCCAACTATTCTTTTTTAAAGGATATTTTTATCATTCAAAGGTGAGGTCAGCACAAAAGGTTACATTCACTAGCAGGGATTTTGTTGTTTTTGTTTTTTTGAGACAGGGTCTTTCTATGTAACCCTGGCTGTTCTGAAACTCTCTATGGAGACCACACTGGCCTTAAACTCACAGAGATCCTCCTGCCTCTGCTTTCTGGAGTTCTGAGATTAAAAACATGTGTTACTACCCTGACTTTAGGAAATTTTTGTCTGGCCTACATGGTATATTTCTCTTTAAGCAAAACAAAATAAAAATTGTTAAGTACACAAGAACATAAGATCCAGAAATAATGATTATATATGGGCCAGCTACTGTCCCCATCAGACAGAGCTGGAGCTAATCAAGCTCATTTTACTAATTCGTTATTGGTTAGCCACACAGCCCTCACAATCATCTGATTTTTCTAAGAAAGAAAGTCAAAACCTAATATTCTCAGCTTACCCTAAAAGTTTAAAGAACAAGAGTTACTGACTGGACTGGGCCCATGCTCTTAAACATCTTCTTCAGAGGCCCAATGTTACAATTTTTGATAAATGGACCAGCACAGACAGTTGACATCTCTGTCCATTTGGTCTTCATCTGTAGGAAAAACAACAGAATGAAGCGGTGGATGTGAAAATGAACTGAAACCATAAGTCAAAGCTTGGCTTACCTTTTCAGATGTCTAAAGTTCAGACTTGTTATAGGGCTGGGAAGATGGCTCGGTGGGTAAAAGTACTTGTTGCTATTGCAGAAGAGCATTTGATTCCCACCATCCATACGGTGGTTCTCAACCATCTGTAACTCCTAGTTTCAGGGAACCTTATGCTCCGTTCTGACCTCCAAGAGCATCAAGCATGCATGTGGTACACACACACATAAATGCAGACAAAATATTCACACACAAAAAATAAAATGAATAAATCCTTTAAAAAATTATCATTGAGGTAAGGTGCAGGCCTTTAATCCCAGACCTCTGGGAAGCAGAGGCAGAGGGATCTCTGTGAGTTTGAGTCCAGCCTTGTCTCCAGAGAATTCGAGGACAGCTAGGGCTACATAAAAACCCTGTCTCAAAAAATAAAAAACAAAATAAAACAAAGAGTCTGTATTCAAGGATGTCCACTGCAACATTATTTATAGTAGGAAAAAATTGAAAACACAAATTCTCTCAATAATAGGTGCCCTCTTCTGGTCTGCAGACAGAATATTGTATACATAATAAGTAAATAAATAAATATTTTTTAAAGAAGAAGATATTTAATGATGGCCTCTGACCTTGTTCTGCCTCTGCATGCATGGGCATACACACCCACCCACCCACATACCTGTACACATATACATACACTAAAAAAAATACACAAAACAAAACAAAGTTGCAAAACAGGACACAGTCTGATTCCTATTTTTATAAGACATGTTTTTCAAATATTAATGTATATTGAAATAATCTGGAGAAATAGATGTGAATTTAAGCAAGTGTGTGATGTAGGAGGGTCATATGTCTATGTGTTACTTTCATTGGTTAATAAAGAAACTGCCTT
>LOEQ01001556.1:190459-203761 GCA_001685075.1 Bramus lutescens
CACCCACTGAGACGGTGGGGCTGATCTAATGGGAGCTCACCAAGGCCAGCTGGACTGGGACTGAGGGAGCACGTGATCAAACCGGACTCTCTGAATGTGGCTGATAATGAGGGCAGACTGAGAAGCCAAGGACAATGGCACTGGAGTTTGATTCTACTGCATGGACTGACTTTGTGGGAGCCTAGTCTGTTTGGATGCTCACCTTCCTAGACCTGGATGGAGGGGGAGGACCTTGGACTTCCCAAAGGGCAGGGAACCCTAACTGCTCTTTAGACTGGAGAAGGAGGGGGAGGGGGAGGGAAATGGGAGGAGGTGGCAATTGTTAATTAAAAAAAAGAATTTTAAATTAACAAAGAGCAATTGTAGGGCAAAATGGTGACTTAGTTGTTACCCTGTTCCTCCAGAAGCCCTAGGTTCAATTCCTAGCTCTCATATGGGAACTCACAATTGCCTGTAACTCCAGTATCTCAGGATCTGATACCTTTTTTGGGCTCCAAAGGCACTAGGCATGGGCTTACAGGAAAAATACCCATACATACACCAAGAAAAAAATAATATGCCTAATAAATTGTCAAATAAGAGAACATTTCCAGGGCTCAGGAAAGTAAACAGCTTGCTGAGCAAGCACAAAGACCTGAGTTTGGCTACACATAAATAAAAAGTCAGAAATGGCAGCATACTTATAATTCCAGTGCTTAATGGGTAGGAAAGACAAATAAATACTGGAGCTCATATTACATACACACAGAACAATGACAGATAAAATATAAAAAGATATAGCCAGGCTCCAAAATAAACATCTCCATATACCAGAAACAGAAGTTCTAAGTGGCATGCAAGGCCAAGCCCACTGGCCTCTGAAAGCAGACACTGACAGCTAACAGCTCTGCTCCTATGAAGTAACAGACTTAAATGTGCTCCATAAGATTGTGGCAGAAGCCAGACTTGCTCATGTTAGCCAGGGTTACTGGTACAAATTCTTGGCATTCCCAGGGGTTATACAAAGTGTTACACTTACTACAAAGATATGATAGGTCATTCACCTCTTTATTTGAAGAACACTTAATAGTTAGACAGTTTCTAGAAGAAGAAAGTTCTTCTATATCCCTAGTCAAGAAAAGGAGTTTCTGACCCATCGAATCCAGGCATTCTAAAACACTATAAAGAATTAAAGAGATTAAAATAAGAATAGTCATTTTTAAGTTATGACTTGCTAGTTAAATTTTGTGCCAATAATGCTTGCCAATATAGTAGTCAGTAGCAATACTTAGCTATACAAATTTAATTCAAATTAAAAGCCCAGTTAATCAACTGCATTAGTCATATGTGATCAGTGGTTTTCATATTCTCCAGAATATTTCATCATTGCAGAAAATCAAATTAGATGGTGTTACCCAAAGAGGAGGGAAAATAAATAGGAAATATACCTAAAGCTATCAATCAAGACTGAAGTCACAATCTAAGGATCTGACACTCATCATGGTCTGAAATCAAACCGTTTCTGAGTGTGGATGTATGTTTCTCCAATCTGCTTTAAAGTCTACAAGCTAAGTTTTCTAACTTAAAAATATCAACAAGACTAGCATTCTCTTCTCTCCTTACCACCCCAAGATAAGGTCTCTCAGCTTAGCCCTGGCTGTCCCAGAACTCTCTTTGTAGACCAGACTGATCTCGAACTCACAGAGAACCATCTGTCTTTGCCTCCTGAGTTCTGGGATTAAAAGCTCTATCTTCTCTTGTAATAATCCTTAGTTCAATTATTTCTGCATTTTTTAAAATATCATTTTAGACATTGGTCATAGTCAGAAAACTAGTAAGTACATCCTTAATTTTCCTTTGCTCTTATTTGAAATGGAAAACATTACCTCATATTTGGGGGCTTAGTAGGTCCTCCCTTCTTTTCTGGTTCTTGACTGGCTGCTTTCAGTTCTTCACGACTAGCTAGTGCCTCCAAATTGAGCTCTGTAATCTGTAAGAAAATAAAGTGGTAAAAATTATTTAAGTTTTTGTACTGAATTTGAGGCGAAAAAAATCACTTAAATGATATTCTCTGCTTATCTAGATTCATGGCTGTGTCACTGCCTCAGGCACAAGCTGGCTTCAATAGTATCAAATGGTTTTATGACTGCTTAGCCAAGAGCAACAACTTGTCACTAGCTACTAATGTTACATCAAGATGGTTTAAAAGAGCCAAGTGAGGCTGAGTGAAAAGTGATGGCAATTTTGGCTCATTATTCCTTACTTAGTCTCTTAAAATGTATTTCTCTGAAAACATATAACTTTTAGAAATGAAAACCAATGACTTTTATTGCAACATCAAAAAAGTCAGTATATTAATACAAAATTAGACCATCAAAAGTATAATTGATATTTATTTTTGTTCATAAAGTGGGAATCCACTTGGAAAGTAAGATAAAACAACTATTTAAAAATAACATATTTTTGCTACTTCAGGTGGTGATGCACGCCTTTAATCCCAGCACTCAGGTGGCAGAGGCAGTCGGATCTCCGTGAGCTTGAGACCAGCCTGGCCTACAGAGCAAGTTCCAGGACAGGCTCCAAAGCTACACAGAGAGACTCTGTCTCGAAAAACAAAAACAAAAAAAATAAACAAAAAAATGGAATTCAACAGATGGCTCAGTGGTTAAGAGCACCTGCTGCTCTTATAGAGAACCTGGGTTCAGTTCCTAGCACCCACATGGTGGTTCACAACCATCTGTAACTCCACTTTCAGGGAATCCAATTCCCCTCTTCTGGCCTACACCAGCACCAGGCATGCACATGGTGCACAGACATTCACACAGGCAAAAACATAAAATAAATACACATAAAATACATAAATCTAAATGACAAAACAAACCATTTTTTGTTTGTCCTACCATTGTCAGAGGAGCCATTGCTGAGCTCCTCTATGAGAACATATGTGCTAACATAATCTGTTAAAAAATCATAACCATTCTTAAAGAGTGAAGGAGGTACAATTCAGTCTGGCACACTGAGAGGCAGAGGCAGGTTTTCTTTGCTTGTTTGTCTGTTTGTGGTTTTTTCAGACAGAATTTCTCTATAGCTTTGGAGCCTGTAGGTCAGGCTAGCCTTGAACTCATAGAGATCGGCCTGCCTTGGCAGAGGCAGTTTTATCATAACCAGTTAGCAGGTCATGATTGATGGCTCCAGGAAGAATTTAGCCTGATGTCAATTGTAGAAAAAAGTGATGAGAATACTGGACAGCAGGGAAGAGATGGCAAAGGCTGAACCTAGTTTTCATAAACCCATCAGCATAGGTCAGTGCCTCAGCAGCCCCGACAGCTCCAGAGGGGTGAGGGATCTAAAACTTAAGACCTCTACAACACTCATCATTCCCCGCCTCTGCTATTATCCCATAGATCAGGGGACCCATCAAGACCTTAGGAAGAGTACAGGGCACAACTTGGAACAAGGTGCAGCATCTGGATCAGAGCAACAGAGCCCAGGCTGCAGACTGTGGAGAAAGCACAGTGGTGCAGTGAGTCTGAAGCTGAGAGACTCTCAGTATCCTCTACCCTGGACAAAGTAGTAAGGAACTATATCCATCAGGGGAATTTTGTGACAGCACTTCATACAGTGTCCTCACAGACAGCTCTAAGACTCCGAGCAGCCCATAGGACAGTGGAAGGATTATATAGGGGTGGAATCAATCGTAAGTCACAAGCCCAACGTTGGAGGAACACACAGCATTCCTAGCATTTGCAATTCCACTTGTGAAGTACTGCCTGCAGACAGAACCAGTCCTGTAATCCAATCATCTAAGGAAAGACTCAGAGGAGAATAGGACCTCCTATCACAGAGGAACTAGCACAGGTGGCATGGGTTTCTGAGAGCCAAGAAATGTGACTCAAAATTGAACCCTGGCTATCAGAGTTCTCATATTCTATATTCCCATCTGACTTTCTCCCCGCATGTTCATCTCACCCTTATTTAATACTCAGTATCAATTTGGCATGACAGCCGGGTCCTGCTTAGTTTTCTCTTCTACTGCTTATTTTTTCCCTTCTTTACTCTTTCCCTTTTCATTTTCCTCTCCTAAGGAGCTGAGCTGGTCTGCAGGGTCTGTCTGGTGCAGCCTCCAAAGAGATGGGGTTTTACTATTAACTGATTACTTATCTTACCTTTCTCTTTTCAGTTTACCTTCAGCCAAAACTCTGTCCCCACATTTTTATCCCTACAGGTCCTTTTATCCTAGCACTTGGAAGGAAGAGGTAGTACGATCACCATAAATTTGAAGCCAGTCTGGGCCATATCTACATAGTAACTTACAGGCCTCCTGGTTATACAGCAAGATAGTGCCTCAAGAAAACCACCAACAAAATAATTTCACAAAGTCTTTCTGAAACTGTCCTTTTCAAATCTATATCCACTGAACTGCTGCTCAAACAATGGAATGTGCACCTATTCCTAGAGGACAAACTAATTACCATAAACAGTATCAGTTCAATGATCATTATCACCAGTTTTATATTTAGTTATCTGCCCTCAATACTATTCCAGCAAACTACATATTTCCATTTTACAGATTTAGAAACAAGTTATTCAAAGCAACTGCCAGTTGATACAACTAGAAACTCTATAGCCAACACTTAAAAATAGATAAAAACCAACTTCAGAGACTTTATTATACACTTTGTCAATATGTTAGTGATATGGGTCTTAATTTTAACCTTAACCACATTGCTAGTTTTGTACAGAAAGGTAGGAACAGAAATAATGATCTATGGATGTCTGATTCAGTCTCATAATATTAAGAAAGCCAAAGGGACTGGTCAAAGATACTAACCTTCTTTGGCCCATACTTAAGAAAATACCGAACTAATTCAAGAGTTGTCCTAGCATCTTCTATGGTATCATAACCAAGCTTGTTTGGACACTGTATATCCTTCCTAGAAATGAAGATGAAATGTATATACGGGAATATTTTTAATGATTATTTCTTTTAACCACAGTATAAAAGTTTCACCATTGTAACAATCAGATTGTTACAACCATCAAGATTCCCTTTCTCTGCTTAAGTGCCAGGCCTCAAGAGAGGTGCTGCACATCCAGACAACATGGGATGGCTTTGATCACAGAAGTGTACCTCAAGAATCAAAGATTTGCCAAGATCAGGCCCACTCTTAGCTGTATCAGTTAAAAGTTTCCTTCTAGAAGATTTTTATTCATATGCAAATATCTATACATTTAAATAATTTTCTTAGTTGTTTATGAAAAATTTTAAATACACATATATTTATGTTGATCAATATATACATATAGATCCTACTCAGCAACTCTATTTTATTCTAAGTAATATCCTTAGGGTTTTCCATATTAGCATACACAGATCTATCATATTCCTTTGAATAATAAATAACCATAACTTAATCAGTTCTTTACAATTTTCTTTCCATTTTGAACCATGTTATAATGAACATGCACTTATATGCTTCAAGACTACAAGACATATTTAATTTAAGTATGCTACACTTTGAAATTCCACGGTACCAGGGGCTGAATATAGGGTCTTACAAATGATATATAAATGTTCTGTCAGAACTTCCTTTAAAATTTTTTTAAAATTACATTTATATGTGGGGAGTGTACAATGTGCATATGTGCGTGCGTGTGTATGCATGTGTGTGTGTGTGTGTGTGTGTGTGTGTGTGTGTGTGGTTGGGCAGAGGACAACTTATAGGAGTTAGTTCTCCCAGGGATAGAACATAGGTCATAAGGTTTGTTCCCTATTGACCACCAAAACACATTTGTTTTTAAACTTTTCATAATTAGATAAGGTCTCACTAAATTGCTCAAGATAACCTTAAAATCACTTTAGAGACTAGGAAATCCTTGAACTTGAGAATCTCCTGCCTCCATCTTCAAAATAGCTGAGATTACATGCCTGCCCTGTGAGGTTCAACTGTATTCCCTTAATTTCTTTACTTCGTAAGAATTAGAGGGAGTAGTGTTTATAAATTGAGAGAGACAACCAAGACTGGATTGGATAATACATATTAATTTATTTACAATATACCAGGACAACACCAAAACATGTATAAACCTACCCCAAAATAACTTTGGCTAAGAATCTTAGCTTAAATCTTCTGCGCTGCTTCCCGATATAAAGTAGCGAGGTATCAATAACATATGGGTGTTATTATCTGAGGAGGAAAAATAATGAATAAATAGCACCTTATGCTAAAGATAAAAACAGGGAAGAGGCTTGGGAGTTAAAAGTCCAAGTCTTTACATCTTAGGTAAATGGAACACACTTTTCTATTAGAGAATAAGGTCTTAAAGCAGATACACACTTTTAATACTCTGAGATCCAAGTCTAGGGAATGGCCCACTAACACAGCATCAGGAGGAAACAGCTGTCTTAAGAGCTTCTGTACATCTTTGAGTTTGGTTGGCACTGGGTTAAGAATCTTCTTTGTGATTCCTGAAAAACTTTTCATAAAGAGAGAGAAACAGACTAAAATATCAGCTTTTCTCCAAGGACACGTTTTGAAAAATTATACTTAATATATACCTATTACAGAAAAAAGCTGAAGATCCAAATAAGCAGAGAAGTCAAAAAAATCAATCATAAACTTCTATAGGAGAACGTGGGCAGTACTGTATATGATGTAGATGTAAGAAAGAACTTCCTGAAGAAGGCTCCATTTGCCTAAGAATTAAGGTTAACAACTGACAAACAGGACATTATAAAACTAAAAATAGAAACAACCTACATGTCCTACTATTGACAAATAGATAATGAAGATGTGGTACACATTCACTACAGAATACTACTCAGCTGTAAAGAAAAACAAAATCATTAACTCTACAGATAAGTGGATGGACCTAGAAAATATCATATTAAGTGAGGTTTCCCGGACTCAGAAAGACAATCACTCAGTCTCTCTTATTGGATGGAGCTCCTAGCTCCAAATCTTCAGATGTGAGTACATACCCTGTAGTAACTGCAGAAACCAGGAGAGTAAAACAAGACCACTGTCAGTACAAAGGGGAATAGCAGGGTGCAAGTATCTGATCAGGGTAATAAAAGTCAGGGGACTCCTTAAAGAAGGGAAAGGAGGTGAATATAGAAACGGATGGAAAGAGGGTAAAGAGGATATAAGTGATCTGATAAGGGAAATGGGGAAAGGAAGGGCTCCTTAGGGAGGAGAAGGAAGGTAAAATAACAATATGGACAGCTGAAAAGGTCACAAGGAACCAACCTATTAATTATTTACCTAAAAAAAAAAACGATCAAACCAACCAACCTATAATGAACAAAATTCAGTGTATAAATATAACTTTTCTCATTTGGCCTTAAGGTGCACTCTCCAAGAGTCAAAGAGCACCTAACAAAAACCCCAATGCTAGACATGAGAAGCCCTCTTTTAAGTTGTTAGCCAAGGCGGTCTAAGAGACTCCCATAACATACAGCCTACTGCTTTTGCCCTTGGTTACTCCCTGAGGTAGAAGGTAAGTCCCTATGGCTGAAGACACCATGCACTTCAGAAACAGGACCCAGAAGCCCCTGAGCTGGAACTGATCTGAATCCCCCTCCCTGAGGACTAGATTTCATGGTGCCAGAAGGTGCATGCAAGCTTCCAAAGGAGAAAGGCAACAACCGTCCTACCGTGCTATGGTGCATGTGGACCACATCAACAAACAGCATGGCAGGATAGCTCTATGAGTGCAGTAGTGCTGCACAGACTACGGTGGCTATCAGTTCCTCTCTAATTGGACTTAAGACCCACTCAACAAGAGGGATATCATGCCTGGTACTAGAAACCTAGCTACAGCGATGTCATGGTTATTAGGGGAGAATCTACAACCACTAATTTACTAAGCTAGCATAATCCCTAAAAGCAATGTAAATATTTGTCCTTATACCCACAGAAGTATAGTCTTCACCCCTAATCAAGGAAACTTCTCTTTGAAACAGACAGAGACCACTAGAGAAAACCACAACCAGTCAAAATGCAGAGTTGTGGAGTCCAATCCCAATGGATATAGCGACAGAACACTCCCACATCTAAGGCTCAGGAAACATGTGGAGGGTGAGGGGCAGAAAGACTGTCAGAGCTGACCAGGGACTTTGATGTGAGAATGCATCTCTAAGTGATGTCAGAAGCTACACGCACAAAAGTCTCACCAACATGACTGCCCAAAAGTGAGTTTAACTAGAAGGCACCAATGAACATGCCAAACTGCATGGGGAAAAGACAATGAGGGCTCAACACTACATAAAAGACAAATGAAGAAAGCTAAGGATGTCCTGTGAAAGAATCTTTGTACACTGTAAAACATGTACTGCTCTCATTGGTAATAAAAAGCTGATTGGTCGCTAGCTAGGATTTTCAGGGACAAGAACATTAGAGGAAGAAGGGCAGAGTCAGAGGAGTTGCTAGCCAGACATGGAGAGGAAACAGGAGGTTGAAATCAAAAAGAGGTAATGCCATGTAGCAGAATATAGATTTAATAAAAATGGGTTAATTTAAGTTGTAAGAGCTAGCTGGAAACTAGCCTAAGTTATTGCTTAAGCACTTATAATTAATATTAAGCCTCTTGCAGTTATTTGGGAGTGACTACAGAGACATAGAAAACTCTGCCTACAGGAGTGTAAGAGGTGGCCCTGTCCAGGGAAAAGCAAATGAATTGGTTATCTAGTGACAAACAGACAACCCTGAAAAAATACTTACAAGTAACATAATATAGACTCAACAGGTTATATTTGAGAATTTGTATTTTTATACAAATACATATATGCATGCATCAGTAACAATTGATGCAGAAGAGAGGCCAAGAATTTGAAGAGCAGAGAGGGAGGAAAGGGGAGGGAGAGATGTTAGAATTAAAAAACTATCTCAAAAACAAACACCAATAATAATAATAATAGTAATAATGAGCCATAACTTCATTATCAGAAGGTTATTTTTTTCCATTTTAGTGAATATCCTTCCACTTTTTTGGTATGTATATGTTTATAGATATATTTCACATGTTCTGTTTTGTGATTATAGTTGAATGTCAATAAATGAATTTAATCATATCCTTTTAAATGGTAAGAGTATTCTACTTTGCAGTTGTTTAAAAACATTCTCTAATTTGACATTTCCATCGCCTTTTTAAAAGACATATATTCTCACCTTTTTACAATTCTGTGACAAAATGATTTTATATATCTTTTTGCTGCATATGACTATTTTCTAGAAATACTATTTAATTATCAGCTCTCTAGTAGAACAGCCTATATCTTTAATACAGTCTCTCTAGCTCTCTATGCCTATGTAAACATGAATGCATGGGTACAACTTCAGTCACCAAAAATAATGTTTCACTGTTTTTTTACTTTGTCCAATCACCATGTACTTCTGAAGTTTTATGATAATCTTTGGAAATATAAAAATTATTAAGACTAAAATTAGCCAGGTATAGTGGTACATAACTTTAACCCTAGCACTTGGGAGGTAGAAGTAGGCAGATTTCTGTGAGTTCAAGGCCAGCCTAGTCTACAGAGTGAGTTCCAGGACAGCCAGGGCTACACAGAGAAACCCTGTCTCGAAAAACAAAAAGCAACAACAATGAAAAGAATACCTAGTAAAGGAGTTCAGAATCTTGAAGTCAGGTTTGACCAGTTCATCCACAGTACAATGGCCTTCTTCAGCAACCAGTGAGATGCGTGTTAGTTCTCTCCCCTTGGATGTAAGGCACTAGAAGACAAAATACTGCTAAACTGCAGAAGCTGTTACTCCCCCTTAATATGTACACTGTATCAGCAACCACGATTCCTGCCAGCACAGCAAAGATGCTTGTCTACGAAAGGATCCAGTATGAATGAAACTGAAGTTGGTATTTGCTGAACACCATGTTTACTGGAAGCAATGGCAATACTTGTTCTGGAAAATGGTGAATGGCTAGGGAGGCTAAGGCAAGATCAAAAGTTCAAAGTCAACTTGAGCTATACAAGGAGATCTTGTTTTACTTATTTTTGAATGAAGATAATAGAACCAATATAATGGTATCTATCATCGACAGACTATTACTCATCACTAAAGCTAAGAACTACCACTTTTACTAAGCACACTCTAAATATATAGCACAGCCTTAATTACTACCCACTTCATAGAAGGAGAAACGAAGGCAGAGAGGGGTTAGGGACAGTCATTAACAGGCAAGACCAGTATACAAACTAACAAGAATCAAAACTATTTGCAAGTACTGCAGGGAAAGGATGTACTTGTCTTTGGAAGAATTACTAAATTTGGGAGGGAAATCCTATTTCTAATCTTCAGTGTACAAAACCTAAGCCTATAGTAATTAAGGCAGAGTCTTCATGACAGCCACAGAATAGAATATTTGTTCAAAAAAACCAATTTTTTTCTGGTGTTAAAAACATGATTAAGCACAGAAACTACTTAGAAAACTTAAAACTAATCTTTCATTTGTAATATACATCCAAGTTTTTAAAAAAGGGGCCACTTTCAGCTATTTAAACTAAAAGTCAAAAGGCATGGGTTTATTGGTGCACTGAATTCATGAAATCGTCTTACTATAGTACACTATAGTTTGCAACATGCTCTGAAAAATCAAAGCATTACTTACCATTTCACAATTAAGTCCAAAGAGTGTGTTATGGAACCATTACACTTGGTAAGGATAAAGTTTTCACAGTTAGGAGAACCTAGGAGAAAAGGAAGTAAATATTCATCGGAGCTACTTGTTTTTGTTTGTTTGTTTGGGTTTGGTTTTTTGGGGGGGCAGGGGAGCAGGGTTTCTCTGTGTCAATAGTCCTGGCTGTCCTGTCCTAGGACTCACTATGTAGATCAGGCTAGCCTATAACTCACAGAATTCTGCTTGCCTCTGCCTTCTGAGTGCTGGAATTAAAGGTGTGCACCAACACACCCAGCTTACCGGAGCTATTTATTGGACATAATAAGCACCACTCTGAAGATCCAGGGGAACACAAATAACATATTTACTGGGAACTTCCTTTGTGTTACTTAAATTATAAAAACTAAACGAGACGCAACCTCTCTGGTTAAGTTTTTCTCCATCCACTGTTACATTTTGAATGAATATTGTAGGCTGTCGTTTTAGGGGGCCTGGGGCCTGGGGCCTGGACTTCCTGGTCATTACCAAGCAAACATTCTTTCTTCTTATGAGAAAGAATTTAACCCAAAGTTATTGGACACTTCCCATGTAGGTACTAGGAGAGAAAGAACAACATATCCAAATGACTCCATGTGGCGTTTGTCTTTTCTAAATAAAGCAAGTGAAAATAGGACAGAGATTTATTCACCATAGTGAACATCTAAAAAGACTGTGTAGTAGGCAGAAAGTTTGAGTAACTTTCACTGTGTGCACTTGAACCCAGCTCATCATTGAGATTTTCCTGAAGTCACTATTCAGAAATGTTCTTCAATTTCTTGCAATCATAACCTGAAAATTCCCTCTAGAGGTTCAATGCAGGTTCGGGGAACTCTTTCCATATATACACTAAGCTAACAACCAGGAATACACAGCTCAGAGATCCAAAACATTTGAATCATTATAGATTTCTACCTTCACACAGTTACTGAAGCAGCTAAAGTAGTATGTAGATTTTATTTGACAAGAATTAAAGAAGAGTATTAAATCTTTGGATCAGTTTTTGCCTCCTAGTATCCAGAAATTTCTATTTGAGGGAGATTAAAAGTTTTAAAATGTATCTTCCAGAAGATCTATAGGCAGTTAATTGTTGCTAGGGAGAGAGAATTTTCTTTAGTGCTGTAGCTACTAGTAATGTTCTTTCTTAAAAATTTTATTGAAAATAAATTCCTTTCTCATCCAATATATCCTGATTATAATTTCCCCTCCCTGAAGTCCTCCAAGTTCCTCTCCACATCCCCCCCAAGATCCACTTCCTTTCTATCTCTCATTAGAAAAGAACAGGTTTCTAAGAAGTAACACCCAAATCTGATGAAATAAAATATAGTAAGATGAAGGAAAAGCTATCATATTGAAGCTGGACACAACAACCCAATAGGACAAAAAGACCCAAAAGGCAGGCCCAAAAATCAGCACGCACTTACACACACACCCATAGGATCTGGCATAGGCCTTGTGCTTTCTGCTTCAGTCTCTGTGAACCCATATTTGCCTTGCTTAGTTGGTTCAGTAGAGGGCCTTCTTCTCCTAGTGTATTCCACTCCCTGTCTCTTCTCCTGTGGGGTTCCCTGAGCTCTGAGGGGAGAAATTTGGTGGAGTCCTCTAATTTAGAGTCTTTCCCTGCATAATGTCTGGCCACTGTGGGTCTCTGTATCTGTTCCCAGCTGCTGCTATTGGAAGCCTCTCTGATGATGACTGGATAAGGCACTGATCTATGAGTGTAGCAGAATATCAATAGGAATCTTTTTTTTTTCAGTCCAGTAGTGTTTGGTTTTACCTTAAGTTTTTGGGCTGTCTACTGTTAGGTCTTCTCTCTGGGTTATCTAGTCTCTGGTTCTTGGTCACTCAAGCAGTGTCAGGGATGACTTCCTTCTTGTGGAATAACCAAATCAGACATTGGTTGGCTAATCCCACAAGTTCTGTGCCATCATTGGCCTAGCAGCCTATTTTGTAGGTGGGACAGACTGTTAAGTCAAAGGTTTCATGGCTGGGTGTACATTTCTCTTTCAGCAAAGTATGTTCCTGCACCACAGAGACTAGAATGTAGGAGTGAGGGCCCCATAAAGTAACCAGTCAACTTCTTCAGGTTCAATGAGTTGTATAGGTGTTTGTCATCAGCAATGGGGCCCCCATTGTCAGTTTGTGGAGAGCAACCTTTTGTCTTGGCGTATACTCTTGGGTTGTTTGGGGATTTCCATGAGACCTCCTTGGTCAACAACGCAATTTAATGTAGTCAACAACGCAATTTATTGTAACCTAGTCCTGACACTGGAAGCCTCACCTGGCTACAAGAGATGGACAATTGAGATTCTATATCCCCCACTAGTAAGGCTTACCCTCATAGATTCTAGGAAGTTTCTATAGCACCAGGTTTCCACACCGCCCTCAGAAGGCCCCCAATTCCAGCCACCTGTTCCCACACTCTCTTCCTCCACTCCATTTCTCCCCACTTTACTCCCTTACTCCTATCCCCACCTATCTCTAGTCCACCCATAAAATCTATTCCTCCCACATACCCTCTTGACCCTTCCTCAGTTGTGAGATAGCATGTAGATGCTAGAAATCAAACCTGGGTCCTCTGGAAGAAATGTTGTTCTTTTTTTTATTGACTTTTATTGAGCTCTACATTTTTCTCTGCTCCCCTCCCTGCCT
>LOEQ01001557.1:0-11158 GCA_001685075.1 Bramus lutescens
CCATGAAGGGTTCATCCACTGAAACAGTTTACCTGAGCTAATGGGAGCTCACCACCTCCAGCAGGACTGGGAAGGAATAAGCATAGGACCAAACTAGTTCCTCTGAATGTGGTTGACAGTTGCCTGGCTGGGGCAGACTGAGGGGCCACTGGCAATGGTACCAGGATTTATCCCTACTGCATGTACTGGCTCTTTGGGAACCTATTCTCTTTGGATGGATACCTTGCTTAGATGGATATAGTAGGGAGGGCCTTGGACCTTCCACAAGGCAATGTGCCTTACCCTCTCTGAGGATTAGATAGGGGTGGGGTCAGAGGGTGTGTGGAGGGAATGGGAGGAGGGGAAGGAATGGGAACTTGGATTGGTATTTTTTTTATTTTAAGATTTATTTATTACGTATACAGTATTCTGTCTGCTTGTATGCCTATAGTCAAGGAGAGGGCACCAGATCTCATTACAGATGGTTGTGAGCCACCATGTGGTTGCTGGGAATTGAACTCAGGACCTCTGGCAGAGAAGTCAGTGCTCTTAACCTCTGAGCCATCTCTCCAGCCTAGATTGGTTTTTTTTTTTAAAAAATCTAACAAATTTTTAAAAAGAAAGGAAAGGTACTTAAAGAGGGGCTTAGTGCAAGATTTTTGTTTGTTTCGTTTTGTTTTTCAAGACAGGTTTTCTCTGTGTAACAACTCTAGCTGTCCTGGAAATAACTCTTGTAGACCAGGCTGGCCTCAAATTTGCAGAGATCTGCCTGCCTCTGTCTCCCGAGGACTGGGGTTAAAGGCGTGTGCCACCACTGCCCCGCTGATGCTTTTTCATCTAGCTCTTTTGGTTCATACTGTTTTTGAGAATCATCTACCCTGTGCCATGTATCAATAATTCATTCTCGCTATTGCTGAAATGTGCTTATTTGTCCCTGCTCATCGGCTTCGGGCTGGTTTCCAGTCTGGGGCTGTTATGAATCAAAGCATTATTAGCTAGCCAGGCTTTGCTAGACCCGCCAGTATTCTGTTCTTCGTGGCCTCATGCGTTAGCAGACGTGCGGGTTGAAGTAACAACAGCGTTTGTCCTGATTGTGTTTCTGCCTCGTTTCCGTATTGCTGCAGTGATCTTGTGGATTCAAAAAAAAAAAAATTAATCAGGTCAGACCTTCTGTGGTTTCAAGGCAGGAGCGGCGGCGGTGGGAGGAGCGTCTCTGTTGCAGACCGACCCGGTCCAGGTTTGAGAGCTCAACTCAAACTGTGTCCTTAGTCAGGGAAACACAACCCCAGGCCGCAGCTGGGTGCCTGCGATACTCAAGTCCCGCTGTTTTATCCACAGACCTCTCAGTCTTACTTTCCCGTGGGTTTTAGATTGCTGAAGTTTGTCTTCCTCAGAAATGGTATCCATTTCTGCTTCACCTGGTGGGCATTGCCAAACGCATCGTCCCACGAGAGCCTGTTAATCTGGCTCCCTTGTATTTATTACAGTGAATCATTTAACTTTTTAGTTTTAGCTTTTGTGTTTCGCATCTTAAGAAATAGAGAAGGCAGCAATTCTCTCCTTTGGGGCTGTTTGTCTCGTTCATGGTTTTGGAGTAATGCCTTTTTGTTGGTGACATTGTACTAGTGGTGTTGACTGACATCTGGCCCCCCTGGGCTGCGTTAGTCCGTTCCTAGCTGGTGCTTGAAGGCGTAAGTCATAAACAATCCCACACCAGTTGGGAATTAAAGGGGTNTGGTATCTCAGCGGCTATTGGCTGAAGGAGCGGAAGGAGCTCCCGCAACAGGTGCTGTTTAGTCTTATCTACTTTGGGGACAGTGCCTGCATATTTGAAGTTGTTTCACTGACTTGTGGGTTTTTCATGTGAGTCTACTTATTGATTATACGGATTGTAGATAAACTATGCTTTCTAAGCCAAGGCATACTTCCAAAACCTTCTTCCTTATCAATAACCGCCATGGTGTTTTACAACTGCCTTTCTGTATACTTTGTATACAGCTTTGTCTTCTAAGTATGGAGATTAAGCCCCTGATGCTCTTAGACTCATCCAGTTTCGACCTGTGGTTCCTAGGTTGTACTCACGGGGCAGCAGCTTCCCTTGGGGTTTTTTTTCTCCACTAAAAATGGAGGATTTTTTTTTGGGGGGGGTTGTTTTTTGTTTTTAATTTTTTGAGACAGGATTTCTCTGTATGGCCCTGGCTGTCCTGGAACTCATTCTGTTGACCAGGCTGACCTCAAACTCAGAGATCCGCCTGCTTCTGCCTCCTGAGTGCTGGGATTAAAGGTGTGCACCACCATTGCCCAGCTGCTTTAATATTTTCTACTTTCGCCACCCAGACTTTAAAGGCACTGTTTCCAGGCAAAGTTACCCAAACTGCACTTAGCGGCCCATCTTGGAAAACCAGAAAACACAACAAGAAGTTGTCAGGTTAGATTACATTTCCTTTTCCAAAGGTGGTTCTTTTGAGCATTCCAAGGGGAGGGACAAGGGGAGCTCTGAGGTGAACTCCCTCCCCTCTGCCTTGCAGAGTGTGACAGAATGGGGGAGCAGTGTGGGGAAAGGGGGGACGGAAGGAAGTGCTTGCTTCCATACTCTGGGAACTCTTGCCACGCTCTGTTTTGTATTACTGAGAACGTATCTCTGCCTTGTTCATTTTTTATTGTAGTCATATGGTCATCTTGAAGCATTCCCTATCAGCGGGTTCTGAAACAGGATGCTCCTCAGGAGGGAATTTTGCATTCTTTTCATGCCTTGCCCCCCCCCCAGCCTCCTGCCCTCATTTCTGCAATGCCAGGCCCGTGCTTTACCGCTGACCTACATTCCAGACCAGCACAGTTTGGTTGCTGTTGTTGTTCTCTTCTGTTTTAGAGATACTGGCTCACTGTGCAGCCTGTGCAGCCTGTGCAGCCAGGCTGGCCTGAAGCTCACCAGCTTGCCTCCTGCCTGTCACTCCTGACGGCAAGGATTACAGGTGTCTGTCACCAGGCCTGGTTGCACTCTTCTCTCTGCTTCTCTCCATACAAAGAGCTGCTGGCCTGGCAGCCTAGCTCCTGTGTGTTCATTTAATTTTTTCTACTTCTGGGAGTGCGAGTGTCAGGAATGTTTGCGGCAATTATTCATTCATTCAATGGCTTAGTCAAAGGTGCTATTGCTGTGAGAAACACCACGGGGAGGAACGGGTTTATCTGAATTTCACATCTGCATCCACTGTCCATCACTGAAGGAAGTCGGGGCAGGAACTCAAACAGGGCAGGGGCCTGGAGGTAGGAGCTGGAGCTGATGCAGAGGCAGTGGAGAGGTGCTGCTTACTGGCTTGCTTCCCCTGGCTTGCTCAGCCTGCTTTCTTATAGTGCCCAAGTCTTCCCGCGCATGGATGACACTATCCACATTGGCAGGACCTGCCTTCATCAATCACTAATTAAGAAAATGCCTTACACCTGCATCTTATAGAGACATTGCCTCAATTGAAGTTCCCTTCTTTCGGAATATTCAGGACATTCAACAAATGAAAATTTAATACTTTTTATGGGCCAGACAGGGTACAAAATACCACACACATTATATTTATATATACACATATATGTATACATGTGTATATATAGTCACATGTATACATATATATACATATATGATGTAGGAGTGTCTTCTATCTATCTGTTGCTTTCATTGGTTAATTAAAAAAGAAAACTGCTTGGCTTGCTAGGTCAGAACATAAGTAGGCGGGGAAGACAGAACAAAATTGTGGGAGGAAGAAAGCAGAGACGGGAAGACGCAATGATTCTCCGACCCAAGACGGATGTAGGTTAGACTCATCCTGGTAAGCCACAGTCACGTGGTAATATACAGATTATTAAAAATGGGTTAATCAAGATGTGAGAGTTAGCCAATAAGAGGCTAGAAATAATGGGCCAGGCAGTATTTAAATGAATACAGTTTCCGTGTAATTATTTCGGGTAAAGCTAGCCAGGTGGCCAGGCAGGATGAAAAGCAGCCCACTCCCCTATTACTACACATATAGGCACACACACACACACACACACTATATATATATATATATACACACACACACACACACACACACACATATAAGTACACACACACAAAAAAACCCTCTTTGGATTGCAAATAACATACTACCTCATTTCTGCCACTTGAAATTCCTTTTTCCCTCTGGGATATTAGGATGCTACCCCGGGAACAATACCCCTAGTAGGTTTAAGGCCGTGGCTGCCTTCTTTTTAGGAATTTTATTTGTGACTGGACCATTGAGAAATCTTTTACCTGTTGTTAGGTGGGTGGAACTCTGGATGGGCTGTAGTTGTAGTGGGAACAGCTGGAGAGAGCGAAGAAGGTAGGTAGATCCTGTGTGTGGTCTAGACTCCTGGGGACAGCTCTCTTGTCTGTGTTTCCCAGAGGTGGCTGCAGAAAAGTAGAGTCCACCTCTGGGACACCTCCAGCTTGCAGGCTGCCTGAGAAGAGCTGTGTGGTTTTTGGTGGCACACAAGTTAATATCAGCATGTAGAAGGCTGGGACAGAAGGATATGAGTTTAAGGGCAGCTATTAAAAAAAAGTAGCCACAAACCTTCCATATAATCCAGTCTTCCAACCTTCAATCTACTCAAAAAAGCAAACACAGCTGGCCTTACTTGCATAATGGCTTTATTTATAATAGATCAGACTTGGGACAACCCAAATATCCATCAGCAAATGAATAAGTAGAGCCAGGTGGTGATGGCACACACCTTTAATCCCAGCACTCAGGAGTCAGAGGCAGGCAGATCTTTGTGAGTTCCAGGACAGCCAGGGCTGCACAGAGAAACCCTGTCTTGAAAAAAAAAAAAAGCAGACAAACAAAGGATTGAATGAATAAGTAAATCATGGTAGATCCATATATCAGAATAATACCCAGAAGTGAAATGGAATGATTTACAAAGTAACATGGATGTCTTAACATATGTTTGATTCTACTTACATAACTAACTGAAAGTGATATAGTGAAGCCAGTTTGCAGGGGTGCCTGATGGGAGGATGAAGGAAGTTAAGAAGCATTCACAATAGGGCAGGAAATGAAACCTTTGTGTGTGTGCCTATGTTCAATGTCTTGTGAGTGGATGCCAACATTTGTCAAATTTTGACCCTCTAAATTTGTGCAGCTAATTGTATGTGAATTTTTTTGAGAGACACTTGTGATAAAAAAAAAAAACACAGTGATGTCTTTTTCTGTCTTTAAATGTTCTCTTGTGGTGGGCATGGTGGTGCATGCCTGTGATCCCAGCTCTTGGTAGGTGGTGGCTAGAGAAATATGAGTTCAAGACCAGCCTGGACTGAGACCAAGACCTGGGCTTAAAACCAAACTCACTAGGGCTGCAGGGAAGGGGAGCTCAGTGGTAGACACCCAGAATGCACACAATCCTGGCTTTAATACCCAACACTACAAAAAAGACACTTCCCCCATAAAACCAGCAAACACAAAAAGGGTCTATAGTGTGAGGCTGCTTGTTTGTTCCCGGCTGCCCAGACTTGAAATAACCACACAGAAAATGTATTAATTAAACCACTGCTTGGCCTATTAGCACAAGCTTCTTATTGGCTAGCTCTTACATCTTAATTTAACCCATTTCTATTAATCTGTGTATTGCCATGTGGTGCTGGGGACTGTGACACCCCCCACCCCCCACCTGCTGGAGTAAACAACTTGTTTTCCTGTGCTTGCAGCTGCTCTGAGCAAACAACTTGTTTTGCAGCTGCTCTGAGCACGAGACCCTCAAGAGTTCCTGATGGCAGTGGAGTGGTTTCTGGTGGGCTTGCAGCTGAGAGTTAGGTCGTGGCCATTAGTCAAGGAGACCCTGTATAAGCTGTCCTGGAACACAATAAAAAGGGGGCTCTCTTGGCGTTACCGGTGTCTCTCTGTGTGTCTGTGTGTTTCAATCTCCAGGCCCTTGCCTGACTCATGAAATCGTACTGCATAGAGTAGCCATTGCGGTACAATGTGGCTGTGTCTTACAGGCAAAGTCCCATCCAGCGTCTGTCTCTGGAGGGGCTACATGGTTTCTCCCTGACTCCTCCTACTCTTTCTCTGTATCTCTCTCAGTCTGGCCATGTTCTGTTAAGCCATTGGCTGAAAACAGCTTCTTTATTCATTAACCAATAAAAGCANGCTCTTACATCTTAATTTAACCCATTTCTATTAATCTGTGTATTGCCATGTGGTGCTGGGGACTGTGACACCCCCCACCCCCCACCTGCTGGAGTAAACAACTTGTTTTCCTGTGCTTGCAGCTGCTCTGAGCAAACAACTTGTTTTGCAGCTGCTCTGAGCACGAGACCCTCAAGAGTTCCTGATGGCAGTGGAGTGGTTTCTGGTGGGCTTGCAGCTGAGAGTTAGGTCGTGGCCATTAGTCAAGGAGACCCTGTATAAGCTGTCCTGGAACACAATAAAAAGGGGGCTCTCTTGGCGTTACCGGTGTCTCTCTGTGTGTCTGTGTGTTTCAATCTCCAGGCCCTTGCCTGACTCATGAAATCGTACTGCATAGAGTAGCCATTGCGGTACAATGTGGCTGTGTCTTACAGGCAAAGTCCCATCCAGCGTCTGTCTCTGGAGGGGCTACATGGTTTCTCCCTGACTCCTCCTACTCTTTCTCTGTATCTCTCTCAGTCTGGCCATGTTCTGTTAAGCCATTGGCTGAAAACAGCTTCTTTATTCATTAACCAATAAAAGCAACTCATAGACAGAAGGACCTCCCCCACCAGTAGTCTGTTACAGCCACAGAAAATGAACCAGTGCTGGGACTTGTGCAACCAGACCACCAACTTACATCTCAAACTAGTTTTCACCGTTATAGCCTTATACAAACCAAGTCTCGACACCCCATCCTCTTTAATATGGTTTTCATTAATGCTGATCAGTTCGGGCTTATGTCACTGGCATGGGTTAAATGTGTCATACTCTCAGATTTGCTCAGATACCTATGATGTGACCGACTGGGAAACAGGGCCTTTGGAGACAAGATGGAGTTAGGGTAAGGTCATCCATCCTAAATTAGGTCAAGCCTAATCCATGTAAGGTAGTAGTTGCTACTCTTCAAAGAGAAGAGACCCAAATGGACATGCAGGGGATATCATCATGTGACAACCAGATCAGGGTGACACATCATCAAGCATGAGACACCGAGGATGGCCTGCACACACCCAGGAACCAAGCAGAGGCATGGAGCAGATCCTCACTTCTTCCCAGAAGCCAGCCCAGCCAGAATGTGATCCCAGCTTTCCCATCTTCAGAGCTCTGGGAGAGAATACATTCCTATTGTTCTAAGTCATCGCTCTATGGACAGCTTAGCTATGGATGGGCAGACATACTGAAACATGACTCAAGCTAGCCTAAGGAGAAAGGAAAGTCTGTCTTAGAGTTACGGCCCCAGCATTGAGGAGGCTCCGGTGGCATTTATTTGACGCAGGAAGCTTTAAGGGTAAAGTTCAGTTTTACGGACCAGACCCCCCCGCCCGGAGCTCCAGACGGCCATTTCAGTTTGCTCATTTGCTTTTGCTGGTTTTTGAGGATCGAACCCAGAACCTCACACACTTGTCTCTTGAGCTGCATCTCCAGTCCTTGATGTTTTATTCTATCTTTGTCTCCTGTAGATGTTGTTTACTCAGGGCTGCTTGATGTAGCCACTTCATGTCACCACAGAGAAGTGAGGGAGACTCACCCAGGAGGACACACGGCCTAGCTCTGTCTGCTGTCCCAAAGTTCGCCACATCTCCAGTCTTAACTCAAGCTACTGGGAACATACTGTTTCAGGAATGCATGAGTCCATCTGTTTATTTACAGAGACAGTGAGAAGTTTCTTCCATAGAGTGTCTGTGGAGGAATATCAAGGGCAGAAGTCCAGAAGTCCTCCGGGTAACTGAGTATAAGACATTTCAGGGGAGAAAATCAGCTCTGAAAATAAAAATAATTAAAGTGAGTGAATTATAGTTATACTTTCTGGGGAGGGGAGTGAGGTGACTGAGAGAAAGCGAGGGATGAGAAGAAAGGATCCAGGGAGATCAGTGGGAGCCAGAGTTCAGCCATGATAATAAAATCCTCCGTGAAACCTGGGGGATCCAGAAAGATGAAACTCCTGGGCCATGCCCTGGACAAGTTTCAAAAAAAAAAAAAAGAGTCATGAGCAGTGTGCAGGGAGGAGGCTTCTGTGGTCTGGATGGGGCAAACCTTGGGGTGAAGTCTGAACATTGTGATTTAATTGCAAATTTGATCCTGTCAAACATGGGGCCCTTTCTGGGCTGGCCTTCACCAGAGTACAGTCCTTCCAGGTGGAATTAGGGACTATCAAAGCGCCTGAGGCGGGGGCAGTATGTTCTCTTTCCTTCCTTCTGTCACACAAGGATACAGCAAGCCCTCACCAGACAGCAGTGGGGTCTTGGTCTTGGGCATCCTAGCCTTCAGAACAGAGAGAAAGACATTTCTGTGGTTTACAAATTACTCAGATAATTTGTTATAGGACAGCTAAGTAGTCAAGGGAGCAGCTAGTCCGGATAAAGAGCAGGTCTTTACAGAGCGAGAAGTCCTCCTTTCTCCATTGCAAATCAAAGGCGACGTCAAGTCTTTTTCTTGAGGTCTTTGTGTCCAGTGACCAATGACTTCTTGGAAGTTAGGAAACTCTCAGTGTGAGGAGCTGAACAATATAGCTCCCTCCCTGTCCTGAGGGACAAGTTCACACCTGAACACTGAGGTCATTCACTGTCTCTGCCACCGCTGTCAGGTGGCTGGGGGCCATAAAAGGCCCCAGGATAGGATATGGAGCCCAGCCAGAAGGCTCTGGGGACTAAGGGTTTAAACCTTTACCTGGTTCTAGGGAAGAAATCAGGATCAACACTCCGGGCAGAACTGAGATGCATATAGAGATGGGCTGGGAGCAACCCAATTGCCCACCAGCTGGGTGATGGACCAATAAGCTGTGCTCCAGGTACCAAATGAACTTATAATTGGCATCTTTTTGGCTGCAGCTCCTAGCTCAGGACCTGAACAGTGGGTGCCATGACCAAATTAAAAAGAGAAAAAAAAACTTTTGGGAAGAGAAGGAGGGGTGTGGGGTGTGTAGGGAGAACAGGTGAAAGGAAGTTCCTTGCCTGCGGTTTCTGCTCTGGGGTTTGGCACCTCCTTTAGCTGCTTAGCTCCTCTCCACCCTAGGGAGGCAGGGTGTGGCTAACCTCAAAGTGGCTTGAAAAGGAGGCTGGTTTTCCTTCTGTTAACCCACTGATGGGCAGGCAAGCTACTTAGTGGCCTGTGTGTCAGTTTTCTCACTGCAAACCAGTGACAGGGATTAAACCACTCAGGGGGACCGTGGGGATGAGACCTGGTGCACGCCACATCCTGACACCTCGGAGGACTGGAGTCACCAGGGGAAGATGGCCTCATTCAACATGGTCCAAGATTCTGTGATGAAGGCTACTGATCACTTGGAAGTGCCTAGTGCAACTGAGGAACTGAAAATGTTCATTTTATTCCATTTTAATTTGTTTACATTTATTTATGAAAATATTTGTTTATTTATTTGCAGTTCTGGGGATGAGACCTCAAACCTAGGGCTCACCCATGCTAGACAAGCACTTTATCACTCAGTGATAGTCCCAGCTGCCACCAGCTCCTTGCTTTACAAGTAATTAATGTATTGTTTGTGTGTGTGTAGCATGTGCAGGTATGTACACAGGTGTATTTGTGCCTGTCAACCCTGAAAGTGTGATTGCTTGGGCACTGCCCACCTTGGTTTTCTTTGTTTGTTTGTTTGATTTTTAGTTGTTTGAAACAGGGTTTCTCTGTGTAACTTTTGGCTGTCTAGAAACTCTCTCTTGTAGATCAGGCTAGTCTTGAACTCACAGAGATTCAATTGCCTTTTCTTCCCAAGTGCTGAGATTAACAGCGTGAGCCACCATTGCCCGGCAAAAAACTCTATCTTAAAAACCAAACTGGACACTCGGGAGGAAAAGGTAGGTGGATCTTTGTGAGTTCAAGGCTAGCCTGGTCTACAAGAGAGAGTTTCCAGACAGTCAAAAGTTAGACAGAGAAACCCTGTCTTGAAAAAAAAAAAAGATAGGGCTTTTCATTAGCCTGGAGTTCTCACATTGAGCTAAGTTGGGGAGCCCCAGGGATCTTCCAGCCTCTGCCTCTCAGGCTGGAATTACAAATGGATGGCCATCCAGACTTTTTAAATTATTATTATATTTTTTGAGACAGGCTTTCTCTGTGTAACAGTCTGGGGTGTTCTAGAACTCACTTTGTAGACCAGGCAGATCTTGAACTCATAGAGACTTGCCTGCCTCTGCCTCCCGAGTGCTGGGATTAAAGGCGTGCGCCACCACTGCCTTTTACAATTTTAACGTGGGCTTTGGAGTTTAAACTCGGGTCTTTATGCTTGCATGGTAAGCACTTTGCAGACAGCATTATGCTTGTAGGCCACACATTGCAGTCCTCATAATCTCCATCTCTTGCCTCAGCCCTCCGTTCCAGCATCATCCTGAGGTCTGGAACTGCAGGCACATGCCACACAGGCCTCTTAACTTTTAAATAGCTGTCTATTGCAAAGAGCAATTGGTCACCCTGTTTGCCAACACACGGTCTGAGTCAGGAATTAAACTGGGCCATACTAGGCGTGGATGGATGGCTATTCATGGGGACTCAGTACAGAATGCATTCTTCCATGAGGTGCTTTCTTCCTGCAGTTCAGGACCCTAAATTCTAAGATCACCTCAATTGAAGACCGAGTCCACTTAAGCCCATGTCCCCAGCTGTCCATTCTGTCCACACACAATCTTGTAAATTCTTTGGGAAAATCGGGTGGGGGGACTCTGCCCTCGTACAACCTACTGAGGCCCTCGGTTCCTTTACTTTTGTAACAAGCAAGGAGGCTGGCTCTGCATTTGCAGTTCCATTTCACAGATGAGGAAACGGAGGCTCAAGGAGGCTCTGACAGACGGCGGGAAGCAGGATCAACTCTTGAGGAACTCACCCATAGGTCGGCATAGACACATCCGTGGGTAAGGTTGTCAGGGTGGCGGGGGAAAGCGGCGGGTAAATATTTGGGGCGGTAACCCGGGCTCCGGCGACACAAGTCGTCACTGCGGTTCTAGGCCGGCGGGCTCGTGGCGAGGGCGGTGCCGGAGTAGGGGATGGGGGGACAG
>LOEQ01001557.1:16147-36821 GCA_001685075.1 Bramus lutescens
TAGGCACCACACACAGAAGGCCTAGGTTGCTATTGCCTTTCACGGGGCCTCTGTTCCCAGCCCGTTACACAGAGGCAGAGCTTCAGGGACTTGGGACTTGGGGTTGCTCTTTCGCTTTTTTCCTCCCCCTATTAATTGCCATGTGTCAACTATTGCCGCGGGGGGGCATCCAGACAGGTCTACGCAGTCTAAGGTCCTGGGAGTTCATTTCTTCTTCAGAGTTGAAGGTCAAACACACTAGAGCCTGGAGTTGGCCTGGTGTATGGGAAAGACACGGGAAGAGGGTAGAACCATGGAGTGGCAATGAGCTGACAGGATAGGAGATTGTGTGTGTGGGAGGGGCGCAGGGAGAAGGGAGGTGAACACAGGCTATGTTGACTTGCTTCTATAAGTACATATTTATGTAGATGCTATATGTTATCCCCTCCACCTCATTATGAGAGCAGTATGACTTCATTAGCAATGAGGCAACTACAGATCAAACAGCCTGGCTTATAACTGAATTTATTTGTCAGCATAAAGTCATATTCTATTTTCTGATCTTGAGGAAAGTGCTTGGGTTAAGGACTTTTTCATATTGACTAGATTTTGAAGGATCAAAGGCAAGCCAGGATGGTCCCCTGAGACTATGGCTTCTTCCCCACAGCCTCTCTCTCTCTCCACAATATCAGGATCAGAATTTCTGTTATTCCTCTTTGGATATTTTTTTCTCTGCTATCCTCTTTTGCAATGCCTTTTTCATGTTGATCCTGTTGCCTCTGTAAACAGCCCATAGTTGTTGGCCAGTTGTTAGGAAGGTGAACCAAGCTGGTTTCTCCCCATCCCTAATCCTGAAGCAGGATTATATGTGGATATAAAATTTCTGGAGGGTAGGAGCCGAACAGAGATGAAGTTCAAAGCTAGGGGCAAGGACCGTGGCGTATACAGGGTGGGGGTGAAAAGAGGTGTGGTATTGAGAATGGCCCTCAAGTGCCAACTGTTCTGAGAGATAGAGAGCAAGGAGGGGGTGGCCTTTAAGTTCTGGACTAGAGAGTCTCAGAGCGGGAACTCTGATCCAAGGATGGGACGATGTTCTTGGGTCTCTTTCAGAGACAAGGATATTGTGACAGGGGTTTTGGCCTGAGTCCAAAGATGACTTTCCTCATTGTCTTCTCCTCATGTTTCTCCATCTGTATCTGTGTGATCCCCTGGTTGCTGACAGCAATAAAGTGATGCTCATCCAGGGATCTAAACAGATGCACTGTACCTTCCTGTGTACCAGGGACTGCTACCGTGACCGCTATTCTACAGGCATTAACAGCAGGAAAAAAAAAAAAACAAGCAGAAGGGCTTCCAACTCACATTCTAGAGAGTTCTAATGTCCTAAGATATTAATAGGAGGCCCACGAAGTGTCCAATTGTCACGTCTGCTTGGGAAGTAGGGCTGGGGACAGACTGTGTCTTCATCACAAGACTTCTCAGGACAGTCATGGGGGAATGATCAACAGTGTTCTTGGTGTTCCCGGAACATAGTTAGTCACACATGTCAAGGACCTGCATTCCAGAGGTGGGAGCTGGTGATGGTATTTTTGGATAGTGTGTATGCGTCTAAGGTTCAGTGTTGAGGACCTCGGTGTGGGTCCATCATCGAAGGCCTGAAAAAAGGACTGTGGTCCTTTAAGGTGACCTGGGCTAGAACTCTTGAAGGAAGAAAAGATCTCAGCGGTTGTTCATGAGGTTCTGTTGGGCGTGTTTGGAGAAGTGGGTTAGGTGGGTACATAGGCCCAAAGGGTCCTGGGTCCTTCTGGTCAGAAGGCAAAGGGCATGGTCAAACAAGACCACCTGAGGGGATGTGGCAGCCTTTTAGGGATAGGCCCAGTTCTCATGTGACTATAGGAAACTTCTTTCAGAGACCTGGTATTCTTTTATTCTGAGCACATTAAAAAATAATTTAGACAAGTTCATTTTGAGTTAACAGAACTAAAGCAAGACGTGTTGCCTCTCCCCGAACTAGAGAGAAATGGTTTGAAGGACAGGAGCCTCCAGGGAGAGCAGGGACCTGGCCAGGCCTTCATTATTCAGCTGCTCACCTGAAGAGCCTTCCCAGAGCTCCTGCTGCTGCTGAGTGGCTTGACTTTCCATTTCTAACCAGAAAGTGGCTTCCTCCCTTGCCACCACCTCTGGGGCCACATCCTGCTTCCGTTAACCTCCTGTGTCTCTGAGACTCACTACCTCCTCAGAGCCGCGCTGACTTCCTCCTCTTCATCAGGATTTAGGATCTCAGAACTGGAGGGACTGGAAAGATTGTCCAATCTACCTTTCCATCTTACTGACGGGTAAACTGAGGACCAGAATATGACCCTATAAGCACCCTTAAGCAGGCAGTAGCTAAGCCACTCCTGGACCTGGTGGAGTCTGGCCTGGCTGGGACTTTGCCTGCTGCTGCTTTGACATTTGGGGCATAAGAATAGAAGGAACCGTGAAGCCCCTTGATTGTGACAGATGAACAGCCAGGAACAAAAACAATCTTTGTTCTTTACTTCAGTGTGTCAGGGACAAGAGTGGGTAACTGTGTGACCAAGACTCATGAGCACGGAGCGAAATTATTAGACGTGGGGCCCAACGTTGTGCTTATGTTTGAAAGGTGTTTAGAAGGAAGAGAACACCTTTCATGAGAAATGATATTGCATTTTGAGTGTTTATATTTATTTTTTTATGTGTATGGGTGTTTCACCTGCATGTATGTCTGTGTACCATTTGTGTGCCGAGTGCCCAAGGAAGCCAGAAAGGGACATTAGCCTCCTAGAATTGTAGTTACAGATTGTTGTAAGCTGCTAAGTGGGTGCTAGGAATTGAACCCATGTCCTCTGGCAAAAGCAGCTAGTTCTTAACTGATAAGCCATCTCTTTAGTGCCTGCCCACCCCGTCTATTCCCTTCCTTTTTTTTTCTTCTTTTGAAGACAGATTCTCATGTATTTTACTCAGTATGTAGCTGAGGAAGACTTGAATTTCTGATCCTCTTGTTTCTTCCTCCAGAGTGCTGGCATCACTGGTGTGCGTGCCACTGACCAGTGCGGTGTACCACCGATACAGTGCCAGGGTCTTGGTGAGGTTCGATTTCTCTGCCAGTTAAAGAATTAAAGGGCAGGAAAAAAATTTTGAGTGCAGCAGGAGTAGCAGAGAAATCTCAAATTGCACACAGGAGCATGCAGAACTAGCAGCTGAAGCCATGCTGATTACTGGGAGTGAGGACACACACATGGAGCAGACACACAGAGAAAAAGACTCTGTCAGAGGCCGAAAAGTTCTAGTCTCTTGGGGAAGGGTGCTGGGTTGGATTTTTGTTTGTTTGCTTGTTTTTTTTTGTNNNNTTTTTTTTAAGACTGCTGAGTTTTCCTGCTCTACTTTAGGGCTGGTCAGTTTGAAGAAAGACAGGGTGATTGATTGATCCACAACAGTCCTGTTCTTGATCCAGGCTTGAACTTGTTAAGCCAGTACATTGGCGGGCGGCCTGCTGGTGGGAGACAAAAACCTACCAGGTCTTTGTTTTAAGCTGCCAGGGTTTTGTCTCAAGTCAGGAGGCTGAGGGAGTTTACCGCCTTTATTATCTGATCATGACCCCTCTATCAGTCTGCCTACCAGGGAGTGTGTCTGTCTAACTCCTGGTCTTTTACTAGGTGCTGGGATTGAACGCAGTGCTTCATGCTGTCTGGACAAGCACCCTACTAAGCTGCCTTATATTCCAGCCATCATCCCATCAGCCAGGACTTGGCTTGATAGGGGGCCAGTCGACTCCTGTGGAGCAGATATCTGGTCCACAGTTCGAGGTTGCCAGTGCACTTGCCTGGATACACACAATCTCTCACACACACACAATCTCACACACACACACACACACTGCCCTGCTTTAGATCATTTCTAGATTGGAAACTGGTCTGTTTTCTTTCATGTAGGTCTGCAGCGTCTGGTTCTTTAAACTGCTGGGTACTGTAGACCTAGACCAGCAAGTGTGTAGCGGGCACACCTCCTAATGAATATGGCTTCCTTCCTTAAAGGTGCAGAGTCGCTGTACAGGGACAGCTTCAGCTTCAGCGATGAGAAACTGAATTCTCCCACGGACTCCACTCCGGCTCTGCTGACTTCCACTGTCGCTCCTCGGAAAGGTGAGCCCACCACTGCTTCAATCCCTGCCCTGCCCCATTTTGTTTACCCCCAACCAGGCTTTGACAGTGCACAAAGCAAGGAGATAAGACAATAAATAGTTTTTGGGTGACAGAGTGCGTCGTTTCGTGGGATTTGGGCCACGTGTAGATTCTGTCTTGTGTCAGAGGGAGAGCTTCTCATTTTCCTCCTGGACTAGCTTGGTTTCATATGAACTCAGCAGTTTGGCTTTGTAGCAATGAGAAGACTCTTTTTTTTCTCTCTCTCTCTCTCTGTCTTTCTCTCTTTCTTTCTTTCAATTTCATTAACTGTTTACACTAGTGCTTTTGGGTGACCAGTTTAGCAGCTGTCATTTCTGGTTTAGCAGCTGTCTTTATGAGACAAGAATGATCTAACATGGGGCCATTGAGATGGCTCAATGGGTAAGCCTGCTTGCTACCAAGCCCGACAAGCTGAGTTTGATCTCTGGAACTGTTTGGTGGGTGTCCTCTGATCTCTACATGGGCACATGTATTCATACACACACACACACACACACACACACCCCAAATGAATGAATGTTTTTAATAAAATAAAATGGACATGTCTCAAAACAGCAGCTCCACCCTGCCTCTGCTTCGATGTGAATAGACCAGAGGGTTGTTTTAAAGAGACTTGAATTAGCTCTTAGTTATTGGTCTCACCAGCTAGAGAGCTGAATGTTCTGTTTTATTGGAGAGGCGCCCTTTTGAGAACCAAAGACGCTTCCCCCCTCCAAGGAAAATTGAACTTGCTGAAAAGAGTTGCAAAATGCAATAAAAATGAACCAACTGGAAAAGAAATATGTCGATCCCCTCATTTGTCTCTGTCTGGCATTCAAACAGAACTTCCCCCTTTCTAGAAAGAGGGATATTTTTAAGTTCTCTTCTCAACACCAGTGTTAGCAGCCTCAGGGGATTCGACTGTGGTCCAGCCTCCAATCTGTAATGGATCTGGGGACTCCAGGGATAGAGCAGTCTAGCAAATGGCTTAAATAGAGCCCACTCTGCTGCTTGATCCTCCAGGGGTGGGAATTACAGCGGGTGGGGGGGGAGTCACCGTGGTGAGTGGACTTGAAAGTTAAGAACAATGAACCATTTGTACCCTGCAAAGGAAAATATTCAGCAATGCATTTTGAGGAAGGAAGGCATGACAAACCATACAGAAGAAAGTAAACTGCATTAGGAAAGCAGCTACCTCTGGCTGCAGAGACAGCAACATCTGCACGAAAGCTCTGTGCTACCCTGGGACGGGCTGTCACTTTCCCTGTTCTACTTGACATGAACTAGTAGGAATATTAGTCCCATGTTACATTGGAGGGCCACTGTATTGCCCTCCAGCAGCAGCGCGAGCAAATAATTTGCCTTCCTTCCTCTCCCTATCTCCCAGAGTTTTAAGACACCAAAGAGATCCATCTCCCAGGTTAGGAAGGTGGGTAGGATGGTGGCTTAGGGTGGTCGTGGACTCCAGGACAAACACTGAGGCTGTCCTCCAGGTCAGCTGCTGAGACACAAGTAAATGTGGGGGAGACACTAAGGACTGATGCAGGGCATGTCCCGTGACGTCTCTGAAGACGACAGGTTTCCATCATCCGGAAACTGTAATCCTCCATTAACACTGCTTGAGAGGGAAACCAAACTTTTTTCTTTTTTTATTTTGCAGCCAAATTAGGCGACACAAAAGAGCTTGAAGACTTCATTGCTGATCTTGACAGGACATTAGCAAGTGAGTACATGCGTGGTGTTTAAAACATGGCAGGGAACACTGAGCCACACCTTTGGTAATGTGCTGTGGTGTTTCCCAGCCTGCCCTGGGGTTGGAGGTTACATCATAAGCTGCTCTAGGGAGAAACAGGACCACACTGGCTCAGAAAACGGTTTGGAGGATAAGCTTGCCCGAGAGTAGCCAGAGTTGCTTTCCCAACTATGCAAACAGTTCAGCAGCAGACAATGGCATGTTGTTTAGAAAAAGGAGAGAGTCTTGCTGTGGGGACGGCTTGCTGGTTCTGAGAGAAGGAACGAGCCGATGGGTCACACATGAATTCCTCCAGCAAGCCAGAGGGGTCTGTCCAGTTCATAATACCCCAGGTTTGATGCAGGGGCCTGGTGAGACTTTTGTGAGGATTGAGTGCCAAAGAGAAGTGGTCAGGGATACCTGTGCCAGCTCGCCAGCCACCAGATTCAGTATGCAGATATGTGCTTCTAACTTGGGATTACACTGTTGGTTACCCATTTCGTGTGACCTCAGATGAAGACATTGGGTCAAAATTGCAACACGTGTGGGGTAGGGGTGGAGGGGTGTTAGAGGAAAGAACTGTCACACTCTGTCTGGGTGCTCGTCTTGGACAAGATTGCCGCAGTTAGGAGGCTTGGTCCCAGCTTGCAGGGTTGCTGGCCTCAGCATCTCTCCTCATGAGGGACTTGGAGGATTTTTTTGTTCTTCTGAATTATTTAGTGAAAGTGATCATTTTTCTGTAAGCAGTATTCTATGTCTTTACTCTGCCAGATAGGTAAACTTTAAAAATTTAGATTCAAAAATTAATTTAAAGTCTACTTAAAATAGCTAGGGTTCCCCCGCCCCGTATTTGCTTGATGCCCCCTTTCTCTTCTGCGTCACACCACCCGACATCAGAAGACCTAGGCCTGTTTTGACAGAGATTGCTCTAATTGCAGCACAATTTGTATTAGGCCCATGCCGCAAGTCTGTCTACTTTATGCAGCTGGCCTCCTAGCCATTCCAGTTAGTCAGACATACATTGCACGGGAAACCTGCCATTAACGTTGCTTTTGATGCCCGTCTGAGACCATGTGATGTGGTTAAGCAGAGGGATTGTGAGCATCTGGCAGGGTTAACTAACCCTATATCTTCTTTTCAGGTATGTGAAGCAAGGAGTCCAGGATTCTCAGGCCACAAGAATGAGACTCCCGAAGGCTCCAAGCACCTGGCAAAATCAGCTACTAGAATCAGCTGCAGGAGGGGACAGAGCTAAGGCTCACACGCCATCAGGCTGTTCTTGGCTTACCCTAACATTTGCCATCCAGCCCATCTTTGGGCAACTCAGACAGTGAAACTGACTTTGTTTACCTGCCTGCAGCATGTTTCATCAGATGATCTGTCTAATGTGTTTTTACTCCTTATAAACATAACTCTTCTATAATTTAAAGTGCATTCATGAAAATATTTGTAATTACTTATATATAGTTGGAGACAATAATAAGCTTTTCCCATTATAATATATTTTTGTATGCAAATAAAGTTTAAGCTGGAATCTGTACTTTGAGAAATGTCTTATTACTGCCGATATATTCCCGTTCAGTAGTTTTCTAGCAGGAATGGCTGGCCTCTGGATTCCTTGTGAGAATTACCAAGTGTTGTGGCTATACTCACTTGAGGGTGGCCAGCTTCCTGAAGTGTCCCCTGCCCCCCCATCTTTATATTCTCAAAACTTTTTCTTTGTGGGACTGGAGAAATGCCTCAATGGTTAAGAGCAATAGCTGCTCTTCTAGAGGAGTTGACTTCAATGCCCAGCACCCACATGGCATCTACATGTCATAAACTCCAGAGCCAGGGGATCTGACGCCCTCTTCTGGCCTCCTGGCATTGTATGCACATGGTGTACAAACATACCTTCAGGCAAGCATTCATACATATAAAATAAAAATAAAATTCTAAAAAAATTTAAAATATTTTCCCCCCTTGGGGCTGGAGAGATAGTTAAAGCACCAGTTGCTTTTCTAGAGGACCCAGGTTCAATTCCTAATATGCATAATGTTGCTTACAGCTATCTGTAACTAGTTCCAGGGGACCTAATGCCTCTGGCTTCCTCAGGCACCAGACACACACCTGGTGCCCAGACATACTTGCAGGAAAAGCACTTGAACATATAAAATAAAAATAAGTAAATCTTGTCAGGCAGTGGTGGCACATGCCTTTAATCCCAGCACCCAGGAGGCAGAGGCAGGAAGATCTCTATGAGTTCAAGGCCAGCCTGGTCTATAAGAGCTAGTTCTAGGACAGGCAGAGAAACCCTGTCTTGAAAAAACAAAACACAAAAACAAAACAAAACAAAAATCTCATAGAGAGCCTTAATTTAAAAATTAAAATTTGTGTAACAGAAGGGTCCCTTTGTTCTTCCCAGTCACCTGGCTAGCTTAGCCCCAAAATAATCACACAGAAACTGTATCCATTTAGTCACTGCTTGGCCCATTATCTCTAGCCTCTTATTGGCTAACTCTCGCATCTTGATTTAACCCATTTTTGTTAATCTGTATATTACCACATGGCAGTGGCCTACTGGGAAAGATTCGGCATGTCTGTCTCTGGCGGCTCCATGGTGGCTCTCTTTCGGCCCTTCTTCATATCATTCAGTTCTGTCTACCCCGCCTACCTAAGTGCTGCCCTATCAAAAGGCCAAGGCAGTTTCTTTATCGAACCAATGAAAGCAACACATAGACTGAAGGACCTCCTACACCAAATTTGACTTGATATTTTTGGTCCAGTAGTTTCATACATTTATATAATGACTTTTAGTCATTTTCACACACACGCACGCACACACATGCACACATGCACATGAGTTCATCTTTCTCTTCTGCTGGGCCCTTCTTGGCAAGCTGCCTGCTTACTTCATGGCTTCCTCTTGTGTTTGGCCCAGAGTTGGATTAGCGTTTCTTGTCTGAGTGTGGCTGGCAGGCTGTTTATCCCAGAGGAAGGGCAACCCTTTTTCAGTGGCTATTGAGGAATAAAAAGGATGAAATGGTTCATCAACCTGTGTGTCCTTCTCACCGAGGGTCCATGCTGAGCTCTGTTTGTTCCTGTCTTGGCATACGAGCTGCTGACATCCCTACATTCTTAAAGGACATGTCCCCAAACACAGACATGCTGGACGATTTTGTAAGCTTGAGTAGACTAGAGTTAGCTGGGAGAGGGACCCCAGCTGAGGAACTGCCTCTATCAGATTGGCCTGTGAGCACACCTTTGGGGCATTTACTTGATGTGGGAGGACCCATTCTGGGCAGAGCTACCGCGGAACAGGTGGTTCTGGGAGGTGTAAGAAAGAAAACTGAAGGCCGGAGAGTTGGATCAGTGGTTAAGAATGCTTGCTCTTGCAAAGGACCTGGGTTCGATTCCCAGCACCCACATGGTGTTTTCCTCAGGCACCAGCAGGCATGTGGCATGCAGACAAACGTGCAGGCAAAGCATTTGTATGAATAAAATAAAAACCTAAAAAAAAATTAGAAAAAGAAAAGCAAGCAGCCAGAAGCAGCAATGGAGGGCAAGCCAATGACAACATTCCTCCATGGTTTTTGATTCTGTTCCTGCTAGAGTTCCTGCCCCAAGTTTATCCCTAATAATCAGGCCATGAATGCTGTATAAATCCCCTCTAAGTTGTTTGTGGTCAGTTTTATCACAGCAACAGGAAACAAGGTAGGACGGCAAGTGTAGTCACCAGGTTCCTGGGATGACGGATCACCTTTGATGGCAGTCTCAGATTATAACAGAACTTGCTGAGGGCCAGTACCTCGTGACTTCACAGTCGTCACGATGTGGCATTGGGTGTTTGTGGTGACGATGGTATGAACAGCCCATTGTGCTTCAGGGGTCATGTGTTGTACAACCCACGCTGTCATGTACAGTCCTAAGACTTGGGAATGACAGGAAATGGTGACACTTCAGTGTCTCATGCGTCGATTACATTTTCACTGGTAGGGATCGCAGGTTTTCGGTATTAAAGTTTTATATTGTACACAGTTGCTGTGTTGAACTGCCAGCCACTTCACATCAGGTTACCATTTTTATCGAATGTATGAAGAGACTACACTTGATCAATGCCTGCTGCCCAGATCTGTGTTGAGTCCTTTCTATGAGGCCCCTATAATGGTAAAACTCACTTAGCAATGCATGCTTGAACACTACTAATATTTGATCCTTTTTAGGGCATTATGAAAAGACATGGTTTGCTTTCTTTTCCTCAAGCTTTTCGGAAAGCTTTGTGTTCAATGCAAACATTCTGTCTCTCCCTCTTTTTAATTTAAAGAACTTTATTTTTATGTGCGTGTGACATGAACACATGTGCCCTGGTGTGTGTATGGAGGACCGCATACATCTTTGTGAGGTAGTTCTCTTCACCTTTGCATGGGCTCCAGGAATCCAGTTCAAGCCCTTAGGTTTGCGCAGCAACTGCCTTTCCTGGATGAGCCATCTCACTGGCCTCTCCCTTTAAAAAAAAATATTGAGGCATGATTCACGGGCCAAAACTTCAGTTTTGTGGCTGTTAGCATATCCAAAGATATTACAGCCAGCACCGCTGCTAATTCTCCATCTGCATGACTGTCTATTCTAGACCCATTAAATGAAAGTAGAGACCGTAGTCTCCTGTTAGCATAATTCCAAGGTTAACTCACGTTGCATACCTTTTAATAGCAAAATAATATTCCACAGTGTGGCTGTGTCACATGCTGTTTATACAACCATTAGCTAATGATTGGCATTTGGGTTTCCACTTCTGAGCTAATGAGTAACACTCTCATTAGAACACATGTGTGAGTATTTGTGTGGGTGTCTGCTTTCATTTCTCCTGGGTATATAAGCAGAGCTAGGATTCCTGGGTCAGATCAAGCTGTCTTCAACTTTTCGAGACACTTTTGGATATCATGAAAGCAGCCATGAATGTGTGGTGTCCCATTCCCAGCTGTAGTTGAGACCTCCCATGTCCTCATGTCCTCACTGGGATATGTCTCTGTTTGAAGAGTGGGCCCCTGGGTGTGGAGTACAGTCTCACCGTAGCTTGTCTGGCAATTCTTGTGTAAGAAAGGACGTCTTCCAATGGACTTACTGGCTTCTGTCTTCAGTGTTGAGCTGCAGGAAATCACCATGGATTCTGGATGCAGGTTCCTTATCAGATATGTGATCTGAAATATTATTATATCTCTCTGAGGGCTCGTTGTACAGGACTGTCCTCAAAGCCAAAGTGTCACCGTCTTCAGGAATTCATCCGGGCCTGCTTACAAAAGAGCCTTGCAGCGGGCCTGCTGGCTT
This sequence comes from Bramus lutescens, assembly GCA_001685075.1. Taxonomy (NCBI): domain Eukaryota; kingdom Metazoa; phylum Chordata; class Mammalia; order Rodentia; family Cricetidae; genus Bramus; species Bramus lutescens. The sequence continues at coordinate 27,344 of LOEQ01001557.1, forward strand.
CTTCCCTTCCCTTCTAGAGAGGGGGCGGGCAGACCACGGGACTCTCCTGGAATCCAGCTAGTCCCCCCAACCAGCTGTAGCAATTCTGCCCTAATTGCAGATGACAGTAAGGTATTGGGGGAAGGGCCAGAGGATATCAGTGTAGAAGGATGAAGGGAGAGGACTTCATCTACATAGCCAGGAGGAAGCTATCATCCCTGCTGGGTGCTGAACTCCAGCGGCTGCCTTAAGATCACCCACCTCTGCCCAGAACCTCTCACCCATTGCTCTGTAAGTAAGCCCAATAAACTCATTGGTTCCCCCTGGTAAACTGTGGTAGAACCGGTTGAATTGAGCCTAGGTTTGTTGTTGGGACCTTAGGAGGAGGGGGAAGCCTTACTTACCTCTCTCTGGAAGCATGGAAGTTTTAATTTTGTTGAAATCCAGTGTTTTTTTTTTTTTCTTCTTCTGCAGCTTGCAGTGGTGGTGGTGTATCCAAGAAACCACAGTTGGATCTCAACTCGTTAACAGTCACTCCTGTTCTTTAAAAAGGTCACAGTTTTTAGCTGAGCGTAGTGGTTCACGACTGTAATCCCAACACTGGAACACCAAGGTACAGTCATCCTGAGTTCAAGGCCAGCCTGGGCTACGTAGGTGAGTTCAAGGGCTACATAGCCTTGAATTTGCCTTGAATTTTTCAAGAATTTGTCTCCAAAGAAAACAAACAAACAAAAATCAGGGGTTAGGAGAGAAATGTCATTAAAGCGCTTGCCTTGAGAGCACCATGACCCAAGTTTTATGTCCAAAGCACATGAGAAAAATGCTGGGTATGGTGGCATGCTTGTGATTCCAGTGCAGGGAAGGTGGAGACAGGCAGGTGGAGAACCCCAAGGGGTTCAGGTACTAGCCAGCTAATTCCATTTGGCAAATTCCAGGCCACTGAACTCGGTTCCAAAAAGTAGGTGGGTGGGGCTGAGGCCGGGGCCAGGGCCGGGACCCATTGGTAGGTGTTTACTTTGCTAGTGTGACGGTCTAGGCTCAATCCTCGGTACTGAAAGCAGAGGCAAAAGCAAAGGGTACCTGAGAAATACCTGAGACTGTCCTCTGCTATCTGCATGTGCACATGTGACACACACTCACCCTCATGCTCTACACACAAACTAGACAAAGTAAGTGACAGTTTTAGCTTTTGAATTTAGTCTGTGATGGACTTTGAGGTAAGCAGCACAAAAGTTGTCCCAGCATTGCTCTTTTGCACTAGGCCAGCCAACCGTCATGACTCTCCATTTTAAGAAGACATTTTGAAGACTCATACGGAGTGAGATGGTGCCTCCGTGGAAGAGCAGCCATAAGTGGATGGACCCTCCCTCTCTCTCTTTCTCATGTTTTTGTGCAATCTCACTGTGCACCACAGGCTGTTGTAGAACCTACAGTGTAGCTCAAACTTTTGTGTTCAGATTCCCACACAACAGGCTTTACTTCTCAGTGCTGGTATTTGTGGTGTGTGTGATGACAGGCTATTTTCTGTCTAAACAACTGATCTTTATTTATAGGCATAGGATACCTGCCCATTGATAAGGAGCTGTTTGAATTGTTATTGTTATTATTATATTGTTTGTCAAGACAGGGTTTGTCTGTAGCTTTGGAGCCTGTCCTGCATCTCACTCTGTAGACCAGGCTGACCTCAAACTCACAGAGATCCACCTGCCTCTGCCTCCTGAGTGCTGGGACTAAAGGTGTGAGCCACCACTGGCCTGCTCTGTTTATTGTTTTAAAGTTACAAATAACAGGTTTATTTTGCCTCTTCAATTTATCTCAATTATATCTTGAAGATTTTTTGGTATAAACCTTGCATCTTTTATTAAAATCATTGTTAATTGTCTTGGTTATTGTTCTATCGCAAGGAAAGGGCATCATGACCATGGACTCTTATAACAGAAAACATTTAATTGAGGGCTTGCTTGCAGTTTCAGAGGTTAGTCCACTGTCATCACAGCAGGGAGCATGGCAGCAGGCATGGCAGACACGGTGCTGGAGCAGTGGCTGAGAGCTACATCCTGAACCTTGGGCCAAGAGAGAGACATTGGGCTTGGCACCGGCTTTTGAAACCTCACAGCCCATCCCAAGTGACACACCTTCTAATCCTTCTAATCTTTTCAAATAATGTCACTCTTTGGTGACTAAGCATTTAACTATATGAGTTTGGGGGGCATTCTTAGTCAAACCACCACACTAAATGTCCTGATACTACTGAAAATAGAGAGCGGGCTCTGTGGGGAGAAACACCTGCTACAGCAGCCTGACAATCTAAGGTCAATCCCTACAACCTGAGTAAAGGAGGAAGAAGAATGCCCACTTTATAACATTGTCCTCTGACCTTCACACAGGCCCTGTGGTACACACAGGCCCACACTCATAGACCATGAGCACACACCCACACAATAAAAACAGAAAACTAGTAAAAAAATAAAAAAATAGATTTTTTTATTAATTTTATTTTTAGATTTTCTTCATTGCTAATGATTAGAACTGCTGTTATTTTTTTTATGTTGGTCCCATGTCCTTTAGCCTGGCTGTATCTATTATGCCTGTGTGTGTATATCACAAACCCATCACAGTGTTTGCAAGTACTAACAATGTCTTTGCTTCTCCCCTTACACTCTGACCACATTCCATTTCTTCTTCTTCATTGCATTTGTTGAATTTGTTTGAACAGTGGCAAAAAGGCACTGCCCTCCTTCTGCTTGTGGTCTCAGAGGACAAGCTCAGACCATTAAGAGGTGATGGCATGATGGCCCTGTTTTGACGTGTCACATTGTCGTTTTTCTCATTTTTAAAAGGATGTGTTTATTTTTATTTTATGTGTGTGGGTGTTTTGCCTGCACACATGTCTGTGCAGCATGAAGGCCAGGAGAAGGTGCTGGATCCCTTGGAACTAGAGCTATAGACCCCATGTTGTGAGCAGCCATGTGGTCATGGGAACCAAACCCAGAGCCTCTGCCAGAGCAGCAAGGGCTCCTAAGCATCTCTCCAGCCCCTCTCTTGTATCAAATACGTGCTTGACTTCTTCCTTAGATTTTGTCTTTTCTATTGCATGGATTTGGCTTTGCTCATGCATCCTAGTCTTTCTCTCTTTTGGATAAATCTTTTTGTTCTCACCAGGACATTAGCAGCTCTTTGTTTTCTCCACATCGTTTGACACTGGAGCAGAAGAACTGCTTTGTGGTACACTCTGGTCTTCTCTCTGTGGTTCCAAGCTAGACAAGTAGGGCACAAGGCTTTGCAGCCTGGCGTGAGCAAAAAGCTTGGGGAAAAAGGATGGATTCTTTTCTGTGAGTGGGTAGGAGGGGTGTCCCATGCTCTTAGAGGCTTTCGTTGGGTAATGACTTAGGGACAAGTGGCCTGAGTCAGGGCTTGAGGCTCAGGAATGCTGAGAAGTGTTTTCAGAGCTCCCTGAGATGTGTTTCAAGGAGGAAGGGCCTGGCCTATTTTGAAAAATACGTGTTATGCCGCCTGTACTTGAAAAGCACAAATGTTCACTCTCCCCCCGACCCTGCCATTTCTTGGGTGTTCTAAATTGCTGGATCAGAGATTAAGAGGTAGACAAGCTGGAGGTTTCTTTCTCACCAACTTTCCAAGATGAGCAGGGCAGAGCTGTTCTCTGATCAGAAGGATGGTGTGGCCTCTAGTCCTCACATTTCTCTGTCAGCCAGGGGGAGGAGAGACAGCCAGTAAAGCCCAGGCTGTCCCTCTCCACAACATGAGGTGAAGGGACACATCACCTCTGCTCAGGTGGAGCCCCTTGTTCATGTCTTAGTCACTGACTAACACTAACCTTCTCTAGGACCTGAGCAAGTTGATAGGAAAACCATTTGACTGTGACCTGGAGGTGGTCAGCTAACAGGCTATTCTGGGACATAGCAAGACTGGATACTGTGCACAATGCAGGAGTGTTTTGGGTAGAAATATTCTGCTCTAATTTCTGAGAGGAACGGCCAAAGAAAAACAAACAGAAAATACGGCACACCCACAAGTAGGGTGATTTAGTGCCAGCCCAAGTATTCGTGTGCCAACCCAGCCTGTGTCTCTTCCCCAGAGATCGTGACTGAGGGAGGGTGTACCACATTCGCCTCAGGTGTGAAAAGTCATGTCTGCTCTGAAGGGAGAAGATGCTGTTGACTGGCCATTGGCAATCACGGTTGGGATTTGATGAACCCTCATCACATGTCTCTCTCAATGTGCAGTAGAAAGAAGGAGGGGTTTTGAAGCTAGACCAGGTTAAGCTCTCGGCAAGACTGTATAGTAGCTATGTGACCATGAACAAGCTGTGCATACCCAGCATCTCCTTGGCTTTGTCTGTGGAGCTGAGAAGCGAGTCTTTGTCTCCTAGGGTCATGATAAAATTCAAATGGAGCCAATGAATTGTGTCCAGCATGCTTCCTCCTCCTCTTACAGGTATAATGGACTCCTGTACCTGAGGCAAAATTAAGCTTCAACTACAGTGTGTACTGTGGGTGGGTCCAGAGCCACTGCTTCGTATGTACTGGAAGATACAGGACCAGAGTTTGTAAAGCACACAGGGCCAGGAGATGGGCTTGGAGCCCCAGCCCCATGGCTGCATGGGCCTCCTCCCCTCGGCAGACCTTCTATCCCTGGCTAAAGCAGGATTCTCAGACCTGGGGCTGTGACCCAGACTTTATGGTTAGTGTGTACTGACCCCCGTTTGCTGCTCTCCTCTGCACAGCAGAAGGGCTGTTTGTTTCCTCAGCGTGAGCTCCTTCCACACCCACATCCCCAAATATTCTCCTGTGTTAATATATCTGGCTAAGAAGGTTTGTGGTGAGAGACACCAAACAGGTAACGAAATGACTGTCATAGCAGCTGCGTGCAAGTCTTGTGTTCTAATGGCTTTCTCCGGCATAGTCCACTTTCCCTGCCTGGCTTGGCAGTAATCGCAGGGGCAAATAGAAGGGGAAAGGGGGGAAGCCCGTTTTTAGAAGGGAACATTTTTCCTCAAGTTCAAAGTTCACTGAAAGTTCAAGATTAAAACCAGCCACAGCATTCATGCTAGAAGGCTCTTTCCCTCCCAGAACCTCTGTGCCCATGGCTCCTGCTGCCCAGAATGCATTCCCTGCCCCATTTCTATCTAATTCTGACTTTCGGATCAATTCTAGGACTGCTCATCTAGACCTTCCTCACCCCCGAGTCTAGGTCGGTTTGTTGGTACTCTATTCTTCTAGAACTTTCCTTAAGATCACTCATCTTGTTTAGCAATGAAATATTCATCTGTGCCTGTTCTGGCTTGAGTCGGAACCAATCCCCACAGGCCGATGTGGTTTAACAACTTGTCCTCTGCTTATGGCATTGTTTGGGGAAATTGTGGGGCTTTGGGTCATTGCTGGTAGAGAGGGCTGGCTGGTAGAAGACACTGAGTGTTCCACTAAACTGTCTACTCTCTATGTGGCTTGATCCAGCAAGATTTCATGAGTCCCTAACACATATTGCTACTGCCATGAACTCTGCCTGTCTTCCCAGCAATGCTGGACTGAGGTTCCTCTGAGACTGTGAGCCCCAAGGCCCTCTCTTCCCTCAGGTTATTTCTGTTGGGGGCTTTGTCACATCTGTGAGATAAGTAGCTAATCCAGTGTGACTTTTTGGTGCCTGTCTCCCCAGCTTTGTGCAGCTGGGTAAGATCCGTAAGGGCAAGGACCTTGTCTGGTTCAGTCTCAGAGACTATCATGGTGCTGAATAGAGAAGCACAGGCCTTGTCCATTGAGTGGATGGGTGATCGCTCATCTCCTTCACAGTCCAGGCAGCCTGGATGTGACAGTCATTGGGTGCTTGCTCCCCACTGGACCACCCTGCTCACAAGTTTCACAGCTTTCCCTTCTCCAGACCCTTCTCCCCATCCTACCAGAGCCTGCGAGATGTTGATCCAGAACCAATACTGGTATCAGAGCCACAACAATCCCTTCTCCAGCTACTTCTAAGTCATGGTGGAAGAAGAGGCCCCTGAAGATGGGAAGCATTGGAGGCCCAAAGAAATGAATTCCTAGGGGTGAAATTTCAGAGCCTTACGTGGTAGTGAAAAGACCACCCTTGATCCCAACAGTGTTTCTATCTTCTTGTAGAATAGAGATTCGAAAATCAGCCCCAGTTTTGGAGCTTTGCTCCAAATTGTGTAGAATGTTATGTAGGATGTGTGCGCACATGTGTGCATATGTGAGTATGTGTGTGAAAACACACCTGCCTGCACATGCACAATTGCTCCCAGGTGTTCAAGTATTTGTATATTATGAAGGTAAAGGAGTAGGAGACCAGGATGTGGCTCTGGTTTGGAAGACCTGGGCCCTGAGGAGCTATTGCAGTGGCTCACTGTGGCTTAGAAGGTGGTGACAGCACAGAGAACAGAAGCCACAGCTGCCCCACCTCCTCCAGGCTTGCCTTTGCTTGTCACCTTACCGAACAGAATTAAATTCCTAAGTAAGGTTCTGCACATCACATGGGAAGGACCCATTCCCACGTGCACTCTGGAAATATGTGACCTGTTGTCCTAGGCCAGAAGCCAAAGTGTGTTCTGGGACCAGGAAAGTCAAGGCTTGGCTGTGGCTTCTGAGCCAAAGGAAGCCCCTACCCAGCCAAGAACAGGTTTGGGAAGGGCAGGGCCAGAGCGTGACCCCTCTCTTGTCAGGGATGTTTTGAGAGTGAGGGCAGGAGTTACAGGAAGGAGACCCAGGGAGTCCAAGTAGGCAAGGTGATAGCAGGGTCATCAGTCATACCAAGAGGGACTCAATACTAGGGGCCCTTTCTGCTCAGGACATCAGGAGGGCAAAGACATTTTCCTGAGATAGCTCAGACAGCTGTAGGAGGGCAAAGGAAGTTCCTGGGGTAGCTCAGACAGCTATAGGAGGTCAAAGGAAGTTTCTGGGGTAGCTCAGATAGCTGGAAAGGAATTTTAGAATTACCCAGTGAAGCTTCTAAAGCATAAACAGATGCAAAAAGAAAGGAAATTGTCAGCCTAATCTTAAAAGAAAGAAAATCAAATAATGCTAGTATTTATTTGAGAGTTGCTGGGCTATAATGGAGCAGCAGAGCCCAGCAGCTGGAGTATATCCACTCACAGCTATAACCTTTGGCCAAATGGGATGAGGTAAGGTTGGGGGAAGTGAAGGCTCATGCCAGATATTTTGAAATGACCATCCTTGGTCACAGTGACTAATAACAAGAGTGACATGGTCTGAGGTTACACAGAGGTTCCTGGGCAGATGTCCTTGTAGAAGTTCTCTGGGTACAAGGTTGTGGTGGCCTTTGTGGACTCCTGTCTGGAAGAATCTTTGGTGATAGTCATTCACGCCATCTTGTATGGGAACCCTTCCCATCGCAGGTCGGCGTTATTTCCTTTTTTTTCTTTTCCTGGTAAAAATGGAACAAGATGTCCATTTTATTCTGACAATTTTCAGATTTCTTTCATAAAAGTGGAATGGAGTTCAGCATCATTCTGGAAGGGTGGACTGGCTGCAGCTCTCCTAAATACACTAAGAAGTAGGTGTCTGTCAGACGTTGCTCTCTTAGGCAAAATGAAAAACAATCAAACACAAGCAAAAAAAAACCAAAACTGAACAACAACAACAAAACACACACACACCAAACAAAACCAACCCCCCCCCCAAAATTCACAAACAAACAAAAAACCCCAGGAATGTAGGGAGCTGAGCTCCACAGATCCAACATAAGGAATCAACAACAGCAGTCTCAGGGGATCTGGGCAGACCCAGCTATTTACTGTGTCCTGAAGGACATTCATTTATCAGTTGCTTGGGTGCAGATAAGAAACGTTGCCTAGGGCAAATGGCTGGGGAGCCTCAAGCACAGAGAAGAAAAACATTTGGGGAGGGAGGTCACCTTGATGACAGGAAACCTATTGTGCTAAGTTTAGAGCCAGCAGAGGGGTTATGAAACCGGTCCGCCTGGCCCCTAGAGACCCAAGGTACTAGGGAAAATGACATCTGGGTCCTTGGAATTGAAGAAAAAAGAAGTCTTGTCAGAGAAAGTGAAGAAATTGTTCCTCACCTGTGGACTGCTAGTTCAGTGGAGGTGGCCAAGCCCAACTAGACTATATAACTGCCATCCATGAGCCTGGGCTTCTGAACTGTAGCTCCTGACACCTGTGAGTTCTGCTGTTTTTGTCTTGAATGTTTCAGAGTCCATCCCCATTATACTAAGGTCTGTTCTGAAAGACAAAACTGTGTTCTCAGTGAGAATGAAGAGCCTGTCAACACTCTCCCTTGTCTAAAAGGTCAGATTAGCATTTCCTCCTGATGATCCGGGAGTGCTCCAGACAGCCACTGCTTTTACAATGGCAGACACCTGGCTTGTGTCTGCCCTGGAGTCTCAACTCTTGGTTTCTGGTGCTTTTGGTTGCAAAATCCAGAAGAGACTCAGGGTCCCAGAGAGGAGGCGCTGGGAACTAAAACCTTCCTTCCACAGGGTTGTCCTGCAGCTTGCACAGCAGACCAGCGGCCATTTAAAACTAGTCACTTTCCGTATTGCCAAAAGAGGGAAGAGACCCAGAGCTAAGTGACAGCACGGGCATCCGACTTGGGCACTCTCGTTAGCAGGTTAGGAAGCCGCGGAGGAGGAATCTCTCTCCTTCATAATCAGCTTTCCCCATAGTTAGGGTTTAAAATACCGTGTGGTTTTGTAGCATCGTTGAGGCCCCTTAAGGGGAAGCTATTCCTCCTCGCCAAAAGAATGGGTTAGGAATACATAGGATAAAGTAGTTTCTGAAACCTTTGGTCAGTTTTTGGATGCGCAAACCCTAACAAAGGGCCATTAATAACTGACAAGGTATCTTCAAGGACAGGATGCCTCTGAGGAACAATTGGACCTCATTAAATTTTATGGTCCCGCTCCCTATCTTAATTGGACATTTTTAGGGTATCTGTTCAAATTTCTGCTATGGCAGCACATTTCTGGAGCTGAGATCACCCCCCCTCCAGCTCATTACATGGCTTAAGATGAAGCCCCTTCTTTAAAATGAGTTTGCAAAGTCAGGTCCCCACAAAAGGAGTATTCGTCCCCTGGGGCCAAAGGACTGCCTCTGGGAAGAGAGGAGATAGATGTGGCCCCTAGGAAAATGGTGGTTAGTAACAGTGAAAGGGGAAACCTGAGCCAGGATGAGGTGTTTAATTTTAATTGGGCATGTTAATTAGGTGAGCCAAAGGGGGCTTCTGATTGCTGGACTTCAATACTTTGATAGCTGGACCTTGGGGAGCCAGTCTTGGGTGGAAGTGGCCAAACAAGGAAATAGACCTTAGTAGCTAACTTTAGGAATGTAATCTAATGGATTTTTAGCAAGACAGAGGGAATGGAGAAGGGTAAGGCCTGCCAGAATCATGCTTGCCACATTCAAGCTGGTCAGAGTCCCTTCAGCTAAAAAATTATAGTTGTAATGGTTTTCTGTCTCTTTAAGAGACAAGCCACGCCCACTCCCTCCCCC
>LOEQ01001557.1:47659-68213 GCA_001685075.1 Bramus lutescens
CCAGGCTGGCCTTGAACTCAGAGATCTGCCTGTCTCTGCCTCCCAAGTGCTGGGGTTAAAGGTATGTGCCACCATGCCCAGTTTCACTCTTGTTTCCTTACCAGGGACCTACGACAGTTTATATTTCAGTTTTCCTTCATATTTTATCATTTGAGATTCTGTTGATAAAGCAAAAACAAACAAACAAAACCAAAAATAAGAACCAAAACCAACAGCAAGAAAACCAGTTTTCTGCTTCATATGCTCTTGAGTATCTAGCCCATGCTTCTCAGGGACTGCTGAAGCAGCTGGGAGAGGAAGAGTGGTCTAGGGACTAAGCCATGGGGGTGGTGTGTCAGCCATGGAAGCTGCTTTCACACAACTGAAGTAGGCCCTGGGCTTTGCCCAGCAATTTGACTTCAGCCTTCTTCTCCCTCTTCAAAGTCTGCTGATCCCCGTAGTCCATTTTTTTTTCACCGAGAAAGATGATTAAATGGGATATAACTTCTATAACTTTTTTCGCCATCTGGCTTACATGCACCCATTAGTCTACCCTTCCTGTGACTGTTGTGTGGTATTGGCTACATCTACTTATCTCTCCTCCACCTAGGACAGGCTTTGGAGTCTTTCTCCGGTGTCCCCATTCTCATACAAACATGCTACCTTTTCATCTTTTCATTTTTGTTCTGCTTTGTTTGGGGACATGGTGCTGCTGTTTGTTGCTCAGGCTCCTCACAGCCTCCTGCTTCAATTGATCTACTTGCTTCCTTCTCCAGAATCATTGGGACCACACATGTGTTTCACCATGTTCAACCACCTCTCAGCTTTACAAAAAGAAAGCAGAGTTCACAGACTTCGCTGGTTCCGAATCTACTAGTGCCTATTTACTGCTTCACAGCAAAAGTCCTTAGAAGATTGGCCCCACTCACTGTCCCTGCTTCCTCTCTTCCCACTCTCTCTACCAAACCTCCGTTGTCTTCACTGAGAAAATCATCACCAAGGTTACTGATGACCCCCTCCCCCAGGTCTTCAGTGGTCTATGCATTTTCTTCAAGTCCACATTTGACATATTCCTGAGTACTGACTTCACTTTGGCTCCTAGGATACTGTATGTAGATTTGCTTTCTGCTTACTGTGGGATATTTCCAGTCTTTACCGTCCCTCATATCTGTTTGTCTCAAGGTTAGAGGCCTTGTGACTTAGCCCCTGGCCCCCGACTCCTCTTTCCACACACTCGTTCCCTTTAGCTTCATCCTTTCCCTGAGCTTCAAACTCCGGTGCTGGAGAGGCTGCTTGCTTCGGCATTTGGCTCCCACAGGCTCTCCAAGCAAACAGGTCTCAACAAACACCTGACTCCATCCAGGCCTAGAACACGTAGCCTTCCTTGGGATAATTCCTTCTACTTGTTAAGGCTGAAGTCTTTGGTATCAATTTTGATTCTTCTCTCCTTTGGTACTCTTGACCCAGACTGTCTAAGGTTCTGTACTTACAGTACTACCAACCTTGTTCATAACACTATCTTCCTCACACAGATTGTGGCAAAACCTCCCAGCTAATCTCTGTATGCTAGGTTTCCCCTACACTTTCCTCCCAAATCTATCTTCCATGTAGATGATAGACAACATTCTCAAACTACCTTCCTATGGCTTCCCACCCATTCCACAATAAAGCTGAGGTCCTGGCTTATGAGACTCACGGCTCCTACACCCTTGATCATTGGTCTCTACCCCTGAAGTCTCTTCAGTATTGCCCTCTACACAATGTGATTGTATTTCAGGGCCTTTGGGATATATACTGTGCCCACAACTGGTGTCCCCTGCCTTCAGCCTCCTTCCTTCCTTGCCTGCTTGGGTTCTATCCCAGGGAGTGACCTCTTGGAGAAGCCTTGGTAGAGGGGAATGAATAGCCAACTAGATTAAATGGGGACATTGAGAGCCCTGCTAATTAGATGGAGCTCCTAAAACTTAGAGCTGGCTTCAAGAAGCACTCAGCTTCCTACACTTTGGTCCACAGAGAGCAAAACTGGCTGAGGCACATGGTGGGATCAATTTGCATTCCCCTAACAGCTACTTCTCGTCCTCCTGGTGGCCTAGGAAGGGACAGAAATGATGGTTAGCAAGGTGATGAAGGAACAAGAACAATAGTTTTGCAAAAAGAGTGGGGGACTAGGTAAAAGTATTCAGCTCTCTTTCCTATGCCACAGATTTCCTGCCTACCAAGAGTCTGGAGTGGGAGAAAGGGGAAGAGTGCTAATTGGGACTTAATACTACAACCATTAGTAATCAGGATGCTTCACAGTTTCCTCCTGGGGGGGGTCTTGTCTCACCCAGGAGTACACTGGAAGATCCTATGCCCACTTCAGTCTTCATTCAGGGTGGAAGAACCAGCTAGCAAGCCAGTTAAAGATAGCCAGGCAGTGGTGGCACACACCTTTAATCCCAGCACTCGGGAGGCAGAGGCAGAGGCAAGCATATCTCTGTGTGTTCGAGGCCAGCCTGGTCTATAAGAGCTAGTCCCAGGACAGGCTCCAAAGCTACAGAGAAACCCTGTCTCGAAAAAAACAAAACAAAACAAAACAAAAACAAAAACAAAAAATCAAAAACAACAACAAAAAAGATACTGGCTCACAGGTCAGACAGTGAAGGACTGAGATCTCTGAGACACAGACCTTCCTAGTTTACTTTGTTGTCTAGAATTTCTAAGCGACAGCACATTGGGGGTGGGAAGCTAAGCTCAGGAGTCTCAGGGTTACTAAGCTAGACATGAGAGTTTGAGGAACAGAGGCTGTGCAGGGAGGGAACTATGGAGGTCAGCTGAGGGGCCCCTCGTAGACTAAGGCAAGTACTGGTCACAGGTAACAAAGCAGATGTGTTAGGAGACTAGCTGGGACCAGACAAAGAACTACCCAGGAGGGATGTGGGTGGGGTGTGTGGGAGATTCCACAATGACTGAATCAGAACTGATAGCTATCCTTGGGGCTGGAGAGATGGCCTAGTGGTTAAGAGCACTTTGCTATTCTTCCAGAGGACTCGAGTTCAGTTCCCAGTGCCTATAATTCCAGATCCAGGATGTCCAAATCCTCTTCCGGCCTTTGTTGTCTCTTACACACAACTGTGTGCCATACAGTTACCTCCCCCACACAGGGGAGAAAAAAAAAACCCTAAATCTCCAAAATAGCTAGATAACCAAATAGTGTGAACAAAATCAAATCTGGATGTTAAATTATGGTAAGAAAACGTGACTTCCTTTTGATGCTGGGTTAGGCAAAGATTTCTTAGGTACATTACTGACATTTTAAAATGATATCAGCTTTATTGATAAGGATACACAGCTAGCCACAAGCCCACAGGTGTTATGTCGGTCTCTTTGATTTACGTCATCTTAAGCGGGTGGGGAAGGATGTTGCAGATGTCTTGGTGATGCCCTTTGAAGTTCTGGATTTTGCCAATGTCGAACTTACTCTTGCTCTAAGAAATGGCTATCTAACCCAAAGTCATAAAGATTTACACCTATTTTTCTAAGTGTTTTATAGTTTTATCTTTTTCATTTAAGTCTTTGGTCTCCCCTTAGTTTAGTTATTTTACATTGGGGAGGGAAGTTCTTTATCTTGGTACCGTGTGGGCTATCAAAGTGTAAACCCAAGTGTGTACAGTTTATTATATGTCAATTACACTTCAAAATTAGTTCAAAAGTGATTTTTCTCAAGCAGTGTAAATAAATGCTATATATTTATGATGGAGACTTTAGAATTTTGTTTTTGATTTTAATCTTTGTCAGTTTTGTGCTGTTGTTGGTGTTAAGTCTTGGGATGGGGTTGTGGTTGAGTCCATAGAGTGCTTGCCTAATATACACAGGCCCTGGGTTCAATTCCCTGCACCTTAAAAATGGAAAAAAATTGATATTGCTCAATAATATTAATATTCTAAACATTAAATAACAATGAACATTTTAAAAACATGAACATTTATTTCACTACTTAAAATGTAGAAGCCCATTACAGTAACAAAAGCATAAACATCAATTCAATCCCATATAAGAAAGGTCTTAGAAGGGTTCAAGTCTTTACTGAGAAAAAAGAATTATTTTCCTAGATCCTTTCTATGCTATTTGCCTTTTTTCTTTCTTTCTTTCTTTCAAAGAAAGAAAGAAAGAACCTTCCTTCCTTCCTTCCTTCCTTCTTTCTTTCTTCTTTTTTTCTTTTAGATGGGGGTCTCACTACATATCTCTGGTTGTACTAGAACTAGTTATATACAACCAAGCTGGCCTCAAACTGAGAGAATTGCCTATCTCTGTCATGAGCTGGGATTAAAGGCATGCACACACCACTACTCCACCTTCTATTTATTTTTTACAGTGTGCATATATCATCTTTTAATAAGACACAGTGATTGTTATTGAAATATACTTCACCTTGTTCCTGTCTCTGAGGTATCACCGAAGCCTCTTTTGTTCTTTCCTGGCCTTCCTGGGGTTAACCCTGGCTGGTAGCAGTGACATCAGAATGGACCTACCTCAGGAATGAAGCCCCCCCATGCCCTCCCTCCCCGGGGGCAAGCATACTGGGTCTTGCCAGGCCCACTGAGCTGAGCAGCTGGAGCCTGCCTGACATTATCACTTGCTGGGGAGGCAGAGGGAAAGCAAGAACACCAAGGAGTAAGAAGCTCCCTTCAAGCCTTATCTAAGAAGGCTGGGAGGTGGGTATCTACCCTTGGCCTCTTCCACTCCCAGGTTGCTCTGGTGCCCCCACATAAGTAGCTCAGTCTGGGCCAGTACAATCCTTTTTTGTTTTGTTTTGAGACAAGGTCTCTTTATGTAATACTGGCCACCCCATAACTCTTTGTAAATTAGGCTGGCCTTGAACTTACAGAGATCCACCTGTCTCTGCCTCCCAAGTGTGGGAATCAAAGGCATGCACCCCTACACCTGGCTACTTTGACTTTAAAAGTCTCCAGGTACTGGGCAGTGGTGGCGCATGCCTTTAATCCCAGTACTCAGGAGACAGAAGCAGGCAGATCTCTGTGAGTTCGAGGTCAGCCTGGTCTACAGAATGAGTTCCAGGACAGCCAGGGCTACACAGAGAAACCCTGTCTTAAAAACCAAAAAAGCTCCCAGGGCAGCTACTGGTTTACTGGCTGTGGAGAGGATATGCTGGTGAGGATAGCTGTGGAGATCCTGAAGGGGGAAATGCTCCTTGCTTTCCTCTAAAGCATTGTTCTAAGTCCCTTCTATGCTAATACGCCGAGAAGCACCTTGGTAGATGAAGGGTTTGATTTGTCCCAGCAGCACATCTCTGTGTCACCTGCTTGTCTTTCCCTCCCCCTTTGTCAAAATGGCTTTCTCTGGGACAGATGGAAAAGAGGCTGAAGGCAGTGTGATAGCTGAGAGATGTGACATCCAACTGAGGGGACAGTGTACACCAGGGTGACAACGAGGCACCAGAGGCCCTGAAGATCAGCAGCGAACAAGAGCACCACGGTCCCTGCTCTCACAGTGTTCAAGTTCTAATGGAGACAGGTCTGAGGACAAGCAAAATAATAGTATTAATAACAATGATAATTCCAAGTACTATGGGGAAAGTTCAAACAGGACAAGGTAACAAAGAGGAAAGAATGACAATGAATGATGATCAGGGTTTGGGTAGGAAGGGTCTTCCAAGGAGCTCATGTCTTGAAGTTGGGACCCCAGCTAGTAGATGCAGTCCTTGAGAAGTGATTGGCTCAGGGGGTTGAGACTTCAAGAATGTATTAACACATTGATGGGTTCCTAACTCGATGGCATAATTGAGAGCTGATGGGGGTGGGTAGGTTCCTGGGGTGTGCTTTTGAACTGCTTCTTCCTGTAGCCGCCACCCCCCCTCCCCTGTCCTACTCTGTGACTTGGCTGCCATGAAGAGAGTCACCTTCGCCACATTTCACCTGTCTTAGGCCCAAAGCAGTGCAGCAGCCGACCTTGGGCCCAAACATGAAACTGGAGCCAAAATTAAGTTTTCCTTCTTTCAAGGTGCTTTCCCCAGGGGTCTTTAATGGTGGCCAGCTACTAACAGAATCACTGGGTGAACAGTTGTGGGTGGAGGATTAGATTCAGCAGGCATCTAATGAACTAAAACGGTCTCCAGGGGCTGCTGAGGAAGCAAGAGTAACTCTCCTTCGGGGACACGGCCATGGTAAGTGGTTCATCCTGCACTGGAGGGCCACATAGCCATAACGCATAAGGCAGAACTGATCAAACGTGTGCTTATTCATAAAAAATAGGAAGAAGAGAACTTGAAGTTGAGAAGGAGATGGGATGGAGGGCACTAGGGGGAGTTGGAGGGAGGATCATATGGATATGATCAATATACATCGTGTAAATGTATGTAGGATTCAAAGACTAAAAAACACTATTTTAAAAGACAAGCTCTCAAAAAAAAAGCAAGCAAAGTTGTTATAAAAAACAAAAACACCAAAAAGAAAAAAAGAGCAAGCAAAAAGACAAGCCCTAAGCACCTGTCTGTCAAACCCTGCGTCCGGGGCACTCTTGTCTTTGTAGATGCTGAGAGATGGCAGCTTTGCAATCATTTCCTCTAGACGGTTTAAATGGTTGTAGATGGAAGAGCCAGCTCAGAGCTAGGCAGCCCTGGAGTTTACTACTTAGAAAAATAAAGGAGTTGTTTAAAAACCAGTCTGGACTCTTCATTGTGTATTTGTTTAACATTAACTGCGTTACTACCCACACTGGAGAAGAGATCCTTCAAGAACAAAGACTCATAATGTTTCAGTTGGGAAATTTCCTCATCTTGAAACTTGGGCTTTTATTGAAATGCTTATCCTTTAGGGATGGGCTGTGAACAGACAGCAGAAATATTGCCATGTGAATGCTATTCAAAGTAAATATCAGGGCCTTCACATGGGACCTCCCTTTTCCAAGTAAGCATATGGAACATAAAAAAGGACCCCAGAAATTTATGAGACCAGTGCCACAGACTCTCAGCCTGACCCGGTAGATTGTGCAGAGTCACCTTGTGTCCAATGCACAAGATCTAGGAACTTGAAAATCTGCAGGATGATATTCTGACATAACTCCGTGTGTGTGTGTGTGTGTGTGTGTGTGTGTGTATCTGGTGTTCATGCACATGGAGGCCATATGTATTTGTGTATATCTGATATTTATGTGTCAAAGGACAACCTCCAGTTTAGTTCCTCAGATATTGTGTGTCTTGGTTTTGCAGACAAGGTCTCTCATTTGCCTTGTGCTCACCAATTCAACTAGACTGGCTGGCCAGCAAGTACCAGGGCTCCAACTGTCTCTACCTCCCCAGCACTGGGATTATAGGTGCATACCATCATGTTGGGATTTTTAAAATGTGGGTTCTGGAGACTGAATTTAGGTCTGACACTTGGATGGCAAGCTATCTCCCTAATGGTGATAGCTCACTTAAAAAAGATTTCTGTTTTCTTATTTATATGTTTGGGTATGTGTCTCCGTGTGTGTGTGTGTGTGCATTTGAGTCTGCGTGTCCACAGAGGCCCTAATAGGGTGTCAGTTAGGTCCCCTGGTACTGAAGTTACTGGTGGTTATTATGAGTCATTTGATGCGGTTGCTGGTAACTGAACTCAGGTCCTCTACAAGAGAAGCAAATACTCTTACCTGCTGAGCCTGCTCCTCAGCCAGTCCCCATAACCCACTCTTAATAGTGGGATCACTTGAAAGAGAGTGGAAAGCAGGGAAGGTGGGCTTTTATACTGAACACCTGTTACTGGAACGTCTCCAGGGGCTCCATGCATGGAAGAGGCCTGGGTGTCAGGTGAGCATTGCATGCATTCTCTACTTCTTACTTTCCTCTGGGCCTTAAATAGGTGCTTCTATTGTTGTTATCACCAACATACCCGAGAGAAGCAACTTAAGGGAGGAAAGATTGACTTGACTCACAGTTTCAGAGGGTTGACTAAGGGTCACTTAGTTTATGCACTTGGGCGGGGCATCATGGCTGTGGATGTGCTTGCTGGAAGACAGCTGCTCACCTCATAGCCCATCAGGAACCTGGGAGAAGGCAAAGCTGTAGAATATTATTTTAAGGTGTGCCGCTTTTGTTTATGCTGTGGAACATTTGTGTGATGATGTAAAGATGAGTTGCTTTTGTTTATGTTGCATTTGCTTAACTCTGTGAAGCTGTGACTCTTTGCCTGTCTAAAACACCTGATGGTCTAGTAAAGTGCTGAATGGCCAATAGTGAGTCAAGAGAAAGGATAGGCGGGATCAGCAGGCAGAGAGGATAAATAGGAGGACTCTGGGAGGAGAAAGTAGAACAAGGAGAGGAGGACGTCAGGGGCCAGCCACTCAGCAACACAGCAAGTCACGGAGAAATAAGAAAAGTTATACAGAAATAGAGAAAGGTAAAAACCCAGAGACAAAAGGTAGGTGGGAGAATTAGTTAAGAAAAGCTGGCTAGAAACAAGTCAAGGTAGGGCCAGGAATTCATAAGAAAGATTAAGCCTCCGTGTGTGATTCATTTGGGAGCTGGGAGGCAGACCCCCTCCCCCAAAAGAGAAAAGAGTAAAACAACCAACAACATTTTGGCATCCCACCATGGAGCTAGAGTAAAAGAATATCCAACTACACAAAGCAGCAAGCAGCTAGAGATAGTATACCTGCATTGTTTGGTCTACTTCCTCTAGCTAGGCTCTGCCTTGTCAAGTTTCCATAACTTCCCCAAATCCGAGGAATCTTCCCCAATATACGGGTACCAACCATTCAAAAAAGGAGCTTGTGTGTGGGCGGTGGGGGCGGGGGGTGGTGCCTTTCACATCTAACCCATAACAAGATCCACCTCAGGAATCTTTCTGTTCCTCCATCCTTACGTGGCGGCTTCTTTCCTGCTTCTTGATGAGCTATGCCTGGTCACTTCCTGTTATGGGAGAGAGCAGCGAACTACAGTGGGGGAAGTGTCCAAAAGACAGGCAGTGCTAAGACAGTTTGTGAATCTGCCCACAAAGCTGGCAACAGGCAAAGCCATGCAGCTCCTGCGAGATCCAGCTGACAGAACGGTGAAATTGGTGGCAAACATCAAGGTGGAAGAGCACTTGGGACTTGGGAAGCAGGCCAGGCCATGGGGGTGGGAAGTGGACAATGGTGACTAAACTGCATCCTCGCTAGTTGGCTGCTGAGTGATCTTGGGCAAGGATGAAGTCTCTCAGCCTCTTTGTCCTCATCTGTCAAAAATGATCGATCTTCTGGGCTCCCCCATGACAGGGATTATGCTTGAAGTAAGGGAATCTGGATGGCAGGAGGGTCTGTACTTTCAGGCAGGTTGTTAGTGCAACACGATGAAGACCCACTTCTCAATGGACATGGTGCTATGTGTAGTTTGAAGAACACACACGCATGCATGCACGCACATACATGCATGCAAACAAAATAGCAGCAGAATCAGGTCAGGTCGGGTTCTTGATGTAGTGACTGGAACTCGTTCCTCAGATGACTTGAGTAAGAGACCTACTTTGTTAAAAGTTTTGTGGGAAAGACCTGATTCAACTCTTTCTTGGATAGCTGTCACACAAGGTCCTCTTGGTTTTTAGGACTTCTGTCAATCAACCTAATTGCATTCATTTGCATTATTACTCTTTCCCTTTCCAGACACTTATTAGCATCCATAGGACCTATATGTACCATAAGTGTGTGTGTGTGTGTGATGTGTATGTATTGTATATGTCAGGGAGGGCGAACCTACACACACAGAGGCCAAAGGTCAATGTTGAATGTCTTCGTCAACTGATTCATTTTATTTTGAGACAGTCTCTCCCTGAGCTTAGAGCTTATTGATTGGCTAGATTGGAGGCCAATGAACTCCTGATATCCTTTTGTCTTTACCTCCTCAGCTGGGATTGCAGGTGCACGTGTGTCCCACACTTGATTTTTTTTAAGTTGGGTGCTCTATCCTCAGGTTCTCATGTTTGTAAGGCTGACCAATTCATCTCCCTAACTTGGATTTTGAGTTTAACTTTCCTTGAAACCCTTCTTCCTCTTGTTGAGTTGGGGCTGAGCAGAGAAGTCTCAGGTGACTCCAGAAACGTGGGGATGGATAAGACAGGGTACACTGTGGTCCTGACAGGCGGTGTCTGACACTGATTTCTTCCCTTCACACAATTTTCCTTAAAATACTGTTATTGGGACTGTGGAGAGAGCTCGGTCAGTAAAGTGCTCGCTAAGCAAACAGGATGACCTGACTTTGATTCCTAGAACCCATAGTCATGGTGGCATGTGCTTGAAATCCCAGCACTTGGGAGTAGGACAGGCAGATCCCGGAGGCTCACTGGCTATGCATCCTAGACTCTTGGTGAGCCCCAGACCAGTGAGAGACCCTGTTCAAACACCAAAGTGGATTATGCTTCATGAATGACATCTAAAGCTGTTCTCTGATCTCCATAAGCAGCCACATGCATGCACATCCATGTACATATGCATTCGAGCACAGAAGTGTACCTCCCCATGAACATGTGGACTCATGCACATATCAAAAATATTAAATCTATTGTTTGGAATAACTGTAGATTAACAGGAAAGTTGCAACAATATAGACTTTCTGTATACCCTTCACCCAGTTTCCCATGATGCTGGCGTATTGCACAAATAGAGCTATTTGCCAAAGATAAAAAATTAACACTGATGATAGCGAGCTAAGTAGACTTTATTTCAATTTTCCCAGTTTCCTCACTCTGGACTCCTTCATGATCAAAGTAAACAATCCCAGAGGCAGGCGGTTCCCCACTCAGCTGGCCAGGTGACTACTGATGTCACAGAAGACCTTGGTTCTGGCATTCTGTGTCACATTGTTTCCATCCACAATGTGAATGTTAGAGCTTCAGACAGCACACCCAGGTACATCACTGCCCATAGGCAGGCAAAGAAGCCATTTCACCTGGGTGGACTTGTTGGATCTAAGCTGCTTTGCTTGGGTTTTCTGTTCCTTGAGGTTTACTGAGTCTCCCAGTTACAGAAGACCCTGGGGTTTGGGAATCTGGA
The DNA here is from genome assembly GCA_001685075.1 of Bramus lutescens. Lineage (NCBI taxonomy): Eukaryota > Metazoa > Chordata > Mammalia > Rodentia > Cricetidae > Bramus > Bramus lutescens. The sequence continues at coordinate 58,637 of LOEQ01001557.1, forward strand.
ATCCACCACACTATCTGGGTTCCCACCAGGTCCTGACTCATCACTGAGACCGCCGCATTAGTTTCCTATTTCAGTGCACCCATTTCAGAAAAACTTAAGCCAAAACACATTCTCTAACACTTTTGGAGGTCAAAAATCTAAAGCTATATGCTGGCAAAGTTTTCTAGAAGCTTCTGGAAAAATCCGATTGTTTCTCTTTTTCGGCTGTATTCCTTTTTCCTTCTGTGGGGACCTTGTGACTGCGCTGGACCCACTCAGATCATTTAGCACATTCTCTCCCATCTTTACCTTATTTTATCTGCAGAACCCCCTTGCCATGTAAGGCAGGGCATTCACAGGTGTCAGGGAATAAGAGCTGAACTGGGTAATTTTGTGGGCTGCTGTTCAGTTAAAGATCTGTTTCATCAAAGGTGATCCAAGCACTCCCTGGCTCCTTAGAACCTGGTGCTTTTTTGTGGTTTGTCTTCCAGGGTTCAATTTATGTGTGAGTCCCGGTCAGCCCCAACACATTGTATTTTTCGTCAACAGGCTTTGGAGGCCCTGCTTGGATCTCATGTCCTGCTCCTCCCAGGAGCGGCGGGAGATGTCCGAGAGAGAGGGAGGCTATGCATGCCAAATGAACTGCTTCAACATTGGGGAATTGGGTTTTCTCAGTAGTAGGGAAGCGGAAAAAGATGTTGCTGACAGAGGTCCCAGATGGTTTAGATGGGTTTTAGCTTTTCCTCAGAAGTCCGTTGCTTTGAGGACCTTCAATGACGTCAGAGCTCCAGTAATTCTGAGTAATCTTGGAGTTTGGGTGTCTCTCAGGGAGGGTGAGCACTGGAGCTGTCCTCTAAGACCTCAGACCTGTTTCTCGTCCATCTGGTCTTCGTGTATGTGTGTGCTGTGAGGGATTCAGGGTTGTGCTATCCGTTCTCCTCAGGGTCACATGCTGTACTTGAAGGCTGGGCCAAAGGCCCTCATAGATGAAGTACCAGTGTACTTCCGATGGCACTCCCCTGCATGCGTTTCCACTCGAACCTCTGCATTTGTCTCTGCAACCGGGGCAAAGTGGTACAGCTTGTGGTTGGAATAGGGGAACAAAAAAGGTTTTGGAGTCAGAAACAACATCCTAGAGATTGCAGTTATGACTCCTGATTCCAGCGCAGGATACAGAGGGAGAATGGACTGTGCTGCCTCTAGCCAAACCTCTCCACAGCCAGCTGGGATCTGTTGCTCCCCACCGGTGAGCTCCAAACCCCACATTGTTCTCACTCCCCACCTATGCTCTTTCCTCTAGTGTAAGCCCCTGGGTGAGAAGATGGCACCACTCCACCAAGACACACTAACTTATGACTAAGACTCAAAGAACACAGCAACCTAAATCTTCCTGTGGAACACACCCCTTCTGAGAGGGAAAGCAGCAGCGTCGTTTTGCTGTTCCAGGTTCTGGTGGTCAGAATAGTTAGCAGCTGACAGGAGAAATTGAAGGAAAACAGTGTGAGCATGTTTCCATGATAGAAAAAGCTGTGTGGGCGATGACATCAGCAACTGATATGGACACATCACCAGAGCTGGATATGATGCTGGCTTGTGAGCTCCTCCACTATACTAGGACCAAGCCTCAGGTTTTGAGGCTACAAAATCTGTGCTTTTCCCTATTGAAGGAAGCTGTGGCAGGTCACGTGACAAGAGCACTGGAAAAGATGAGGCTATTGACCAAGAACCTTATGCTCAGGGGAGCATGTGGCATTTACGTCCCTCAACCTCCAAACCCAGCAAGTCTCTCCAACATGTAATTAGTGTGAGGAGACCTCTGGGAAGGTCAGGCTCTCAGGTACAGCCATATGTGAAGAAAACAATACAATCTGGAGACATAGCTGGAGTGTTTGTCAGTGTTGATGGTTAGAAATTATCCTGGGCTTGTGTGTGAGTCACGCTGAGTGTCTTTCTCAATGGTGGCTGGGGAACAACTGAGGATCTCCCAGGGCCACAAAGTTTGATTCATCCCGTGTCAGTCCGTGGGGACCGCAGTTTGGTCTGATTTCAGGCAAGAGTACAGCAAACAGCACACACAACTCGACCTATGAGATGCTTGGGGATGTTTTGACAGCACCTCTTCCGCTTTCCCTCAGGGAGGCAAGGAGTTAGAAAGCCACAGCTACCTCAGAGTCCTGGGAAAAAGCAGGCACTGCCGAGGGATAGCTGGGTTTTCCCTGGGCCAAGATAAAGCGGGAAGCAGGCTCACAGCCACAGGAGATATTTATGGCAGCTGGAGAGGCGGCCAGCTTTTGGAGATCTGCCTAAGGAAGTTGGGGGTATCGGATGTCAGAGCTCAGTGGGAGGTCATGGGTCCCCACTGCCCACTGGCCAGGGATGCTTGATGCTTCATTTACTTGTAAGAACTTGAGGCTATGAAGGCCTAAAGGAATTCTTTCCTAGCCAAAAAAATACAAAATCGCTTTATGAGTTCCTAACTGCAAGTAAAAGCAACTGACCACCAGCTAATGGAACAGGAGGGGGTTTATGAGCAAGACAGGGCCACTGTGTACCTGTTTGGAAGTTACGCAGCCAGGTGGGGCACCCTAGCTCCTGACACCAAACCCACCTGGTGAGCACACCTTTCCTCTGTGGTAGCACCAACTGTGGGATTCCCTGGACACTAGCCTTATGCTACGACAGCAGCTGCCTCTCCCTGGGACAGTGTGTGCAGGGCAGGGGTGGGGGTGGGGTTTATAAGGGGCAGAGGCAATTTACTCACCCTCCCTGCCACAGAGACTAGAGCAAGTCAAGGGATAGAGATTCTGGATTTTGGAGTTTTGAGCCATAGTCTCACATCCGGGACACAAGACCAGAAGGAGATACAGATCTTTGGTGAACAGATTCAATTGTCACCTACAGGGAGAGGTGATGGAAATAACAGGCCATGTGATCCTCCTTACTTTTGGCCACGGCCTCCTTCCGATGGCCTCTGTCCCTCAGGGTGAGGCACACAGTGCCGATTTGTTTAGGACTTTCCTGCCTAGGTCAGTTATGATTAGATGCACACATACACTACAAAATGATGGCTACCGTCAAATTAGCTAACACATCGACACTTGGTTGTGTGTGTGCTCACACACGCTGAGGGTGAGGACACTTATGTACCCTGGAGTCCGGGGATGTAGCTCAATGGTGGAACAGTTACCTAGATTGCAGAAAGCCTTGGGTTGGACCCCTAGCACTACCCAAAAGAGTATTTTTTTTTAAAGCAAATATCAAATTAAGCTTGCTGTGTGTTAGAAACTCTTTTTGATTTTAATGTTCCTACTAAAATAGCTAATCCTGTTAGCCTAAGAAAATTTGTAATGTACACATCAGTTTCCTAAGCTTAATTGAACATGGTAAAACTTGTATATGTGAGTCATAACTATTATGTTAGGTATGTTTAAGACATGCATTAAGAAGCCAAGGGTGGTGTCACGTACCGTTACATCCAGCACTCCGGAGGTAGAGGCAGATGGACCTTTGTGAGTTCAAGACTATCCTGGTCTATACAGAAAGTTCCAGGACAGCCAGAGCTACATAGAGAAACCCTGTCTCAGAAACAAACAAACCAAAAGCCAAACAATAATAAAAACGTAAGATTAAGATATTAATGTTTGTGTTGGTTTTTTGCAAACGAGAGTCATCTGGGTAGAGAAAACTTCAGTTAAGGAATTACTTCCATCAGATGGTCCTGGGGGCACATCTGCGGGACATTCTCTTGATTTATGATTGATGCCGAAGGGTCCAGCCCACTGTGGGCAGTGCCAAGCATGGACAGGTGGTCATAAGTGGTCTAAGAAAGCAAGCTGAGCAAACCATGGGGAGGGGCCAAAAGAATTCTCTTGTGGTCTCTGCTTCAATTCCCACCTCCAGGCTCCTGCCCTTGCTTCTCTAGATGGACCACGATGTAGACGTGTAAGCCAAATTAACCCTTTCCTCCCCTAAGATGGTTTTGGTCACATTGTTTCTCACAGTGATAAGAAGCAAGTTGGGACGAAGTGTGGAGTGTCTGCTGAGATGGATCTGACTCTGCCATTTTGTCGGGAGGATTGTGTGAGCATCTGGAACTTTGGGCTGAAAGGGCCTGGAGCTTAATGAGCGGCTTTGGGAACTTGGATGACAAGAATGAGGGACAGGCAGATGATGGAGGCCTGGCTTGTGACGTTTCCGAGGTAAGTGAGGGCTCCATTGGAGCTGTTTCTATGATATTTGAACTGGGAATTATTGGGAGTGAAATGGATGCTTCACCAGGGCCATTGGATGCCTGTCAGCTGGGACTGAAGAATAAGATGGTATTAATTGCTGAGACAAAATCTTCTGGGAAGGGTTTCCTCAGAGTCAGCACACAGACACCATGGTTCAGCGGTGGGTGACCAAGGTTGTACATCAAGTTGGCAGCAGACTTTGGCAAATAATGTGTGAAGTCTCTCATATGGTATTGGCTTTGAAGGCAAGAAGTAGTCATGAGAGCAGCTAAGGCTTGGCCTTAGGTGCGTTCAGGAGAGTCCATTGGTGAAGGCGCAACCTCAATTGCAGTGGAGACCCCAGGATATTGGAGATGCAGGGATAATAGGCTATCTGCCAAGGACAGCAGCAGGTCAGATTAAAGTTAACTAAGCCTGGAAGAGAAGCTGTGTGTCTCGCAGATGGCAGAAGGAGCTGCCCAAATGCCTTGGAGTCCAGAAGATGGTGAGTTCCGGATGTTGGACGCGGAGTTATTTACACTGTTGGGTTTTGGTTTTTGCTTTGATCTGACTATAACTGTGCCCTGGTTCTTCCCTCTTAGAGTAAGAACTTCTTGTTTTAACTACGGGTGCCTGTGAAATAAGAGACCAAATGTTTTTAAAGAGACATTATACTTTAAACTTTAAAATTGTGCTCCATCTTATATTGTGATGTTAATATTAATATGAACTTGGAGACAAACCAAAAAAAGTGATGTTTGTGGACCAAGTGGACAAAGGGTTGGTCAACTGTGTAGGTTACTTTCTGTCACAAGCTAGAGTCTCCTGGGAGCGAGCAGGAATTGCCTCCGTCAAACTGGTCCGTGGGCAAGTCTGTGGCATGTTTTCTTAAACAATGATTGATAGGGAAGAGCCTAGCACACTGTGGGCCAGGCCTACCCTGGGCAGTTGGCTCTAGTTGTTAAACAAAAGCCCAGCAAGCAATGTAGAGCAGGCCAGTAGACAGCAGAAGTTCCCACTTGAGTACAAGGCCTGGCTTCCCCTAATAACAGGTTGTGATGTGAAGTGTGAGCCGAGGAAGACCTCTTCTTTCCCGAGTTGGTTTTGGTCATGGTGTGATAGCACAGTGAAAGAAAATGGAGTTTGTAGAAGGGGACACAATGATGTCTTCCCGGGCCAGCATCAGAAAACCTCAGGCCTTTGCAGACACTCAGCAAGTTTAACTTGTGTGGACAAGGTGAAAGACTTAATAATTTTACTCAAGGAAGAACTTAAGAAGCACACATATAGCTGGGCAGTGGTGATGCATGCCTTTAATCTCTTTAATCCCAGCACTTGGGAGGCAGGCGGATCTCTGAGTTCAAGGCCAGCCTGGTCCTACAGAGTGAGTTCCAGGACAGTTAGGGCTGTTACACAGAGAAACCCTGTCTCAAAAAAACGAGCAAAACAAAATGCACATGTATGAAGCATACAAGGCATGGGCTTTTCTAATTTCTCTTGCTTCCTAGTCCCTTCATGTTGAGTTCTGTATTCTGTCTAGATGGGGGGTGTGTGTGAAAGGCTCTGTGCTTTATAAGCAAACACATTTAGGGGTGAGTCCCACCTGCATCACTGATCAGCAGAGTGAGTGACCTTGGCATGTTGCCCCCCCCCGGGGGGGGGCTCAGTTTTTCATCTGTAACACAGGGATGAGAATATTTTGCTCACAGGACTGTGACGAGGACTTCATGAATGGCGGATATACATGGTGTAGACTTCTGTGCAGCGTGGGGGACTTTTCCTTGGGCTTAGAATCCCACTGATACTATAGGAAGCAGTTGAAAAGTGGTAGGTTTGCAACTGTGTTAGAAGAAAAGGGTCACTGAAGGGCAGCAGAGAGCTAGCGAGGTATCTGAAGAGGACTCCACCCCTTCTTTTGTTCATTTCTTCAGCCTCATTTGTTTTCGGTTTGTTTTGTTTTGAGATGAGAGTTTCTCTGCGGAGTCCTAGAACACAGAGATCCAACTGCCTCTGCCCCCCTCGGGGTTAAAAGTGTGTGCCTCTGTGCACGGCTATAATCACATTTCCTGAGGATTAGTTATCTTCATATTTCTTTACCCTGTGTTGACTCTAGGAACTCGGATTCTTTTCTGTTTTATTCAGCACGATTCCAATCCCACGGAAACTATTCTGGCACTGCCCAGCCTTCCATCTTGGTAAATGGCATTGGTTAGCCACTGCTTAAAACATAGTCTTGTTTCCATGACAACGATCCTCTTCTGGTATCTTCCACCTTCCCTGTGGCTTCCCACTCTGTCTGCTGGACTGCTTCCTCTTCCTGTGCCTAATCCCTAGACATCACTGTTCTCTTTCTCGTTCTTGGCTCCTTCTCATCCTCTCGCTCCATCTCCCTTAGTTCGTCCGTTCTCATGACCTTGCACACCTGTGTCCCAGAGTTTCCTCTCCAGTCCAGATCTGTCCTCGGAGTTTCAGACTCGCATACTCCGCTGCATTAAAAAAATCATACTTATTCTTTCTTTCTTATTTTCTCCCCTCCTCACTGCACCCTTGACAGCATACAAGCCAGGAAACGGGACTTCACCAGATATGGGATCTGTTAGTACCTTAATCTTAAAGTCCAAGAATTTTGAGAAATATATGTTGACTGTTTAAGCCAGGCCCTTTCAAATGTTTTCACTGGAGAAGTAGTTATTTGACCCCAGGTATATATGGGTATATAAACTAGAGGTATAAGTAAAATGTTTACTGATAATATATCATAAATCCTTTGTTAAAACTTCTTTCATATACCTATGTATTTCCTACTTATTAAAGATGGCAGAAAATGTGCATACTAATGAGATGATATGCTTGTTTTACCTAAAGATTAAATCTTGGCTAAATGTTTTACACTTCAGGACATAGAGCATTGTCCTGCAGTATAAACATTATAACACATTTTTTCAGAATTGACTGATATTTTGATTTTATAATCATCACTGCTAAGAATGCTATTTTTGTATAAATACATAAAACAAAACAGCAGAAATATGTTTAGGACCTTTTCAGAAATTGTTGGAAATTCTGTCCTAATCCCAAGCCTAAATTGAACGGGCATTTATTTATTTTGGTTTTCTGAGACAGCGTTTCTGTACATAACAGTCCTGGCTGTCCTGAACTTACTCTGTAGACCAGGTTGACTTTGAATGCACAGAGATCCACCTACCTGTCTCTGACTCCTGAGTGCTGGCATTAAAGGCATGTGCCACCACTGCCCAGTGAGGTTTTTTTTTAATAACACAAGTCAACCACTGAAACAGCGGCTTTTAACATCATACAATATAGTGCAAAAATTATTTGATATCTTCTATGTTATAATCCAATGATTATGTTTCTATAAAAATCAGAAACTTTGTATATACAGTAAAAATGCCACAGTTCATGGTATAAAAGAGTCTCAATTCTGAGGCTGCCAACAGGGAATGTTCACTGGGGTGTAGCGCCTGTACTACGGGATAGTATGCTAGCCGGGAACTAAGCTGGAGACTTAATGTGTGTGTGTGTGTGTGTGTGTGTGTGTGTGTCACACACACACACACAGGGACACAGGTCATCCTTGATACAAGAGTGCCAAGAATACCCACTTTATTGTGCTCAGGGGCAGCTTATTTGGGGCTCTGGCCATGCCCCAGCTCTCAGGATCTTTCAGCTGCAGACCCATCAGAACCCATTCCCCTGCCATCAGGGTCTCGTGCTCAGAGCAGAGGAAAACAAGTTGTTTACAAGAGATTCAGGGTCTGGTGGTCCGCAGTCCCCAACACTGGGGCTGTGTGGTTGAGGGCAAAATGGTCACGTGGTGTGTTCTGAACGGAGGCTGCTGTGCAGTCAGGTGATGCAACCTGGATGAGCACTGCCAGAAGCATTCAGATCCGTGGCACAGTTGGTTTTGAGTTTTGTCTGGGTGTGCACATTCAGAAGCCTTAGACTGTTACTAAGTTTTTGTGAACCCCCCCCCATTCAGTTATGGGGTCCTAGATGGCTGGAGACAGCTTTAGAAGGTGTAGTTTAAGCCACAAGGTCTAGGGTATTGTGTTATGGCAGTCCAAACAGACAAGACAAAAAAACTTGCGCCTTTCCTCTCTTCCTGTGTGAATGAATGCTAGATGGAGCCCTTTTTAACCTTATAAAATGAAACCTGGAAAGCATCCGATTCCCAAGGGCTTAATCCATCTGAGCAAAGCAGCCCCTCCCCTACTCTTTCAGTTTTTTTCTTTTTTTGAGGTGTTTATGTGTTTGGGTGTTTTGCTTGCATGTACGTATGGGAACCATGGGCATGTCTGGTGCCTGAGGATATCAAAGATGGCATTAGGTCCCCCTGGAATTAGAGTTAGACAGCTGTGAGCCAATGTGAATCTGGGAATCAAGTCAGGGCCCTCTGGGAGAGCAGCCCCCCGATCTTAAACTGCTAAGCCTTTTTTCCAACCCGTCAAAATAAGTCTAAGCAGTGCAAAAAAACCCTCTAGAACAGTGGTTCTGAACCTGTGGGTCTCACCCCTATTGGGGGGTATCAAACCACCATTTTACACAGGTCACCCAAGACAATCAGAAGGTAGATATTTACATTATGATTCATAACAGGAACAAAATTACAGTTATGAAGTAGCAATGAAATAATTTTATGGTTGGGGGTCACCACAACATGAGGAACTGTATTAAAGGGTCACAGCATTAGGAGGATTGAGAACCGCTGCTTTAGAAAGCTGTGGAAAGTATTAATTTAACAAAAATACTAATAAAGTAATTCTGCATGACAATTAGACCAAAACAAAAACCCCACTATAAACAAGGTCCAAAGGAAAATGACAAATTGGGGAAGATATTTGCAACAGAAATTAAAATATTAATTAAAAAAATGTATTCTCAGTCTGGCAGTGGGTGGTGCACGCCTTTAATCCCAGCATTTGCGAGACAGAGGCAGGCAGATCTGAGTTCGAGACCATCAGGGTCTACAGAGTGTTGAAAGATTATTTTAAGGTGTGTTGCTTTTGTTTATGCTGCATTTGTTTAATTCTGTGAAGCTGTGATTCTTTGCCTGTCTAAAACACCTGACGGTCCTAATAAAGAGCTGAACAATCAATAAAAAGCAAGGCTCTGGAGTAAGGATAGGCAGGGCTGGCAGGCAGAGAGTATAAATAGGAGAACCAAGGAAGAGGAGGACATTAGGGACCAGCCACCCAGCAAGTCATGGAGAAAGAAGTAGAGAAAAGCATACAGAAATGGAGAAAGATAAAAGCCCAGAAACAAAGGGTAGTTGGGATAATTAAGAAAAGTTAGGGGCTGGAGAGATGGCTCAGTGGTTAAGAGCATTGCCTGCTCTTCCAAAGGTCCTGAGTTCAATTCCCAGCAAC
>LOEQ01001557.1:68228-86237 GCA_001685075.1 Bramus lutescens
AATTCCCAGCAACCACATGGTGGCTCACAACCATCTGTAATGAGGCCTGGTGCACTCTTCAGGCCTGTGGGCAGACAGAATATTGTATACATAATAAATAAATAAATATTTTAAAAAGTTAGCAAGAAACAAGCCAAGCTAAGGCTGGGCATTCATAATTAAGAATATGCCTCTGTGTGTGTGATTTATGCGGGAGCTGGGTGGTGGGCCTCTCAAAAAGCCAAGAGTAAAGCTTCGCACACAAAAGATGAGTTCCAGGGGACCCAAGGCTACACAGAGAAACCTTGTTTCAAAAAACAAAGTACCCTTCTCAAGCTGATTTTAAAAAAGACTACACATAGGGGGGAAAATCAAAGATGAGGGGCTGGAGAGATGACTCAGTGTTTAAGAGTACTTGCTACTTTTTCAGAGGACCTTGAGTTGGTTCCCAACACCCATGCAGCAGCTCATAACTGCCTTTAACTTCAGTTTTGGCCTCTGGGCTCCATGCACTCAGCACGGAGCAAATGCAGCAAGCAAACACTCATACACATAAAATAAAAACAAAGCTTTACACTAACAGAATAAAAGAGGAACAGGTAGTCCACAGAAAAAGAAATGTAATCAGTTCTTAAAAAGCCTTAATTCTCAAACCCACACTGATGTACTCAGCCCTGCCCAGGCTCCTCAGAAACTTGGGACTCTTCCCATAGCTCAGGAAAGGAAGTGGGTTTTCCTGTAGGGAGTATGTTCTAAATCCTTAGAGAGAGCTGACAAGACATTGTAAGACACTCAGTGTGGTGGAACAAACTGGAAAAAACTTGCAATATAAACGGTCAAGGGTTTGCATTATGAAGATAGTTATTCAATAGTAGAAGTAGGTACGCAAAACCCAGGATTGCCATAGTTATCAATTTGAATTTCATTTCATCTCATCTCGGTTTCGACTGGCAATGGTTCCGTCTCGTGGGGAGATGTGAACTGTGATCTGCAATAGAGAAATCAGTGGGGGCAACAGTGATCTTCACAGCTGCTCTACTTTCCACCTTTCAGCAAGGGGCCGCCCACCCTTAACCTGCAAGGGGGAGGGAACGGGTGTGCTTGGAACGTGCAGGGAGGGCCAGCAAGACTGCCTTCTCATTAATCAACCTACCATGCAATGCTGGTCAGTTGTCTCCGGGTCGTCCTGAGTAATGTCACCAGGCCTCAACTAGGTGATCTGCATCTGGGTGACACGCCCGCCTGTCCCTGCTTGCCACTAGTTTTCAGTTGGTTTATTTTATTGGTGGTGTTAGGCCAGCTCCTTTCCCAGGTAGGCAGACTAAGGATGCCAGCGAGGTCTCTGCTGGTAAAGAATTTTCTTCCCTCCCAACGCTCTGGACTTGGCAGAAGAAGGGCATGCAGTTGGCTGTGCTCTCTGAGGACTTGCTGGGGCCAAGTGGAGAGATCCGCAGACTTAACCTGCCCCACAGAGCTGCCGAGATCAAGTGTCTCCTAGCATGTACGCCTCAGCTCAAAGTACAAGGGCAATGAACAACGTCAAATCTCACATCTGGACAGAAAGCATCATGGTACATGCCTGTATTATAGGGTTGCCTTTGAGTCTTGATGGCTCCAGAGGGGTCAGTCCAAGGCCATTAGCTCTGCCATAGCTTCATGCCACCTAAGGCAGAGCTTCAGGCGTTACTCACTTCCAGACGGAACTGCTCCTCGTCACCCCAGAACTGATCATCAAGGGGTCAAGCACATTATTTGTGTTTTTTATTTTTATGTTCTTTTGATTCTGTATAGCAGAATATTTGACATCTTATAAAACTTGCTCTGTCTGCCCCCTGGGCTAGCCAATTGTAGACAGCAAAGTTCCCAGATTGCGGCCTGCCTTGGAGATGCGAACCAGTGTGGCAGCTTGCTGTCTCTGGCTCATATACCCTTAAAGGCATTCACCATAATCATCTCAGGAACCAAGCAGTTGAAAGTGTGTGGCCATTGTTTCCTGGCGGGCCCTTCACTTTTCCCCAGGAAATTCCAATAAAACCATGGATCAAGTCCACCCCCTATCCCCCACCCTTTTGCTTTTTTTTGTTTTCTGTCTGTTCTCTCCTTTCCCTGTGGCTCACTGAAAGCTGGGACTGTAATAAACTGGAGGTTTCCCCAGCAACCTCTGCCATACAAAACTGACCAGCACCTCAGAGAAACAGCATGGTGGCTAAGTCCTTTCCTCAGTGTCTGCTCCTCTTCAGCATCCCCTTCTGTTTCTCTCAAACTCTCAGATACTGGGTGACTGACTCCTGACCCACATCCTACCCTGGGGAACCTGTTCTCACTCATCTTTGGAGGATGGTGGTGGTTATGTTTTTTTGTAGTAGAGATCTGGCAGGCAAGCAAAATTCTTTCGTAAGTTTGAGCCCCTTCTTGACTTGAATGCACATCCAGAGAAAATGATTGAGTGAGGACAGAAAGTCTATCTTGTCACAGTGGTTTTTGCCTAAGCAAAGTTCCATTTAAGGAGGATTTATCCTGGTTCCTGACTGTTCATGATGGGGTGGGATTAATACCCATATATCTGCCTCCTACACATCTACACAATCTTCACACATAATAGCATTGGTTTTGGAGTTACAAGGAACCTAGAGTGGGATCTTGGTTCTTTGCTTCTTCTAAGATCCTGGTCTTCCTGGCTGTGGATGCTGGTCTGGCTGGTGTCACATTTACTTTGTAATTCAGATTGATGTTGAACTTAATACCCTCCTACCTCTGTCTTCTAAGTATTAGTATTATAAATGTACGTTACCTAGGCCTGGCTGAGTGTCCCCTCCTTCTAAAGCACTTTAGTCCCATGCCAAGGATTCTGGAACATTCTCATTGGAGACTAAGCTGCTTTCTGACTCAGTGTAAGTCCTCAGCACCTCTGCCTACAGAGTCCCGGGCCTGTCTCCAGAGCTTGCAATGGTCTCTCTTGTGATCTGTGTAACTTTTGCTCTCCTGAGAGCCTGCTCCTTCTTTGTTGTACAACCTAGGATGAAGAAGCAACTGCTGCAGAGACAGAAGAGGGTGCATTGAGGTGAGAACTCAAGGCCTCTCTCCCAACTCTGGTAAACCCTACAAATGGAGTGTGGATATCACATTCCCAGGGCCCAAGTACATGGAGCAACAGCCCCTGCCTGCCTTGCCCATGGCCACTTCCAAAGATGTTGGGCAATAGGAGGGATCATCTTCCCATACTTGGATCCCACAGTGGCTTGACGAGAGGACTTTCATGAGGCTTGATGGTTGAGCAGGTCTTGGTTTCCAGTTTGGTTTTGGCTGTCAAGCAAAAGGGGAGAGTTTGAGACATAGGATAAGGGTCTCAGCACAGTTCCTGAAACACATCTGGCTGAAGCTCTTAGCTGAGCTTCATCCCCAGGTGGAGCAGGAGCTGTCCCACAGATCACTGGTGCCAACTGGGCCTCATGGCTTCCGGGGGGAATGGGCAAGAGGGATGCGTAGCAGCAGTGGGCACACCCTCCCTTTGTATCTTTTCAAGCTGTTGTCCTTCTCATGGCTGCTGCCCTTGCTTCCTATGCTAGAGTTTGCAGGGTTTTAAAAATGTGTCTTAGTATTCTACTGTTGGGTTTTTGTTGTGTGTGTGTGGAGGGGGATCATTCTCTCCTAATCTCACCTGTCTAACAAGCAACTTCAAAGGATGACTTTCTCCCTTGGATTCAGACGGGACATCTGCGTTCAACACTCCACTGAACCCCCCCTGAGGTCCATTCACTCTTCATATTACAGGCTGGCAGATGCCACTCCCATGCAGAGTTCCAGCACTGAGTGCTCACCCTCACCTCTGCTTCCCGAGCACCATGTGGGCTCATGGCGTGCCGCTCTATGGGCTATCCCCCGCCTCCTCACCAAGCCATTTGATCAGTGGCAACAGATGGCTTCAGAACCTTATAGAGTGGTGGATGGTCCTAGGGTGAGGCTGCTTAACTTCCGTCTAAGCTTTCTTGTGGGCCAGGAGCCCTGGCTGTCCGCATGTTGCTGTTCCGTCGTGGGAATCAGATGCTGGCTCACTGTACCACTGTAGTCCTTCTCTAGCAGGGGGAAGTTAAAAAACCCAGCACAACCAAGTAGTAGGAAGGTTTGCCTCTCTTTAAGACTAACTTAAATTTGTAGACAGACTAACTTTGATCTGGCAGACTTGGGGTTTAGGGGACAATCTTGGCTGCAAACAGGAATGCAGGGGTCAAACATATCTGCACCCAGGGCCTTCCTGCTGCAAGATCTACCATCCACCTAAGACTGGTGGCTTCCCACGGTCTCTGAAAATGAGGGCTTACTGTAGGGAACAGCTTTTGGGCAGTTTCCTCTTGAGAGAGCCATGTGTGGCAACCCAGGCTGGCCCAAACACTTCATGCTTCTACCTCAACCTTCTCACCGCCAGAACTACAAGTATGTGGCACCACGCCTGGCCTTTTGGGCATATCTGAGGCTATCACCTCAACTCTACGTAGCACTTAACAACTCTGTGGTTGGCCAGTCTGCTTAATTTTCTGGGCAAAATTAGGATTAGATAGCCCTTCTGTCCCAGAGCTGAAAGGAAAAGTGAGCTAACATTACCTAGTTTGTCACAGATCTGTCACTCCTGGCTATCATTTCTGTGGGTACCACTCATCCACCTGATACTGGAATTATGTGTTACTTTTTTCTCCCATCCCATGCCTGTGCTGTCCACTTCTCTGACCCCAGGGACTGGTTGGATAAATGAATGAATGAATTTGGCATAAGAAAGTTACACGTGATACAGTGACAGCTCCAGGATCAGAGGGAGATGGACAGTTTCCAGCAACTTGGACTGAGGCTGCCCATGGAATGGTCAAGAGGCTCAGGTTTCTGAGGGCTAAAGTCACAACCTACCAGGAAAAATGTGCCCACTTGTGAAATAGTGGTAACCAACTGCTTCTAGTTGGACTCAAGGCCCGTTTCATGGGAGGGAACTCATAGTAAGTCCTGTAAGCTTGGTCAAGAGTTAACAACTGGGGAAGACATAGGTCCTAGGGAGGACCGTATTACTGTTGTTTTGCTAAATGGACATATCAAAATGCCTTCTAAATATTTGCCCTTATGAACATAAATGAATGCTGTCTTCAACCTTGCTCAGAGAAGCTTCTTTTAAGTGGCTGAAGTGTTGAGAAAAAGTCACTGTTGAATGCTCAGTCCTAAACAGGATGTCTACGTCAATGCCTCCAAGGGACAGGGAACACTGTGAAAGGGGACAAAAAGGATTGAAGAGCCAGATGGTAGGCAGGAGTGCTCCCAAAAGAATGTTTTCTGCACACAAAATAGTCTTTGGACCCCTGAACCCACAGAAGCTGTGGTTACCTGCACAAGACTGGGCCAGCGGCCATTTCGTCACCAAAGGCAGAAGGACTCATGCATTCCAGAGCCTCCTGGAGGTAACGTTAGCAGTGTCGTGTTGCTAGGGGAAAGACAGTCATTTTCTTCAGTGGTGGAGCCATTGTGATTTGCTCATAATCCAGTACATAACCACGCTCATGTTAAGGCCTAAAAATTGGGCTTGAGAGATGGCTCAGTGCTTAAGAGCATTTGTTGCTCTTGCAGAGGGCCTGGGTTTGCTGTCTAGTACCTACATGGTGGCTCACGGTCATCTACAGCTCCATGTCCAGGGAATCCAGCGCCCTCTTCTGACTTCCATGGGCAATAAGCATGCAAGGAAGATGCACATAAAGTAAGTTAAATAAAAAATTAAAAAAGAAAAACCAAAACCCTGAAAACAGGAGGGGAACTTGTTGGGTAAGAAGGGTTTGGGGGAGGGTTGGTGAGAGAATGTAGCAAGAATAATAATTGTAGATTTTTTTTTTGGTCAAGACCACTGGCTCCCCAGTAATGACATGGAGACTTATTAGTTAAGAAAGCTCAACCAGTAGCTTAGGTTTATTTTTTAATTAGTTCTTATAACTGAAATTAACCATATCTTTTAATCTGTGTCCTTTTATGTGGCTTGGTCACCTTTACTTAGTAATGCCCTTGCTGCTTGCTCTGCATCCCTGGCATCTCCTCCTCCTTCCCAGCATCCTCTCTGCCCTCAAATCCTGCCTAGCTATTGGCCATCCAGTTTTTTATTAAACTAATCTGAGTGACACATCTTCATAGCATACAAAAAGGTTATTCTACAATAACAACCGAAATTCATTGTATACATATTTGAAATTTAAAAAAAAAGGCCCAGGTTTGGGTATGGAGCAGAGGGTCAGCCAGCTGCTTCTATGGACCCTCCCTCCTTAGACTGTGGCTTCCTATTTAGCTCAGGCTGACCTCTGCCTGGGTAACTTTCTGCCTTAGCCTTTCTATGGCTGGGGTCAGAAGAGTGCTTCTGTGTCCTTTCCTGGCTGTGGGAATGTCTTTGCTTCAGATCTCTGTGTGTGCAAAATTTGAGGTTCAGAGCCTCACAGGCATCCTCAAAGGGGTTGGAGTAGGGAGTACCCTGGGTCTAGCCTCTCCACCCCAGAGGGAGCTGTGCTCCTCGGCCTGGGGCAGCTCCTGATCCCCACAGCCACAGTGTAAAATGCTGTTGACAGCCAGTGTGAACTTCCACACTTTTTGCAAAGCTGAAAATAACAGGAATCTGCCTCAGCTCTGCCCCCCTGTGAAGAGGCTGAAAAAGCCCAGCCCAGCCGGGACAAAGCCCCTGTTGTTAGCAGATACAGCTCTTGAGTCCCTGAGGTTCACAGAAGTGCTGGAATGACAAACCCAGCAGGCTGGGTGCAATGGACCCTCTGGGAGGTCCCTCCTCATTCAGCCCTGTTCACACCATGGGAGAGGGTGGGAGAGGGCAGCTCCCTGTCTTTCTGGGCACTGGTTACAAAGAAGGGTGGGGGACCTCCCTGTGGGAACCCAGGGCCCCAAATACTTTCCTTGTGCCTGAGGGCCAGGACCTTCTGATCTTTGTCCTGGGCACCTTGGTCAAGGGCACAGAATGAAGACAGTCTGTTCCCAGAGTTTCTCAGAACAGCCTTCTCTTTCATTCAGGAAGCCTAAAGGTTAAACTTAATTTCTTTCTTTTCTTTTTTCTTTTCCCTTTTCCTCCTCCTCTCTTTCCTTTCCCCTTCTCCTTTCCCCTTCTTTCTTATTCCTGCTATCCTTCCTTTCTTTCCCTTCCCTCTCCTTTCCTCTCCTTTTTCTTCCCTCCCTCCCTTCCTTCTTCCATTTCTTCCTTCCATCCATTTCTTTTTCAAGATAGGGTCCCAATATACAGTTCTGACTATCCTGGAACTCACTGTGTAGATCAGAGTGGTCATGAACTCCCAGAGTTCCATCCACCTGCCTTTGTCTCCCATGTGCTGGGGCTAAAGGAGTGCTTCAAGTCCTGCAGTCAGGCCACCTCTCCCATGAGGCCACCTCTCCCATGAGGTCACTACTCCATTAGTTCCTCCTTCCCTCCCTTCGAGGAGAGGAAGAGAGTCGGGAGGGAGGGAGGCTCCTTCCTTCTTTTTTCCAAACATGACAAATAAAACACAAGCAGTGTTACTGACCAGACCTGATTTCTATTTTGTCTCAGTAAACCTCTGTACAATTAGAATAGCCATTCTGCAGCCATGGAGCTTCATATGGGAGTCCCATTTTGTCTGCCAAATGCAGTTTTATGAATTTTCCCACCATGAAAACCCAAAGCATTCGTGGTAGAACAATTAGCTTTAAATCCTCTTTCATGACTCACGGAGTGGGCAATAACTTTCTGAACTGATGTTCAGGAAGGACATCCATCCTTCCTGAACACCCAATATTTAACTTCCTTCTCCTTTCTTCATGGTAGACTGAACCAAATGTGCACTTATTTATATATGGATATACACATATATTATAGGTTAGGATTTGCATTTAAGGGAGAACACATTTTTTTCCTTTCTGAGATTGAGCAATCTCATTTAATATGTATTCTAAGTCTTCTTGCAAATTTTGTGATTACATTTTCTTTAGAGCAGAATAGTATCCTGTTTTATATATTGTAATGATTTGCATGAAAATGGCTCCCAAAAGCTCATAGGGAGTGGTGCTATTAGGAGGTGTGGCCTTGTTGAAGTGGGTGTGGTCTTGTTGGAGGAAGTGTGTCACTGGGGGCAGGTTTCCAGGTTTCAGATGCTCAAGCCAGATCCAGTGTCACTGTCTCTTCTGCTGCCTGACAATCTAGATGGAGAACTCTTGGCTCCTTCTCCAATACCATATCTGCCTGCCAACTGCCATGCTCCCCATCATGATGATAATGGACTAAGCCTCTGAAACTGTAAGCCAGCCCCAAGTAAATGTTTTTCCTATGACGAGTTGCCATGGTCATGGTGTCCCTTCACAGTAAAAGAAACCCTAACTAAGACACATATGTACCAGATTTTCATTAGCCAGTCATATGTTGATGGGCACCTAGGTCAGTTTAATTCCCTTGTTATAGTGTGATTATCACACCAAGAGACATTAGGGTGCAAATATTTCTGGTAGAGCGTGGAGTTCTCTGGGTATATGCTCAGGAGTGAAACAGCTGGGTTGTGTGGTAGTTCTAGTTCTAATTGCTTGAAGGGTCTCCAAACTGACTTCCACATGGTTGTGCTAATTTGCGCCTTACCCACAGCAAATGGGATTCTCACTTCTCATCCTCTCCAACATTTGTAGTCAGATTCCTTGATGAGAGCCACTCTGACTGAGCTTTTAATTTACACTTTCCCGATGGCTAGGTATGTGGGACACTTTAAAAATTTAAGATTTGTTCATTTTGAGTGTATGATTGTTTTGCCTGCATGTATGTGGCATGTGCACCACATGTGTGCTTGGTGCCAGTGGAGTTCAGAAGTTCATGTCAGATCTGCTAAAGCTGGAGTTACAGACAGTTGTGAGCTGCCATGTGGGTGCTGCAAACTTAACCTGGGTCCTTTGCAAGAGCAACAAGTACTTTTGACCACTGAGCCATCTTTCCAGTCCACACTAAATACTTTTAGAAGTAGCTACTGGCCATTTGAATGTCCTTTTTTGGAAACTGTTCAGTTTATTAGCCCACTTTTTGAGTGGTGGTTTTATTTCCTTGATATTTCAATTTCGTAATTCTTTATAAATTGTAGTCTGAAGTGTAGCAGGTAAAGATTTTTCTCTCATTCTGTGTGTGCTCTGCTGAGGGGTTCCTTCACCATGCAGAAACTTGAATTTCATATCGGCCATCTGTTGATACCTGGGCTGGCTCCTGTACTGTTGGTGTTCAGTTCAGAAAGTTATTGCCCACTCCGTGTACTGAATTATATATCTATACAGAGAGTTCCAGGACAGCCAGGGCTACATGTGAGACCTTGTCTCAAAACAAGAAAAATAAGTACTTAGGAATACATCTAATAAAAAAAAACAGAAAATCTTCTACAACAAAACTTTCAAGACATTGAAAAAGGAAATCAAAGAAAAGACTAGATGATGGGTTGGCAGAATTAATTTTGGAAACAATGTCTATGTTATCAAAATTAAGCTGCAGATTTCATGCAGTACCTATCAAAGTTCCAATGCCTTACTTCACAGATTATAAAAAAACCCAATACAGCTGGGCAGTGGTAGCTCAAACCTTTAATCACAGCACTCGGAGGGCAGGGGCATATATAGACATTGTTTCCATATATATTGATTTTTTGATTAGATGTATTCCTAAGTACTTACTTTTCTTGTTTTGAGACAAGGTCTCACATGTAGCCCTGGCTGTCCTGGAACTCTCTGTATAGAAAGCTGGCTTTGATCTGAGAGCTACCTATTCTTGCCTCCCAAGTAAAAGTACAACACCATACCTGGCTTCCCACCTCCTTTAGGGATTTTGACTTGTTGTTATTTTGATATTTGATAGTTTCTTTGAGAGTACACTGTTCTCATATATGAAATCTACCATAATATTTTTCCTGATAATGATTTTTAATTCTGCACCTTCACTTTAAGTGTTTATTAGGCCCCAGAGTTTTCTAGTAGAATCTGTAGTGTCTTTATCATATCATCAGCAAATAGCAATAGTTTGAGTTATTCCTTTCCCATTTTTAGCCCTCTTAAGTTTTTTTCTTGTTTAATTGCTGTAATGAAGACCTTGAACCTAGATCAGATCAAAGAGTGGAGAGTGAATAAACGGGCCACATTCTTGATTTTAGAGGGAAAGCTAAATTAAATGCTCAGTTTCTTTTTATTTATTTATTATGCATACAATATTCTGTATGTGTGTATGTCTGCAGGCCAGAAAAGGGCACCAGACCTCATTTATAGATGGTTGTGAGCCACCATGTGGTTGCTGGGAATTGAACTCAGGACCTTTGGAAGAGCAGGCAATGCTCTTAACCACTGAACCATCTCTCCAGTCCCCTAAATGCTCAGTTTCTCTCCATTTAATATGACATTGGCTACAGGACTGTTGTATATAACATTTATTATTTTACAGTATGTCCCTTCCATTTCTAATGTCCCAAGAACTTTTATTATGAAGGAATGTTGTCAAATGCCTTGTCAGCATCCTTTAAACAATGATGATTTCTGTCCTTCAGTCTATTTATATGATATATTACTTTCTGGGATAACCACCGACCGCTACCCCTTTGGCTTTTTGAGACAATGTTTCTCTGTGTATCAATGGCTGTCCTGGAACTTGCTGTGTAGACCAGGCTGGTTTTGAATTCACAAGAGATCCACCTGCCTCTGCCTCCTGAATGCTGGGATTGATGTGACTTTCCCTAACCTAGTTTATCTGCTATTGTCATGAAGTGACCACTTCTACGTGTTCATATGAAGAAGGCTCTCCTCTTTCTCTCCTTGTAAAGTATTCCATCAAGAGCTTGATGTGGTGCCGGCTTAGATGAAATGCCTTAATTTGTGTTTGTGTGTGAGCTGATGCTTCCCTCCTATTTTTAGGATTCTTTCTTTGTATTTTTGACATCTTGATTATATGTTATGGAGAGTTTCTTCTCTGGTTATGTCTATTCAAGTTCTTAGCACCTCTTCCCTTCAGATGCTTAGACCTTTCTGCAAATTTGGGTTGTTGTCTGCTACAATTTCATTGAATAGTCTGTCTATCCATTTGAATTTACCTCTACATGTATCTTCTATGCCATGAATTCTCAGTCAGCCTCTTGAATGTATCCTGCACTTCTTAGAAATACATCATTCATGCTTTTTTTTCTTACATATATTTGTAACATTGTCCTGACTTTGGCCTCTGTCTCTGGAACTTGTTCTTCTGTATGGTCTTGTTCGTTAATGATAATCTGGTTTGTTTTTCTTTCCTTTCCTTTTCTTTTTATTGGAGTGAACACCCCCCTAATTTCAAGTATTTCTGTTTGGTTGTTTTTCAATGTTTCAATATCCTTACTAAATTTTTCCTTCATGTTTTGGTTTTGGCCTCCAATTCACTGTTACATTTGCTTTCTTGTCAAAGTCAAAGTATAAATTCCTCAATTTGTGCATGTGTATCTGAACCTTCTACAAGAGCATCAATTCTAAAAACTAAACAGAATTATTTCTTAAACATTTCAGAAATCTCTGTGGTCTTGGATTCCTGTATAGGAGAAGTGGGCTGGTTAGTTGGTTGGAGATGGGTCACGGATTGTGGTTATGCCATATTCTTTGTGTTCGTCATGCTTTGCATATCTGTGCAGTGGGTTTGCCACCTGTTTTGACTTCCCCTTCTTCTGAGCCTATTGGGATATTTAGTTTTCTGTGACTCTTCCTAAAGCGATAGTTGCATAAAGTTCAGCTATGAACAGTATGACATTTGGTATTGTTAGTGGAGTCCCTGAAGTGATCCCACCATGGCTATGTGGTAAAAGAACCAATGGTAGGATGTTCCATAGACACCAAGACATCAAGATAGAGTCTCAAAAACTTGGTCATCTTTGGGCTCTGTGAAACTGCCAAGGCAGGATATTAAACACCAGACCTACTGAAGCCTGTCTGGTGACTAGTTAGAGTCAATACTACTATAGATGCCAGATCATTCAGCAATTACTGGACACTCAGAAATCAGAACCCCATACCACACTTACTCTAGAGGTCACTGGAGCCAAAGTTCCAGTCTCTCAGAAGACTCTGGGCACACTGCAGCCAAAGCTTAGGCCCTGCACTGACCTCTGAGACCCTGGAGTCCTGGTCTCAAAGTGTTCTATAGTCACAGAGAAGCTAGGGGCCGCCTGATTTCCTGGTGTTTTCTGGTCCCACAGGATCTGGAAGTCTGCTTGCCTGCTGATTTCTGGTCTTGCTGGAGCCAGAGACTGAACACAAGGGGTTCTATTGATGATCCTTTTTCCCCCCTGAATCCTTCACATGGAGAGGCTGACCACAAGGAAGAGGTTTGGGACTGGGAGAGCCATTCTTGCTGTCCCATCTCAACATAGCTATTTGGAACCAAGAGAAAGTCTTCTGGTCTCCTTTCTGTAGGGGAGAAACTTGATGTCAGACAGTTGGGGGAGGCTCACCAGCATCCTTGACCTAGTCTCCTCGAGAAGCTTTGAGGGCTACACATACCCCTCACCCTGCCCTATTTCCTCATCAGCTGGGTGGTTCTCAGTTCAGTACCCAGTAGCCCTGCACTTGGTTTTCTAAAGTGACCATTTGTACAGTTCCCTTGTGCTATAACTAGAGATGGTGGCCTTTGCAACATCACCTTCACCTCCAGGAATCTAGGTATGATAGTGCCCATCTCTATAGCAACTTGGGCCGGTTTGTCATCCTCCTGACAATCATGAATTAACTTGGGGACCTTCCCTGGACCCAGCAATTGTGGGTTCAGAGGCAGCATTCTAATTTCACACTGGAGAGCAGAATAAACAAGTGTTACCACTTAATGATCTACATGAAGCTTATTTTCTCTGCCAGTTGAAAAATTAAGAGGCAGCAACAAAATCTCAAGCACAAAGGTAGCCAAGGGAAGATTTTAAATGTAGCAGCAGAATCAATAGGTGAAAAGCACTTTTACTGAAGTCAAATACATGCACATTCATACCTACATATACATATGTGCATATACAAAGCCATTCAAATACACATACATGTGTACACATACACAACATGCATGTACACACATGTACAACACGCACATAATCATACACATGCACACATGTGCACACACACATACAGACATACATATACATACAGAGTACACACGTACATGTATGCAGACACACAGGAAGGAACGCTGAGAGAAACCTCCCCTGCATAGCAGAAGGGGAATTTGAAAAGCTAAAACTGGGCCTCTCCCAGAGACCTGGGTGTTTTAATGGGTGTTGTTGGGCTGAGATGAGTTTCCTCCTCCCCTAGGTTAGGGTTCCTCAGTTTAAACAAAGGAAGAAAGCTGATGAGCCTATGACTTTGGATAAAGTGTCCTAATCTGGCCTTGGACTTGTGGGAACTGTTCGCTGCCATGGGGCCTGACAGACGAAGCCTGCTGTGGTGGAAGGGTGAGGAAGAAACAGGAAGCTTGGCCATCTTTACCGTCTGTCTGTATCCCCTTCTCATCTGACTGTCAGGGGTCTGTCTAACTCCCGGTCTCTCAGTTCACCCTCTCAGAGGTCACCCTAACTTCTGCTGGCGTTTCGGGGGTACACACTGCTCTAGATACTTGAAGCTGACAGGAGGAGGAGTCTCCAAGGGTCGGTTTAAGGAGCCACAGGAAAACTTATGGTGACAGCATGGAACGAGACAGCCGTTTGATTCTGGTGACGGGAGTGAGACGGCACCTTCAGGATACCGGGACTGACACCATTAGCACTATTACAGTTCCCGCTGATGGTACAGTTAAAATAGTCAGGGCAGACTTCCCTCCTAAGAGGAAGAGCCAGGCAAGAAGACCACCCAAACAGCCCCTGGCAGGCTCCGTCACAGGGGTCAGGCGGATGGTTTCTTCACCATCATTGTCCACTGCAAGGTATACGCTGTGGAGGCGCTTGTTAGTCTGGCTTGAGTTTGAGAAGCTTTTCATCAGCTGGTTTAAGCTCCGAGGGGGTCCTTGGGTCTCTTAATCGCAGTCTCATGGGGAACATTAAGAAGCAGCGTCAATGGCGTCATGATTAGCACATGCCTTGATTAGTAAGGTGAGATGCAATGGTGAAGCAGGCTGATGCTGTACTGGAGCTCAGAGGATGGGGTCAGAGAAATGGCCTTTTCTACATCTGAGTGATATAAATTTTCCTTACCAGATCCAAGCCATGACTGTGCTGGGGAGGAGAGGATGGCTCCACTGTTAAAGTTTCCAGCTCACAACTAATGTGTAACTGCAATCAGCTGTTCCTTACACCAGACTCCTGCCGTCTTAGTTAGGGTTTCTACTGCTGTGAAGAGACGCCATGACCATGACAACTTTAACAAAGAAAACATTTAATTGTGGTATCTCACTTACAGTTCAGGGTTTCGGTAGGCAGACATGTTGCTGGAGAGGTAGCTAGTATGTGTAGATATGCAGTCAACAGGAAATAGACTGTCACACTGGAGGTAGCTTGTGCATAGGAGACCTCAAAGCCCACCCCTACAGTGACACACTTCCTCCAACAAGACCATGCCTGCTCCAACAAGGCCTCGCCTCCTAAAGGTACCACTCCCTTTGGGGGCCATTTTTTTTTCCACACCAAACTTGACAGGAGAAATCAGTTAGGATGCAGGATGTGTTACAACAGGAGCACTCTCTCAGAAGTTGCCACATGCAGTAAACTCTGCTGTGGCAGGGATTCTACAAAAAACCACTTAGGCAAAAGCAAGCCAAGCGGGTAGGGTTGGGAGACTGTTTGAGCCGTGGACCTGGTAGGCATGGAGTCCGATTCCACATGGGCGCCAAATGAAGACAGTCACTTAAAAGAAATCCCACGCTAGTTCAGAATTGAGAAATAGATGGTTATTTATTTCGGGGGTAAACTCACAAATCAGAATCCTCTGCTGGAATGGAGATCAGAAATGGAAATCCGCAACTGGAACAGAGAGAGAGAGGCAGGAAAAGAGAGCAGATGCAGGCTCAACATAGCCTTATATAGTATATGAGGCCACGCCCCAGTGTGCAGGTTACCACTAGCTGTGAGACTTCCTACAGCATGTATATTTGTATGTATGAATACCACATGTGCACCTGGTACTCATGGGGGGCAGAAGAGGGTGTTGGATCCTTTGATTACTGGAGCTGCAGATTGTCATAAGGTGTCATGTGGGTGCTGGGAATTGTACCCCAGGTCCTCTTGAAAAGCAGCCATCTCTAGTTTCTGTACCGATCTCCTCAGCCCTTGCTTGTACCTTTCTGCCAGGGGTTTAAGGTGGCCGGAATTTTCCTTTTCCTCTCAAGGCCACACGAGGACCTGGTGTGTCTTGCTGTGTGTGTGCGTGCGCGCACGCCTTTACTCTAATGAAAATGCTTTTCACCTGCCAATTCTGCTGCGTCTCAGATTTTCCCTGCTGCTACCTGATTTTTTTTTCCTCTGCCATTTAATTCTTTAAGTGGCAGAGAAAATGGACCTGATCCAGACCACTAGATGGTAACATTTTAAAGGGCTGGTGTCCAGGATGTCTACTGAAGAACTCTCACTCATTCCTCAAGGCTCGCATAAGCCAAGCTAGACCTGAAAGGATAGGAAGGTGTGGCCAGTGAGCAGCCAGCACCCTTCCCCATCCTGAAAGGAGAGGGGACACCACCACAGGCTGGCAGGCTGGCAGTCCCCGGCTGGTGGTTCTGTGTTCTTCTAAGGAGGAGAGACCCCTTAGACACCGCTTCTCACATTAGGACAGTGGTGCTTAGCCTTCCCAATGCCGCCACCCTTTAATACAGTGCCTCATGCTGTGGTGACCCCCAACCGGAAAATTATTTTGTTGTTACTTCATCACTGTAATTTTGCTACTGTTATGAATCATAATATATGTTTTCTGATGGTCTTAGGTGACCCCTGTGAAAGGGTCATTTGACCTCAAAAGGGGGCATGACCCACAGATTGAGAACTATTGCTTCAATGTCTGTCTGTTGCAGGAAGCAAGTTAAATGGTTCTGGTGACTTGAGATCTGTGCAGAGACTGACACCACCCTGTTAACCTAAGGCCTGGCTCTGCAGTGATATTATCTCACAGGGCTCAAGGTGATACCTGGTCTCAGGGCTAGGAGGAGGGACAGCCCTTAGGAAAACTCAGGAAGTCACTTTCCACCCAGACACACAAACCTGTATCTCCTGTCCTTTTCCTGTCTCTTTTGCAATCCTAAGAGAGAAAGCACTCTTGTTTTTAATCCCAAAATTAGAATGGCCATTAAATTTGTTCTCTTCTTTTCTAGAAGCCAAGCAGAGTCTAGCCATTTTCCATGTATTGACGGACTCTGATTCCTTCTGCTGTGATTATGGAAATCCTTTATTTTGCTTCTTGGGGCCTCCACCCGTGAGGGTAATTTCTTCTGTTATATCCATGCCAATCTAACTTGGATGTTTGTTTGAAGAAGGCAGGTGGTGATGATCCATATTTATTCTGCGTGATGCTGGCATCTCATGGGGACTTCGTGTTCTGGGACAGTATGGGCTCATTTGTCCTGGAGCTGAGTTCATTCCAGGCAGGAAGTAACCAAGGCACTTTGTTGACATTATCAAGACTAGAGGTTACATCAGATCCTCATGGTGGATTCCTTGGATTTTGTCACATTGTGTTTCATGATATATTTGCCAGATCATAAGGACTTCTGAGTTTTCCCAGCCGTGTACCCCCACCACTGGCCTAATGACAACGGAGCTGACACTGAGATTTGCGGTAGCCCAGGGCCAAATACTGGGGAAGCGCAGATCCCTACCCGGAACCCAGGATAAACTGCCACGTGTGGGAAAAGCTGTTGCTGTGGGCATGCTCTTCAGCCAGGCTGGGCTAATGTGGGCAGGAGGCGGCGAATGCCAGCTCCTCTGGGTCCTAATGCCTGCTTTTTCCGGTGGTTGTTTTCTGGTTGGTTGTTCTTTTCTGCTCGCTCCATCACTCCATATTTGTCTGGTTTTGTTTCTGCCCCCACCATGCCCTGAACACCTTTGCTTTCACCTTCCATTACAGTAACACCAAAACGTTAAGAAAAGCAAGAGTATCAACAAACCAGGTCATATCAAGTCACAGTAAGACTAAGCATCTCCCCATGTATTAAGGCTGGGCTAGGTTCCCCAAAAGCCAGCAAGAGTCAGAGACAGCCCCTGTTCCTGCTGTTAGAAGTCCCACAGGAGGACCAAACTATACAACTGTCACATATATGTAGAGTGCCTAGGTCAGTCCCATGTAGGCTCCCTGGTTGTTGGTTCAGTCACCCACCATGAGCTGCTATGAGTCCTGCCCTCTCCTAAACAAAAATGGAGTGGATTGGGGTGTGGGAAGAAAGGGAAGATGGCAGAGGGACTGGGAGGAGAGGAGGGAGGGGAAACTGCGCCCAGGATGTAATAAAATAAATGAAATTTTTTTAAAGAAAAGAACAGTCTGATGCTGTGTGGACCTTTGGAATTCTTTGAGGTCCAGTGTGTGTGTGTGTGTGTGTGTGTATGTGTGTGTGTGTGTGTGTGTGTTTAGTGCTCTCCAGGGTACAAGGTGGTGAGTGACAGCGAAGGGCTGGAGGATAGTTAGGGGGGAAAGTAATATGGATTGACAGATGGAGAGACTGGACAAGGGATCAGGGAGAGCCTAAAGCAGAGGAAGCTCTCCCCTTTCTATCTTACCTGGGGCAGCACACACCTCCCCTA
This sequence comes from Bramus lutescens, assembly GCA_001685075.1. NCBI lineage: Eukaryota > Metazoa > Chordata > Mammalia > Rodentia > Cricetidae > Bramus > Bramus lutescens. The sequence goes on from LOEQ01001557.1 coordinate 85,913, forward strand.
TTCCCTACAAGCCAGGAAGCTTATACCTGGCCCAGGGCCTAACAATTTCACACTAGCATCACTTCCTTGCTCAGTGTACTGTTTGAGATGCACTGTGGTCCCTGCAGGAAAGGAGAGGTTGCTTTAGTTTACCACCCTAAACAACAGGGCCTTAAGCCATTTTGTAACTAGGGGGCTTCTCACCTTCAGGTTAGGAAGGAGCAGTGTACTTACAGGAATGAAAGTCACAGAATTATCCCAGGTATAAGTGATGTAGGAGGGTCATCTGTCTATGTGTTACTTTCATTGGTTAATAAAGAAACTGCCTTGGCCCCTTTTGATAGGC
>LOEQ01001557.1:96533-122785 GCA_001685075.1 Bramus lutescens
GAAAAGAAAGACAACTCAAAAGAAGTGTGGCTAGGAACTCATTGATCAAAGAGAAGGCTTAGACAGCGTTAGTCTGCCGACTCGCCAGGGAACTGTTGGGGGCATTGCTCCGGGAAGCTCTTACCCCTCACCAGACACCGACTCCCACAATAGAGACATTCTGTCACGCAGGTGCCGGCGTAGGCGTGGCAGTGGTTGTAGATTCTCCCCCGCGATCCATGACTTTACTAGCCTTGGGGAGCTAGTTAGGCTTCCAGTACATGAGGCATGGTCTCCCTCTTGTAGAGTGGGGTCCAAAGCATACTCTTAAGCTAGCTGCCTGAGCGACTCTTTGAGAGTAGGCCACTCTTCTCGGAGATTCCTTCCTTGATAGCTGCCAGCCTTTACTGTTTGAGAAACAATCTCTCTCTGAAGCTGAAGTTCACCAATTTGGCTAGGCTGGATGGACAGTGAACTTCACGGGACCCACCTGCTCCATCCCCTGCCCTGGCCACCCCCAGGGCATATTGAGAGCCTGGCTCCTCATGTGGGTCTGGAAAGACTCCATGCTTTTGTGGCAGGCACTTTACTGACAGTCATCTCCCCAGTTCCATCAATCATCTTTTCAGGGGCCTCCCTGTGTACCTTATTTAAAACAATGGCCCTCAGTCCAAACATGACCCTCTTTATTTCATTCTGGGAGCGTGTCATGACTATATCTGTTGACCTGCCTATTTGCTAGCTTTTGCCACTAGAATGTGTGTTCCTTAAAGAGAAAGCCAAGATAGTGCCTACAATATAGCAAATGCTTAGTAGATATTTTCTGACTTCCTAAAGCAAGGCAGTAGCAACAGAGACTCATGTGAAGTCTTCTGTTGGGACGTGTGGGCCTTGAAGGCCAGGGGTGAGCCTGGGGAGAGAATAGAAGTTATTTTCTGCAGAGGGAAGAGTGATATGGAATCAATTAGGAGGTAAGGTCAAGTTTTGTGCAGGGCATGGGTGGCACACTGGGACAAGGGTCTTGGGTGCCTTCAAGTGATGTGCACAGAAGCCCCATGCAGAAGTTTACGGCAATTATTTGATCAATTCTTCCAATTGACACTCTGTAAATGGAGATTTCTGTCCCACCTGATCCCACAGTCATTCAGTCCCAAGGAAATAGACAGAGCTTATATTAATTATAAACTGTTTGGCCTATTAGCTCAGGCTTATTATTAACTAGCTCTTACAACTTTTAAATTAACCCATAATTCTTATCTATGTTTAGTCACATGGCTTGGTACCTTTCCTCAGTGCAGCATTTTCATCTTGCTTCCTCTGCATCTGGGTGGTGACTGCAGACTGAAGCCATTACACTTCCCAGAATTCTCATAGTTTGGTCGCCCTGCCTATACTTCCTGTCTGGCTACTGGCCAATAAGTGTTTTATTAAACCAATATGAGTGACAAATCTTTACAGTGTACAAGAACATTATCCCACAGTACTTCCCCTTTTTCTTTTCAAAATGAGAACTTTGAATCTAATCTCCTTTGTTTAGCTTTTTTCCTGATCATTGTCAATAACAACTTGTAACTAACACTCTAAACAGATAAACATCTATAATTCATTTTTTGAGAATGTGTATGTAGTTTTCCAGGCTACTTCCTGCTGATTGGGGGTGCTGATAATCTTATGGGAACCTAAAGAAAATTTAGGATTATGTTCAAGTCCTGTCTGGATTTTTTCTGTGAGGATTGATCATCTTGGCCAGCAGTCCTAAGGCTGTTCTAGATGTAGAACTCAGAGGAAACCACAACAGAGGTGCTCTAAACATTGGACCATCTGGGCCATTTGTTCCCATTGGAGATTTTTAGGGGTCTTTCTTGATCAAACCTTATTTTTCTTAACCTAGAATGAATCCACAGCCTCTCATTTCCTATGGAAATAAAAGCAAAACTTCTTCTCCAAAGGAACATATCTTTTTACTTAAATTTTGAAGTTAAGGCATTTTCAAAGCATATATGTTAGATTAATCCAGCAGCATTTATAATCAAATGTTTTATTTTTAAGCAGGGTTGCTTCTTCCTCAGCAGTCAAACAATTCAAAGACAACACAATAACATACAGTATCCAGATTCTCTGTGTGTTTTCCATCTTTATGTAGCTTTTAAAAAAAATCTGGTTTTTTATTTTTAATTTCTGATCTTTTTGAGACAGGGTTTCTCTGTGTATCTCTGCTGTGCTGGAATTCACTCTGTAGAGCAGGCTGACCTTGAACTCACAGAGATCCACCTGCCTTTACCTCCCAAGTGCTGGCTTAAAGGAGTATGCAACCATACCCAACTACTCTTTCTTTTTTAAAGAACTTTCTTTATCCTTTTCTTTTCTCTCCCAAGGCTATGTATATTTTTAAGCATGTAAACTGTTTATGTAGATAGAGGCTGCTCATTCATTTCCTGGCTGCCCAGACCTGAAATAATTACACAGAAACAATATTAATTTCAACACTGCTTTGCTAATCACTTGAGCATATTGCTAGCTCTTATATCTTAAATTAAGCCATTTCCATTATTTTATATTTTACCATGAGGCTTGTGGTTTACCAGCAAGGTTCCGGCTGGTGGCTTGCATCTTTCTCCTCCAGCAGCTACATGGCATCTCTGACTCCACCTTCTTTCTCCCAGCATTCAATTTAGTTTTCCCAACTAGCTCTATTCTGCCCTGTCAGAGACCCAAACAAGTTCTTTAGTCATTAGCTAATAAAAGCAACACATATACAGAAGGACTCCCCACATCAAGTTTAGAGTTTTTTTATTTAACTGAATCTGTCTTTACTGTATAGCTCTTTTTCTGAGAATGTGTGTTGTTATTCTGTTAAGCCTCTCAATACCTCAGTCTACATAAAAGCAAAAATATAGGCAAAAAATTAGTTAGATCAAATTTTCTCTAAACCTTGGAAATCAAACAAAGACTTTCAGAAATCTGGAGGGTGTTTATTAAAAACAACAACAACCAACCCATCTGTATTCAGTGAGAGTTGTGAGTGTTTGCTAGAAGTAGGCCAGCTTAGCATGGCCTGGTGGATCACAGCTCCTTGAAAGACTGAGGCAAGACGATCATAAGTTCAAGGCCCACTAGGGCTCTAGAGAAAGTTCAAGGACAGCTGAGGTAGATTATGGGAGACACTGTGTCAAACTTTTTGTAAAGTAACAGGCCAGATGTGGTAGCTCATATTATTAACCCAAGCACTTGTGAGGCAGAGGTAGGAGGATCTTTGTGAGTTCAGGATCAACCTGGTCTACACAGTGAGTTTCAGGATGGCTAGATAGAACTCTATCTTGGAAAAACAAACAGAAGCACCAAAAAGTATCAAGAGAGTGAAAATATAAGCTGGATTGAGTGATTCACACCTGTAATACTGTGGTGGTTTAAAAGAAAATGCCCAAAAGGGAGTGGCACTATTAGTAAGTATGGCTTTGTTAGAGTAGGTGTGACCTTGTTGGAGGAAGTGTGTCACTATGGAAGTTGACTTTGAGGTCTCCTTTGCTCAAGCTATGCTCAGTGTGGTAGATAGTTGACATTCTGTTGTCTGGGGATCAAGATGTAGAACTCTCAGTTCCTTCTCCAGCAGGTCTTCCTGCATGCTGCCATGTTCTGCCATGATGATAATGGACTAAACATCTGAAACTATAAGCTACCCCAATTAAACGTTTTCCTTTATAAGAGTTGCTGTGGTCATGGTGTCTCTTCACAGCAATAGAAGCCCTAACTAAGACAAATATCATCACTCAGGAGATTGAGACAGGATTGCTGTAAGCTCAAGGGCAACCTGGGCTACAATAATGAGTTTCAGGTCAACTTTGGCCTACAGTATGAGATCCTGTCTCTATCAAAAAATATGGAAACACAATCCACAGAACGGAAGAAATATCTGCTAGTCATTTATAATGGCCTGGTATCAAGATTGTGCATAGAATTCTTACAACTTATTGATAGACACATAATGAATTAGATATAGGAAAGTATCTTAATAGGCATTTCTCCAAAGAAAAACACATGCCTGTGTCTGTGTTGCTGGGAATTAAAAGACCCAGGATTGCCTGTGTACCAAGAAAGTCATTACTACTGAGCCATACTCTCAGCTATAAAGAGATATACAAATGGTCATTAGGCATTCGAAAAGCTATTCAGTATTAGTAGCCATTAGAGAAATGACAAAATTAAAATGACAGTGCAGTACCACTGAGCACCCACTAGGATGATGGTAGCAAATTAGACAGAGAGCCTGTTGACAAGGGTCAAAGGGACTGAAGTCCCCTATCTCTGGTGGGAACGTAGGGTATGACTCCTTTGTAAAATAGTTGGACAGTTTCTGACTGAAAACATTAAACAGAGCCATCATCTAACCCAGAAATTCCTCTCCTACTTCTATACCCGAGATAATTGAAAACATATGTTTACATAAACTTATACACAGACGTTCTTTGTATTACCCAAAGATCCATCTCTGTAAGAATGGATAAACAAAAACTGATACTTTTGAACAATTAAATGTTACTTGACCATAAAAAATAATAAATACAACATGAATGATCTGAAAACATTTTGGCAGATGAAAGCAGTTTGTGTTGTATGAAGTCATTTATATGAAGTGTCCAGACAGGAAAATCCTCAGACAGTAGACCTGTGGTGCCAGGGATCGGGAGGGAGCAATGGAAAGCAATTCCTGGGCAGTATGGAGTTTCCATTGGAGATAATAAGAATATTCTGGAATTAGACAATGGTGATGTTTACATAATTTTGAATATATATCAAAGCACTGTATTGTGTACTTTAAAAGAATGGATGTTACGGTGTTTCAACAAAAATGTTAGGGAAACTAGTTAATACATAGGAGTTATGAATTGAATTCAGTGCCCATGAACTTAAGGACATGTGTTATGGCTTCTAAGCCTTGCTAGGCAACACGGTCCCTGGGAACTATTTCAGGACCTCATAGAAGAAAGGCTTCTTTGAGGGGGCTTTTGGTACCTGTTATTGGGGTGAGCTGGGTGTCTGATATCACAAGTGACTGACCTGGACATACATACATCCCAAAGTGTGTCCCATTCTGTCACTATGAAGATTTTGTCATAGTCTCAAGCTTGTGTTCGGTCTACTCTTGGTCGAAACCATTTCCAGGTGGTTCCTCAGCTTTCCCATGGCAGCAAATTGGATGGCCTGTGGAGCCACTAGGGAATATATGATAGATAGCATTGCTTGGGCTAAACGTGGCACTCCACTTTTGCTTCCTGACTGTTATCTTATCATGGGTCTTTTGTTTTTGTTTTTTTTTTTNTTTTTTTTTTTGGGACAAGTTTCTCTGTGTAGCTTTGGTGCCTGTCCTGGAACTAGCTCTTCTACACCAGGCTGGACTCGAATTTACATAGATCCACCTCTTCCTCTTCTTCCCAAGTGCAGGGATTGAAGGTGTGCACCACCACCACCTGGTGATGGGTCTTACTAAGAATCCCAGGAATGTCCTTTCTCTGAAGTCTTAAACAGGGTAGACTTTGTCCTCTTCAGTTCATCCCTCTGTTCACCTGTCCAGCATTTATCATCTACTTATCTATCCATTCATAAATATTAATCCATCTATACAGCCATCTATCTATCCATTCATACACACACACAGCAATTCACTCATCTATTCATACATACATCCAACCACATGTCTAACTATAATCTATCCATTCATATTCCATATATCTACCCACTTGTCTGATCATCATGTATTCATTCAGAATCTATTAATCTATCTATTCATATGAACATTCAACCATCTATCCACCCACATATTCATCCATCCGCCCATTTATCACCATTCTGTCCATCTCTTCCAATTTACTAGTACCTGCTATACCAGGCTCTTTGTAAAGGGAGTTAGTCAATAGTTTAACCCGGGCTTTGAAATGTTGCAAATGGTGACTGTGCATTGGTTTCCCAGCCACCCAGACCTGAATAATCATACAGAAACTGTATTTATTACAACACTATTTGGCCAATGGTTTAAGCTAGCTCTTATATTTCAAATTAACCCATTTCCATTAATCTATGTATCTCCACGAGGCTGTGCCCTACCACTAAGTTTCCAGCATCCTTCGCCTTCAGTTTCTGCATGGCATCTCTTTGACTCTGCCTACTCTCTCTCTCTCTGTTCAGATTTCCCACCTGGCTTTATTCTGCTAAGCCATTGGCGGAAACAGCTTCTTTATTAACCAATGGTAATAAAACATATTCATAGCACACGGAGGGGAACCCACATCAGAATGTGAGCCAAGTACATTTTTTTTCTAAGTCTTCTGGAGATTTATGAGTTTGGAGTCTTACTGGGACGTGTGGATGGAGAAAACATTTGGCAGTCATGATGACCCAGTCAAGGAGTCCCAGGTAGCTTCATAAAAGCTGAGCTTTCCCACTAATCTTTAATATTTCCTCTCTCTCTCCCTCTCTCCCTCCCTCCCATCCTTTCTTTTTTTNTCATACATACATCCAACCACATGTCTAACTATAATCTATCCATTCATATTCCATATATCTACCCACTTGTCTGATCATCATGTATTCATTCAGAATCTATTAATCTATCTATTCATATGAACATTCAACCATCTATCCACCCACATATTCATCCATCCGCCCATTTATCACCATTCTGTCCATCTCTTCCAATTTACTAGTACCTGCTATACCAGGCTCTTTGTAAAGGGAGTTAGTCAATAGTTTAACCCGGGCTTTGAAATGTTGCAAATGGTGACTGTGCATTGGTTTCCCAGCCACCCAGACCTGAATAATCATACAGAAACTGTATTTATTACAACACTATTTGGCCAATGGTTTAAGCTAGCTCTTATATTTCAAATTAACCCATTTCCATTAATCTATGTATCTCCACGAGGCTGTGCCCTACCACTAAGTTTCCAGCATCCTTCGCCTTCAGTTTCTGCATGGCATCTCTTTGACTCTGCCTACTCTCTCTCTCTCTGTTCAGATTTCCCACCTGGCTTTATTCTGCTAAGCCATTGGCGGAAACAGCTTCTTTATTAACCAATGGTAATAAAACATATTCATAGCACACGGAGGGGAACCCACATCAGAATGTGAGCCAAGTACATTTTTTTTCTAAGTCTTCTGGAGATTTATGAGTTTGGAGTCTTACTGGGACGTGTGGATGGAGAAAACATTTGGCAGTCATGATGACCCAGTCAAGGAGTCCCAGGTAGCTTCATAAAAGCTGAGCTTTCCCACTAATCTTTAATATTTCCTCTCTCTCTCCCTCTCTCCCTCCCTCCCATCCTTTCTTTTTTTTTTTGACATAGAGCAAGCCATTTTTCTTCAAAAGACTTACAAATGTGCAAGCTCTTCGCCAAGGGCTCCTTCTGTACAGCACGGACCCTTTGATCACCAATTCAACTTGTAATCTTGGGGAAGAAAGTTCTCCACTTATTTTTGAAACTGAAATGCAAGCAAAACAAAAGAGCCCCAGCATGAGGCAGTCCAAAGGCTTGCTCTGCTGAGGGTAGTCCAGAGGAGTGGACTGGAGTCTTTGGGAAGGCTGCTTAGAGGTTCTCAGCAGGGGAGTGGCATTCAGAGTGGAAGAACTGTAATGTCCACCTGCCCACCCCCCTGCCTTTGAGAGCATGCCAGAACAGGCTTCTCTCATCTCTCCTCTTTGCTGTCTTCCTCAGGGATTCTTCAATCTTCCTGCTTCATCCAAATCTTATTTTTTTATTCCAGGGCCAGCCCAATTTCTGTCTCTCAGGGTCACGACACCTCCTCATCCCACAGCTATCCATTTACTAAAAATACATTCATAACCTTCTCAGGGTCAAGTCAAAGGCAAACAAGGCCTAGCACCTGCCTTTATTCCCCAGAGCAGGGAAGACAGATGCAGCAACAGCTATGAGACAGCATGCTGTATACCCCAGGGCCGCCATGACTGGGCCAGACCATGGAGGCTGGGGTCAAGTGCTGTTGAGCATCATGCTTTCTAGATGACGTGTCCTATCTCTGCAGCTGGTAGTAAAGGGATGGTCTTGTTCCAGTTGGGCTGTCTTTTCCAAACCTTGTGTTGAAATTTAATAATCACTGTAATAAGATTAAGAGCTGGGACTTCCATAAGAGATTATCATGAGGGTCTGTCCTCAAGAGACTGGGTTGATTGTCATGGAGTGCATTAATTATTGAGACAATGTGTTTCTGGTAAAAAGATTAAATTCAGCTCCATGCAGGCTCCCTTGCCCTTCTGCCATGGCCGGGGCAGCCAGAAGTCTCAAAACAGACAGTACCACCTTGAGCTTGGACTTTTAAGGCCCCAGAATTGTGAGGGGAAAAAATTGTGCTTTATTAATGATCACCTGTAGTATTCTATTATAGGCTTAAAGAATGGCTCAGGCAGCAATCCCTTTCAGGAGAGTTCTACCTGCATGTCCTAATCAATACCCAAAGGCCCTGCTTCCCAACATAATTGATTACAGTGGGGGTAGGATTCCAACTTATGAATCTGGAGGGCATTTCATGACATCCAGGTTCTGCCGTGAGGGCTGCATCAATTCGCGCTAGCTTCTGTACCCAGAATGTAGGGTGGTGTGGCTCAGCAACACTTATTGTCGAGTGCATGACTGCCACACTTCTCCAGCTATCTTAGAGAAGGGTGCTGGGAGACTGTAGTGCTTAAGAAGCGTCCAGCACAAGGGAAGGACTAGGCAGGGGCTAGTATGTTATTTTAATAAAGATGCTACCTTTTCACATGTTCCCTATCTGTGCAGACATGGATGGCATCGTGGGCTTAGCCTTCTAAAATTCCTCAGTTACTGTCAGAAATATTTGACTAATGAGCCAGTTCTTTGCAGACTATCTGAATAACACCTATGTGAGTCAAGGGCTCCTCTCTAGGGTTGAGGGAAGAGAACAGCTGAGAGCTCATCTGAGATGGCCTTGATGATAGCCTTTACAATTGTCCAATGCTATCAGCCTCCTAAGGAGGCCAGTGTGAAGTGCAGACTGCCTGGGACCATTTCTAACACAGTCAATTTGACCCTTCCCAGGGATCGGTCATTAGATCTTGAGGAACAGTAACTTTATCATCATAAATGCAGAGAATGCATTAACATGGTCCTAGAGGGAAGTCAAATCCCAGGAGCCGGGTGACCTAGTCACCTGTTCCAACACCCTCACTGCTCCTGCTGGGTGACCACAGTCACCTGTCCTGACACCCTCACCCCTCCTGCAACTTGTTTTTGGTCCCTCACATCATTCATCCTAGGAAAGAGGCCACTCTGGGCTATGACTTAGCTCTGAGGTGTTTGATCAGGATGTCATAGTCCCCTTACAAAATTGATCAGAGACTCTCACCCACCAGGTTACCTTCCACTATGAGCCTAAAATCAAATGGCCCTTGCCCCTGGGGCATCAGTGGTCTTTCTACAAGAGCAAGACTCTCAGAGGATTGTCTTCTCTCTAGAGAAGAGAAACAGAGAAACAAAGCATGACATTGGTCCCTAGTGCATGGATGTGGGAAGCCAGGATGGTGCTGGGCCAGCAACCAGGCACTGATGCTCTCTAAGTGGCCACCACCTTTATGTGAAGTCACTTCCCTTGCAGAAGCAGGGCCCATGTGAGCCCCTTTGGATACATTGGCCCTGTGAGCCATGAGGATCTTGTGGAAAGACTGAGCCTGGTAAAGACTGGGCCGAGTCATTCTTTAACTTTTAACTGAGTCTGTTAACATTAGAGCATGCTCCTCCTGTCCCGTGAACGGAAACAGTATGCTTCAACGGGGCCTCCTCCACATGGAATACCTCTGGGCTTTGTATTTTAAATTCTCATTGTGTATATCCATTGTAGATGGTACCATGTTACATAAAGACATTTTCATACAAGTATATAAGTTTTGAGAATAGTCTGCGACTTGCTCCTATTCTGTTTAGTTAGTGTGATTGCTGTCTTGCTGAGACAGTGGTTTACCTCACAGTTAAGGATGACCTGGAACTCACTACACAGTTTGAGCTGACCTTCAATCATGGTTCTGCTGCCTTGGGTATCTCAGGAATCTGCTGTTGTATCTGATATACTAGGAAGTTTCTGGAGCCAGCCTTTACAAAACATGGTTTGATGCCAGTTTCTTAGCAATTAAAAGATCAGATGTCTCCAAAAAATTTACATCAACTTAAAAAACCAAATAGCTCCTGGGTTGCGGAAGTGGCCTATTGGGTGATGTGCAAGTGTGAGGACAGAAGCCACCCCAGCTCCCATGTGGAAACCCAGACATGGTGGCACATCATTATAAACCCAATGTTGGCAGTAGGGACTGGTGGCACATCTGTATAAATCCAGTGTTGGCGGTAGGGACTGGTGATGGCTGGCCACAGTCCAGCTAATCTGAGTGCCAGTTCCAGTGAGAGACCCTGCTTCAAAAGCCACAGAAGGGAGCAATGAAGAAAGACACCTTACATTGAGTTCAGGCCTACAACCCTCCCCCTGCTGCCCCATATCTGCAAATACACATGGATACACCACACGCATGCAAAGATGGTCAATTTCTCCTTTCCTCTTTTCTCTTCCTTAGTCAGGGACCTCTTTCCTTGTCCTTACCCCCGCCAGATACAGATAAATGTAGATTTGGAAAGTCATTTCCCCACCTAAAACCACTCTGGCTCTTCCCCATGACAATGGAATTTGTCCTGAAGGAAGTGGGTTGTAAGTCCTGTGCCTTTCAAGGTTCTGCCTGCCTGCCTCCTGCTGTGCCTCTGCTTCCTGGTCTACCACACCTTCCTGTTGACCACACCATCATCCTGGGACCATAGTCTGACTGTGACCCATCACGATGGAACGAAACCCCCTGGAACCACAAGTCCAGATACACCTTTCCTCCGTAAAGCTGTTTCTGTCTGGGATTTTGGCCACCAAGACACAAAATAACTAATACACCCTTTTCTGTCCTCGGTCCAATCACAGTTCCCCTGGCCTTCACTTCACCCCATGCTAGAGGAAAGCACACAGATGAAAGCTTTCAAGACGTGTCTGATGGATGGCTGCACAGGGAGATTGGTCTTATGAGAGAGCATCCATCCCCTCTTGCTGAGATACGCCACTCTGAGGATAGACTTCAGATGCTGGGGCAGAGCCAGGCCAGCTGTGTGGAGCTGCACCCGAGCCAAGCAACTGAATGTCTGCTTTCAGGCGGTCTGAGGAGCTGTTAGAGCCCTCTGCCTCTGAGGCCGCTGTGTCTCTTCCAGTCTCCAAGAAAGGTCACAGAGAGAAAGATTCTTTAGTTCTGGCATCCCACATTTGGTACCACATCTTTGTATGAGAGCCTGTAATTGATGTGCTTGTTTATTCCATCAGCCTTGGGAGTTGTTCAAAAGTCTCAGAACACTAAAGGAAGCCTATCCAATGGAGATGCCTTCTCTGTCAACTTAATAAGCAACATTATCATTCAATCTAGTACCTACATTAACTAACCCCACTTATCTGCTTGTGTGTGTGTGCACACACATGCATGCACATGTATTTCTAGAGTCTAGGCACCCTGGTTTGAATGCACAGCCCCCTAGGTTCTTCAGGCTCTGTGAGAATCACCCACAGGAGGTGAGGCTGAAGCTGTCCAAGTAGGCTGTTTCCATTCTAGGCCAATACCACTATTATAAGTGCTTCATCTGCCTTTAGCTGCAATACATCCTTATATTCTGAGGCTCTTCCATAGCCACATCGCCATCTTTGGAGGCTGAGTCTATTGGCACACTCTCTGGCCACTCCCAAATACTTTCACCAAAGCCGTGTCTGGTGCCTGTGTGGCACAGGGGGAGGTACAGCCTTTCAAAGGAACAACCTTATCCCCTTGATAAGATTTCTTGAAGCAGAATGTCATGTTCTCACCACTCCCATGATCTAAGCCACTTTAAAAGAGTGCTGTATTTTGTTCCGAATGGCCAAATACCACAAACACTACTCAAGTTCAAGGTTATGTAACACTGGCACTCAGAAGGCCGTGTGCAGGAAGAGACGGTCTGCGTTTGGAGGTGGAAGCCTCAGACGCGCTCAGATTCCAAAGAGTATCCAATCCTTCTCAACTTGAGGTGTTAGGCAAGCATGCCCCACCTCTGGAGCAGACTGTTTGCAGCCTTCAAGACACATGTGTGCACATACTTGCGCATTCATGTGCATTGTTCAGCTGAGACACCAGGGTCAGTAGGGGTTACAACGGCTTTCAGTCCCTGATCCCTTTTGACTTCCGTTGTGCAGATATGTATGCACTCTGTGCAAAGTTTGATGCAACAGCCGAGCTCTCACATGTTGAGGGAGAGATCCTTTTGTGTAGTTTTACTGATGCTGGTGTAAAGGAATATTCACGTTCAGCCAGCAATACTGTGGAAGGGTAGGTATGCGGGTGCCCAAATCCTGCGTGCTGGGAGACAGGCTGCCGTTTTTTCCTAAATATGGTGGGGTTCTGGCGACACAGATTATACTGCAGTGGTGTGGCTCTCACACGGAGGCTGGAACAAGTCACCTCACTATGTAAACGAGCAACTGGAACATAGAACTGTAGTTTCAGTAATCATTTTCCCCAAACATTTTAAGCCATTGATCTAACTCAAATGAGGCCCAGAAAGACTAGCTTGAGTTCATGCAGGAAGTTAATAGCCAATCAGGATCAAGACCCTCTTTACAGACCAGTTCTAACTAGAGTTATAAATTCCCTCTACTCTCAGTGAAGACTGAAATTTTTGGAGTTTTGCCAGAGCAGATGTTAGAAGATCAAGGCAGTAGGTAAGATCTTTATGACAATCCCTGTCCAGCTAAGGATTTTTACACAGTATGTATTACTAGTTGGATTTTAAAGTGGGCAAGTAGACAGTGGTGACACCAGAGATGAGATTTTAGGATGGGTTGCCCATGTAGGGGACAATGGCTTAGAATTCAAGGGATTTCTCTTCTAACTGCATTTGCTGGCAGTGAATACAGAGCAGGGATAAAGCAGCTGTTCCCCCTTTTCCCCCACTTTGCATTTCTGTGCTGGGCTCAGGAGGAATTTCACTTTGGCTGACCTGACAAGCCCAGGAAGGAACCAGGTGCAAGGGAGGTGGACTCTCTGGAGCTGGCCTTTCGGGAACTCTGGCCAGGCTGTGTTCAGAAGCCACTTCCAATGGCCTATGAAGCCTCGGGGCTGCTTTGGAGAAAACCCTCCTGTGCTGATGGACTGCTCCTCCTCCGAGGGTTCTCAAGGAAGGGGGTAAAGAATTCAGTGATTCATTCCCCCATCTGACACCCCCTTTAAATCCTCCCGCTCTGACCCACTTCTGTGGCTGCATTCAAGCCACCCCATCTGCAATGAGGTCATCTTATTGGGGGCACAAAGGATTCCAGGGGGAACACACATCATATACTGTGGCTAGTCACAGCACTCATTCCTCCTGGCTGCTCAGGGCTAACAATGAACCTTGTCAACGTTTTATGTGCTTTCAAGAGAGACTCGGGTTAGAAGCCTTTCAGTGTATACCCCTCAGGCACACAGTGCAGTTAGTATTACCTCCTGGCTCTAATGAGGGCCTGGGAACAGCTTGGAGTGGCCTATAATTAAGTACATTTAATAACAAATGCACACACGTCTTAGGTGCTCTGAGAAGTGAAAACCAAACATCTTTCCCCTCCCTCCTCATCTTCCCCTTTGACAAATAAGAAAACAGAAAAAGTCCATTTTCTCTTTCAAATAACAATTGCAAAGGATGTTGGGCTAGTGGGGAAGGGAAACTTAATTACTGGAGCACATTCTTTTCATGTTTAAAAAAGAATGGTTCTGCTTGCTCAGGCTCTGTGTGGAGATCTGTGAAGGGCTGACATCTTGAGCTACTTTTGTATGCTACTTCTAAAGGCTGCTGGGGGCAGTGACCCTTGGGGCTAAGCTGCCCCCTTATGGACATTTCCTCAGCTCACTGCTATGCCCGGGGATAAAAAGCAGCAATTACAAGATTCTTCCCAGAAGTGTCCCATGCCCTAGTTCCCACAGCTCTGAGCTCCTGGAAGCATGCTGAAGGGGTTTATGAGGACACCAGCTAGGGGGGCCGCTCAGGAAACAAAGACAGGTCACAAAGAGTCATGTGGAAGAGACAAAGGGAAGGCAGTGGCAGTCGCCATGAAGTCAAGGAGCAGAAAGAAACTTGCGAGGTGGGTGAGGGGCTCACACACACACTCAAAAGGTGAGGAGGGATATCTAACCTTGTCTACCTGCCTGTGGCCATGGATATCTCTAAGGCTCCAGGTCTCCATTTGTAAGGCAATGCTAATAGTTCAATGAAAAATCAAATCTATGATCAAGAACCTTGTGAAAGCAATGGTAGAAAGCAGTCAGTAGCAATCTTATAAGACATGAGAGCGAAACGACGCATGACACAGAACCATTTAGCGTACCCAATGTACAGTAAGTCATCAGCAGATGGGATTATTAGTCACGTGATTACATTTCTAAGGCACTTGATGAGTCAGAGTTTTGTGCATTTGGGGATATTTAGGCACCTGGAACAGGCAAACCAGAAAAACAAAGCAGGCAAACACCGGGTGGTAACACAGTCTCGGGAATCGACTGCTTTTTTATTTCTGTGACAACTGATGAACAGGAGATGGGCGTTAGAATTGGGTGACATTTCTTTTGCCCTATAGTTAAGCGAAATGAATTTGCAGGCCTGTACAATGGCAGTGTACATGCCTAGGGTAACATCATCAATGAGATTAGTTTTTCCAGCTTACAGTAAGTAAGCACACACATCAGACGCTCCCAGCACTTCTGACGTCATGGCCAGCTGCGAAGAGCATTTTATTAGACGGCTTGTGAGAGCCATCTTGTTGGAGCATGTGTTTCTAAAAATGTGAGTAGGTACACTTGAAAAGGAAATTTAGCTGAAAAGTGTCTCTCTTTAGTTAAACCTAAAGAAAAAATCTCCAGCAAACATCAGCCAAACGTATTCCTTTCAACTTTGTGTAATCTGTCAGACATAATTTCTCTCATAAGCATTTGCTACTTTCATCGCTGCAATTTGGACAGCAAAGTGTTCTCCACTGTGGGACTCTGGAAAAGCACTAAAGGCAGGATGCAGGGAACTCAGGGCAGGATATTTTTATCCTTGAGGGGAGGGTAGGATACTGGCTCTCTATTATCTAAAGAACCATTCAGAAGCCACGTGGGACAGCAGGCACCCTGAGGATCTTTTGATTCCTTTCAGTCAAGAGAAGGGGATTTTTAAGAGAATCCAACACCTTATAAAGTACTATTGCTCAAATGCTTTTCAGTAGGTTAAAGGCTGCAAAATTGTTATTTGCTGGGCAATACACAGTGGAGAGAAAGTAAAAATAATTCTAGACAGGAACATGTTGGGTGGGGTTTGCAGACTTAGCCCTTAGTGTTAGCTATGGCCTTAAAGGCTTGGCTATGGGATGGCAACCGGCAACGGATGACGTATTAAGGCAAAAGTGGGTATTTTTTTATCCTTTGGGTTTGGCACTAGACCAAGTACCGTAGTTCCTGCACCTACTTCCTTCAACCCTGACCTTTTAAGAAATGCAGGTCAACCCATTTCCTCTGCAGACCTAAACCCTTCCAGAGTGCATTTCCATTTAGAAGTCCACTCACTGCTGGACAGCAGGTCTGGCCACGGCCCAGACTGGCATGGCTGCTGTCTTTTCAGAGTTCTCTCTACTTCCGTCTGGCTTCCAATCCTGGGTGGTGAAGGGTGCTTCTCAGATACTGGACAGCATGGTGGAGGTGAAGATCTGTTGTAAAATCTGAGGGATCTTCTGGGTGTCCATAGCGACAAAAGACCGGCCGGCTGGCAGAGTTCTCTGGAGCCTGCCAGAGGGAAGGGGAGGAAATCACCATTGCAGATCAAGGCTCCCATTCCAGCTCGGCCAGCCACAGCATCAAAGTGGGGGTCTTACAACAGCATGTTTTCACTTTCTCCTACCTTGCCTGCAACTGAGTTGGCTGTCACAGGGCAATGAAAAGCCTGGGAAAACATCAGCTAGAGAGGCGGGGAAAGCAGTGAGCCCAAGGGAAGCTCTTTTCTGGGAGAAATGAGTGGTTCTGAAGTGCTATTGGTTCCTGCTATGCTGTTCTCCCGTGAAAGGATGGTGCCCAAGGGGCCCATCTGGAATTAGCTCACCTGCGTCTGGCCGACTAATGTGGCCTTACGCTGTACTTCCAAAAGTTTCTCCTTAGAAAATAGGCCTCAACTCGCTGCACAGTCAAGTCCCCAAGTGCGTCTCTTGTTCCTTTCCCCATCACAGAACATGAAATGCAATCTACATTATCAGACTTCTGCTTTGATGATTCCCAGGTTGAGCAGGCTCATGGTTAATTTTGAAAAAAAAAAATGTCAATTTATCATTTGGAACAAAAGGCCAACTTTGAAGGCAATAAGACGGTTAGACAGATATATTGAAAAGAATACCGCCTTTCATTGTGCCAATGAAGTTTGGTTTTGGAATGACATTTAATAAAAGTCAGCCATTCTGTGTAGGATCATATATTTGGCATGCTGGGCAGACCAGCTAAGTCTGTACTCAGTCTTTTGCCAGTGGATGTTGGACCATTTCCCCAGGAAACCACAAGGGTATTATTGTGCTTTCTTAAGTATTCCAACAGGATCTGTTCACTAGAAAGAAAAAAATGCCCGCTTCAGCTCAGCCAGCACTTGTTGAGCCTGCTGCCTGCCTAATGCTGGGCTGGCGCTGGGCAAATGTGCACAGAGAAGGCTTTGAGCAGTGGAAGCTTCCAGAAAATGTGAAGTGCTAACGCATAAAAGTGAGAAAAGTGTGTGCAGTCAGCTGCACTAAGTGAGCATGAGTCTGTGATACGGAATCTGTTCTCAAGCTCACTGTGGACACAGCAGCGTCCATGGGGCTGGACCCTCCCTGGCTTGTGAGGGTCTGGACCACAGAGCACAGCATGTGGCAGAGGCAGAAGCGGAGGCAGGCCCTCTGTAAGACAGAATAGTTGTTTTTTTCTGAGATACACTTTCAGTTGTGCTTTCTGCCTTTTATGAGTATGTCAGGCAAAGAAAACCACAAATGCTTTCCGTCAGTGTTTTTAAGTTATGGGAGTGTTTCCTGGTCTCTCCTTTTGGGTCATCCCTTGAGGCACTGACTGACTATAAATTCCTACAGTTACCATGTAGCATGTTCACTATAGCATAAACTACACATACACAGTCTTCCTTTGTGTTCTCAGGGTCTCACCTACTGGTCTCTCCAGCGAGAGACACAGATTTACATACACACATACACATATAGGCATATACATGTATGCTTATGTATATACATGTCTAAATATATACTTATTCATTTACAGAAGTTTGTTTATGAGGATATGTATATATATGCTCATGTAAGTCTCCATATGTCTGTGGTAGTATGAATGAGGATGGCCCCATAGGCCCCTCCTCTAGCTCTCCACTACTGCTCCAGTGCCATGTCTGTCTGCTTCCTACCATGACGACCATAGACTAAACCACGGAACCATACACAAGCCCCAGTTACATGCTTTCTTTATAAGAGTTGCCTTGGTCTTAGTATCTCTTCACAGTGATAGAGCAGTGACTGAGACGGTGTCTGTTTACACATCACACACACACACACACTACCGAGAGATGAATACAGGTTTTGCTATGCTGGGGAATTTACTGTTGTTGGGTTCCTTTATTTTTTATTTTGTGCAATGCTGCGGATTGAACCTGGGACTTCATGTATTGCTAGGCAAGTGTTCTACCACTGAGCTACAATCTCAGCTCACTCTATTTACTGTTTTGAATATAATTTGAACACAAACTGATTAGACTGGGCTTGGGGGTCTCTGTAAAGTACCTAATCTATAAAATACTATCTAACTTACTGGGGGGAAATCAATTTGATAATTATTTTATAAAACAATTAAAATTATAAATTCTTGTCCAAAAAAGCCTAGAGCATTATGTTCCTTGCCCAAACAAGCCAGGGCATTGTGCACCCCAAGAGCGACATTAGACACCCTAGACCCTGTTCTACTTGCTCTCCCCAGCCCCTCAGGCTGAGGTCTGAGAAACAAACATGTCAAATGTTTACTATACCTGCTGTCTGCTACTACAATGCTTACCTGGCTGCTTGGTCCCCTAAGGAGCCAATAAATATGGCAAAGGCATTAACTTGAGGGTCACTTGTTAGGATCTGGGCAAACCGGGCAGGATTTATTCCATATCGCGACAGATTGGCATCACTTAAGATGATAACAAAGTATTCATCAGCTTCTTCTTTGGTAATGTCCTTGATGGCGTGCTCTGTCCCCTCGAGGGTGTGGTCCCCGCTCATGCAGAACTGCGAGTGGGCATGCATGGTCTGGAGGGAAGAGCCAGGGCGCAGAAGCCACGGGTGAGCAACTCCTTTTCACAAATATGACTTTTGTACTGCCGGCGTGCCAGTGTGCGGGGCTGACTTTCTTTAGAAACAGGCAGTGTTCCCAAATGTTCACAATGAACTCTTTTAAAATCCAACCTTCTATTTAAAGCAAGGAAATATGTGTTAACCCCAAAGAAAGGCAAGAAGGAGGAGAAAATGAGGAACAGGTTGAAGTCCCAGTACACAGTTAATCTGAAATGCGAACACTGTTTCCACTAGCAAAGGAGTAAATCCGTTTAAAAATCATGATGTCTACTGCAGATTTAACCATGTGAAACTGAATTTATCATTCAAAAAGACTAAGAGAAATATAAGATTTAGAATACAGAATACCCTAAAGGGCTATTCTTTCCTTTTTATGGAACATGTCTGATTATGAGGAGTTCTGATCTTAGATGCTCAAACCCAACAAAACACTGATTACTCTGAAACCAAGCAGGGAAAATTTAAATTTAGTTAGTGGAAAAGGGGATTTAAACAGGAAAGACAGCTTCTATTCAGTGCTTGAGAGTGTATATTTACTGCTTCTTCAGTGACGCCTCCTAGTTTTTATCTGACAGAGATTCTCACACTATAGAAGGAACAGAATGAATTTACCTTCAGAATTTCTAGTCTCTGCTTGTTATCCTTGGGGATTTTGTTAGCTGAAACAAGGCGAATGTTGTAGCCATCTCCTGAGTGTCCAGCGATGTCATACTACACACAAGAGAGTCAGAGAGCATGGGAGTCAGTCAGCAGCAGAACGATCCTTGGTCCTCTAGACCCCAACTCTGGATTGTTCCAAGTTCAACGTTTGGCCACAAAGGAATACAGAAAGAGAGGCAGATATGTGCTATCCACAAAGGCAAACCATCGTGGACTCATTCTGTTTGAGTCCACCTTCCTCTGAGATCTCGGCCCCTGGGCAAGAGGTGGGAAGTATGATGAGGGCTTTAGGGGCTACCCCAAAGTTCATGTATAAGTCTCAAGGGAGACTTTGTAAGAAGCGCACACACAGTATAAAGCAGAATTCCAGCTGCCATGTCTGTGTTCTCTATACTCTCTCCATAATTGCAGTCAAATCTGGTAAACATAATGGGATATCACTTATGATTACATTAACTTCCATGACAAAAAGGATTCTGCCGATGTAATTAAGTTTACTTGACTAGGAGTTAATCAGAAGGGAGGCTATCTAGTGGTCCTAACCTAATCACACAGAGCCCTTTCAATGCAGAGTGGTTTCCTGGCTGCTGATAGAAAGGAAAGATAGATTTAAAGTGTCGGGGAGATCTGACATGAAGGAGTTAACTATGATTGAAATGGAGGGGATCCTGGACAAGAGCATCAGTAGCCCCCAGAAGTTGAGAGTCCAGGAAAAGGGACCTCTGTTCATGATTCGGAGCAACTCAATTCTACCAACAAGTGCAGCCTGAAGCTGCCCCTTCCTCAGAGCCCCAACAGAGAAGCATACACCTCTAATTTCTAAAAGTAAAACATACTCATAGAAATTAAAGCACAAAAAGGTCAAAATTATCCACAGTCATATTCAAGATAACCTCTGAAAACATTCTATGACAGGGCCCTTGGGCATTTAGTTCCTTCCAAAGGATATGCCGAGCTGCAGAGTCACATGCAAACACATCAGCATCAACATAACTCTGGATGATGTTGACCATGTGACTGTATAATATGCTTTTCCTTCCACTTGTTAATGCACAGCATGTATCTTTCAGCTTAGGAAGCTTTTTAATTCTCTATTTTCTGACTGTTGAGAAGAGGTCAGCACTGGGAGCCAGAATTTGAAAATAAGTCAGAAGTGAACAATGTGGGAGAGGTCAGTCTTTGCCACTCCTAGTGTTCCTCTGACCTCTCCCTCTGACCCCTCCCACTGTCCCTCTGACCCCTCCCACTACCTCTCAACCCCTCCCACTGTCCCTCTGAATCTCCCGCCTCTATAGGAAGGTTGGGACACTTGGCAACTGAAGTATCTGTAAGGAAATTAGTGTGGTCTGGGGATGAAGACTTTAGGGGACATTTGGGATATCTGACAGTCCGGTATTAACCAACAGCTATCCTCCAAACACCTCCTGTAAGCCCCCACTAAGTGTGATGGGGATGCAATCAAGCCGTTTCCTATCTGTGCCTCTGAAAATAAGCTCTTTGAAGGCAAGGTCTTACGTGCTTCACCTCTGCACTTTGCAACAATGTCGAGCATAGTTCCCACAGAAACGTCCTGAGAGCTTGCAAACAATGTGGGCCACTATCAGCTCGCCTTTGGTTTGTGGGCTACATTCTTTTAGAAACAATCTAGAAACCAGAATGCTGTTTTTTCCTAAGCCAGATGACAAACGCAATATAAGGAAGGCTGCCACGTCTGAAATGGGAAGCAGAAAAATTCCTAGTGAAAGTGTCCCACGTTAAAACAGGAAGTGGATGAGGTTATCTAGGAAAGATGAATTCCATTTGGGATGGGCCGAAACTGTGCTGTGGAGATGCTGGAGATGAAGACACTGTATCCATTCCCAGGAGGATATAACTGGAGGGGGCTACACAGGATGGCTAAACCTTTGAAAATTATAAATCTGGCTACAAATTTCCAGGTAAAACATGCTCTTATCCCCTACTCTGATAAATGTTACATCTTAGGGGCCTGTGAAGCCAGGATCCAATTATGAGTATGTGACTTCCTTGAAGCTTGTGGAACATGGCAATACAGGGAGATCTTGCCTCTGGTCCCGTCTGGCTGTCCCCTAGACCTTGATATACATACACCACCTGAGCCTGCCCTAGAAAGGCAGACCTAAGAATGGAGCCCGAGAAGGACCTGAGAGAAGAGGTGGGACATTCATCAGGGTGGTTAGAAGTTAGATGAAGGCCTGGCCCCTAGGTCCCATGTCCACCTCCCCGGGGAAGGCTTGGTCAGTGGAGAGCTAGAGCAGGAGCTGAGGGGTTATGTATGCTTTGCTTCCTCCTCCCCCTTTTTGTGGGACTGTGCATTGAGCCAGGGCCTCAGCTGCGCTAGGCAAGCACTTTACCACTGTGTTCTATCTCTAGCCCTCTTTTTTATTTTGAGAGAGGGTCTTACTAAGTATTCCAGGCTAGCTCTGAAATCACTGGTATCCAGGTGGGTTAGAACCTGCAAAGCTCCCATCTGAGTAGCTGGGCCCAGGCCTGTACCCCCAGGGTGCTCAAGTACCTAAGAGGGACTCACATAGAGGGAAGGAGCTGATTCCCACACTGCACTGCGGCAGGAACGACTCAGTTTCTTCCTCCCTTTTAAGGGGTGGTAGGGATTAGATAATAATGGATGTGACCAGGTAGACCTTTACCCATGTATCTCAACATGTTTAAACAATAATTTCCCTCTCCTTAGAACTGTCTGAGTTCAAGGAAAACATATATGAACCCACTCTGTTATTATTTGTGTGAGATTATGTAGCCCAGGCTAGTTTCAAGCTCATGATCCTCTTGCCTCAGCCACTCAATGTTAGCATTAACAGGAGTGTGGTATCACAAGCTGAAGTCATTTATTTCCATTCTCTAACTCTTGACCCTACTGTTCACTCAGGCTGGGCCTTGCCAGTACCATCGTGTAAACTGTTGGACAGGCCACATACGTTTCCATGGAGTAGCACAGGATTCAAAAAACAAGAGCCTCATTGTCCCTATCAACCACCCAATGTTAAGGCTGTGATTTTTCTAAGTGGCCCACAAATTATCCTGGAAATCTTCGAGGAGTCTTATTCTTAGCATTCAGCATAAATACTAAATGACAGCTGTTGAGAGGATCTCTCTCTAATGCTTCTTTGCCTTAAAATTTGTTTGAATCCCCTTTGCTAGGTTTATTTTGAAAGCCTCATTCCTTTAGAGGAAGGTATAACAAATAGAAAGCAAAAACATGTCTCAATGAAGACACAGATCTGCATCTGTTAATCCAAGACACTACAGAGAAACAGTGAGCGATTCCCCAAACTTTTCCTACATCTCTCCTTAAGCTTTTAGTGTCTCGTGACCAATATTTCTATGTCAACTACTGAGTCCATTCTGAACGGATTCAGCAAACCATGCATTTTTGGGGGGAGTCCTATCTCTGGGTAGTAGCACAAATATACTTAGAGTCTAAACCCGATAGGATGACTAGTCTCCATATTTAAACTCAAGGAATGTCCTTAAGGCACTGGGAAAGGAGGAATTACAGGCACTCAGCTAAGTGTGTAACAGAAGGAATTTCTCAGCAGGCATCTCTCTGTGAGTCATCTTTCTATAGTCTTCTGGGAAGTAACAGCCTTCCTGACCAAGATACCATCAAAGAAATCATGTCTACCATACCACATTTGCATGGTGAGATATTAAACGTAGAAGATAAAAGATGGTAAAATAGGTTTACTTTTGAATGAATTGCTGAAAATACTGATTTGGCATAAGTTTGGGCATAAGTAAAACAGAAAAAAAAAAGGATAAAGTAAGAAAGATCCTCAAACGTGGGGTTAGAAGTCCTGGCATTTTACTGTCTCGTGGAGTGGACTGGGCCAAGTATTTAACTTTGAATCTTGGTTTTCTCAGCTGTGGAAAGGGGATGGTGAAAATGATGCCTAGCCCTAAGGTTCTATGCCAATTTAATACCCAAGAGAAGGAATGGAAAGCCGGCTTCCCGCAGTCTGAGGAGCACTGTGTCTTGTATTCATCTCTCGAGGGGAGAATGATCCCTACAAGTGAGGTGAAGATTAACTGCACTTTCTAAGGAGGAAAAGTCCTCAGAGTTACAAGGAACATGACTCAGGAATGGGTTCTAGAATAGTGGCTTTATTATTATTATTTTTTTCTGTATTGAGGACAGAACCTAGGGCCTTGTATATAGGCTAGGTGTCCTGGTTAGCTTTATCGCTAACCCAGGAAAAGAGGACCTCTGTTGAAGAACAGCCTCGTCTGGGGTCCTATCTGTGAGTGACTGACTGATGGGGGACCCAGCTGTGTAGATAGCTCCATATCTAGACAGACGAACCTGGGCTGTATAAGAAAGCTGAGCACAGCCATAAACAGCATTCCTCCATGGTTCCTGCCCCGACTCCCTCAGTGGATGGAGACCTGGGAGTGTGAGCCAAACACGCTTCTCCTCCCTACAGTGCTTTTGGTCTTGGTGTTTGTCACTGCAGCAGAAGGAAACCAGAACACGAAGCTCACATATACACCTTCATAGAAATACTGTATCTTAAGTTGTTGTCTCCAAAGCCCAATTTCTGATGAGAGAATAAACTATTTTTCTGATACTGTTCTTTGAATGCTTACTAGAAAAATAGTCGCCAGACTTTTGGTGTTACTGGAGTACTTTGAAAAGAAAGTCTATTTTAAGATGACAATGAAAACTCCCAGGAGCTTGGAGAAAAGAACAAGCTTGAGTGAAGCTAAAGGAGGAGGAAGGTTCCTGGCGGAAAGAGACCAGTTTATACAACCAACAGCATTCCAAGTGCTGTGCGGACGTTGGGATGCGGCTGATCATCAGCTTGGAGCTGACGCTGACGTCAGGAAACTGCTGTTCTGGGAAGATGTGAAGTCAGCTGCTTGAACCCTCGGAGGTACTTTAAAGACTTCGAGTGGCTCAGCTAATGTCATGCTGCTGAATTACCTTTCTGTCTCAGTAACTCTCATGCTCGAGGGTCCCTGTGGTTTGGCACGGGCTGTGCTAATGGCGAATAAGAGTGGAGGCAGACTCCAGACTCTTGAGTGAGCCTTCAGGGCAGACTGTAATGACCCACAAGTCAGCACTGAACTCTAGCCAAACACAACACAAGCGGATGCCAAGAGGAATGGGGAGCACACAGACCACCCCACCGAGGGGTTGGGGATGCTGCTGAAGGCTGAGAAGCAAACACAGAGTCGATGCCTTCGACAGCCCAGGGCTGACTGCAGAAGATTAAACTAAGAACTGTCTGGAACTGAGGTAGGAGCTTCAGATCACATGGCTAGGTCCTAAAGGCAAAGTGTGACGCTACCCTGGGAACTCCATAAACCATCATCTGCTCATGAGTCACTTTCTGTTTTCTGAGGAAGTTACGAACTCACAGTAATTATTACTGGACCTTTTCTTCTTTCAAGAACAAGAAGCTGAAAGTACGGAATAATGATGACATAAGGAATATCAACTATTTCTAAAAACAGACCAAAAAAAATCAAGTATTCTAAAATGAGCAAAAATCCACCAATGCGGCTGGAATCTGAGAGGGGACAGAGCGAGTCTCACTTCCTTCTCCTCTTTCTTTGTACTGTGTGCACCTATTATTCCTCATGTGCCCTCAAACACTTCATTAGAAACAGGAAAAGCACTCAAAGAGTTTGGGACTCTGTCACCCTCCTGTCCTCTACAGAGGGGGCCTTGGAGCCCCAGCAGAGACAGGAGGGCCTGTGGCCAAACACACCTCAGACATGTGGCAATCTGACAGTCTGCAATATGCAAGGATGGAGGGAAGACTCAGAAAGAGCTGAAGAAACAGATGTTGGGGCAGGTTCAAACCCAGGCCCTTCTGCACACCAGGAGGGCTGCGGTTATTTATACTGGTCCATGGCTGTCTAGACACCCACTGGCCATCAGGGCTCAAAATGATTTAAATACACATTTTCTATTTAAAAAGAAATCAAGATGCAGTCACATATGGATGGAAAAGCTGAATGGCAGTCCTCAGGAGCCTGCTGCTTCATCTGCTCCAACAGGAGCCCTTTAAAGACTGGCCACCTCTGGCTCCCACAGGAGCCATGTCATGTCTGCCACCATGCTACTCAGAAGCGGAAAGTCTCTTCCTGGATTTCTCTGAGCAGCCTGTCCTCATCCTGTCAGTGTGAGCCTTTGAACTCTTTCTCATGCTAAGTCATGCGCTATACGCATTTGGACCCTTTGCCCAGGGACCCCAGGAGGGCCACTGGGCTGCATCCTTCACCAGGAGCCTAAGGGAAATGACAAATCAATTTGATTCTTGTTTGTAGAATAAAACAGAGACATGGCATGGGAAAGCCGGCTCAAGGCAACTGAGTCGATTGTCTGTTTCTCGAGGGTTGATTCAGTACAAAATCTAGAGTTCTATTGGGCTGTGTGTCTGTCCCAGTATCTGTACACACCACGTCTCCCTTTGGTATGTGAGGTGCTCCGGGTATCTGCTGTCAGGTATCTGATGCCAGGACTTCCTGTGCGGCAGCACAGCAGCTAGGGAGTTCCTCCTACCCTCAGACCTCTGAAATGGAAGAGTTAGTAGCACAATGAAGGAGAAGCTGGGGATGTGCAGAAGGCTGTTTTCTCCCAGAAGTGCTCCTTCATGTTGGCTGGGGACCTTCATTATTGTCTGGTCACTGTGTGGAAAGAGAAAGCGAAGCAGAGAACAGGACATTGCCAGGCTGTGCACAGGCCCCGGCTGGTGATGGGGAAGCAGGAGCGCGGTGCTAGGATGAGGATGCACAGTGAAACTTGAGAACAGACTTTCGTGTTTGTAGGAAACGTCACACAGCTTTTGTTGCATGCTTTTCTCCGTGGGAACCAGAGGTTTATCAGGCCCTTCAGTTACTATTAGAACGGGGAAGCAGCTGGCCACTTTCCCCGAGGACAAATGACCGGGCGAGAGGACGGTGTCTGAGGTTCTGGGTGGAGTCTGCACTGCTGACTCACTCCTGAGCAGAAGTGATCCCTAGCGCATGCCATGCCATCACCTTGAACTTCTCCTCGTAGTTCTCAAAGGCTTCCATGACCATGCACACGGCCTCCATGGAGCGCTCCAGCCGGCGATCCACCCCGTTGAAGCGGTACATACTGCCGGAAACGTCTACCACTAGGCGCAGGCGCTTGGGTTTCTGCTGTGGGCTACCCAGCTGAGGGA
>LOEQ01001557.1:122792-137733 GCA_001685075.1 Bramus lutescens
GGGAAACCATGGTCAGCGGCCATCCTGGATTCTCACCAGTTCTGCAGTGCCAGCCCAAGGTGGGCAGATCTGCCCCAGGCTCAGGCCTACACAGGTCCCAGCGGGTAGAGGAACCACATGGGAAGCGCTTCCTCTGAAATATAGTAAAAGCTGCCTTCTGGAGGCGGACAGCTCAAAAATAGAGGTTTAAAAATACAGACCTGGAGGCTAGAAACCCCATGTCATTTATGCTATGTCTCAGCACCCCGCCCCTGCCAGCCCCATGAGAGCATGTGTAATTGGAAGGGGAGTCCACATCAGCTTCACTTGTATCTGTCACTTAAAGATCATTCTCTACCTGGGCTGAAGAGGGGCCAGCCTACTAAGGCACGGCTATGCCAGAGGAGTCTCGCCAAGAATATAAAGAAGCATTTTCAGAACAGCTCAATTCTTTAAGCTTTTTTTTTTTTTTTTGAGCCAGTGAACTAGTGTTTCTTTTTTCTTTTCTTGGCAGTTAAAATGGCATTGAGTTGCTGTCTGGCAGAAACTACTGATTAAAACGTGAAACCTTATGGGATTGGTTTGGAGCCCAGATCTGCCAATGTGGAAAATTGAAAAAAGTTTGTCAGTAGTAATAAATAAGAAAAATCCCAGATTATTCTGTTAAATACTTGTTGACAGGCATGAAAAATAATGAGCAGAACTAGTGATTTCAAGAAAATACTATAGGGGTCTGGTGAGAGGGCTTGGTAGGTAAGGTATGTGCCCTCAAGCCTGACAATCTGAGTTCGAGTCCCAGGGCTGCACGTTGGAAGGGGAGACCTGGCTCCCACAAGTCCTCAGACTTCCACATGCCCACTGTGGCATGCATGGCCCACACACATACACAAGATAGATCAATAAAAACTGTAAAGCGCTATAGATGCTTAGAGGCTAACAGCAGGCAGCCAGGTGAATACATTCCTTTAGAACTTGCTGAGTCTGCCCCAGTTAGAAGCGGTGGCACACACGTCCATGACTAAGTCACAGATGTGTCTGAATGCTTGCTTACTTACCACAGTGACTCAGTAAAGGACGCAGCTGTTGATTCATGGCAACGGCACAGGAATAAGAGCTCCCAAATTACCACCAGATCCACTCCGAGTAAACATTTCAACACAGTGGCGCGCCCACTCTCTCACTGCGCCCCTGCTCTCAGCCGCTACTCAGCAGGTTTGATTGTCCAAGACCACAGAAAAATCCCAGAGTTCACTAACATTCAATATTTGACTACGTATGACAAATGCTTATTTACTATAATTAGTGTAACTTAGGGCAGAATTCCTTGTTTTCTGAAAACTGAAGGCATTTGATGGACACAGACTGACTTCCAAGAGAGCAGGAAGCCACGGAGATTGCTCTGTTGCTTGAAGAATCCTCTGGGATCACAAACAACAGTGTCCCCGTTTCTCTGCCCATGGAGTACCCACTCTGCATCTGGGGAGTGGACCTGTAGGCAGCCACGCCGTGGCTTTCTGGAGGTTCTGCTGATGGGATACTGGTGGTCAGTACTTGTTCTCTTGCTTCCCTCTGAGGTTGCCTGGCCTGGGTGGGGTAGGAAGGCTGGCTTACCGTCTACTCAAGACTAACTCCATGAACAACCTTCTTCAGCTTAATGAACTAGCATCTTCAGGGCTTAGAATTTACTCCCTTCTCTGCCTGGTTGGACTGTAGGTCACAGTTTGATCCTTGCTGCTAAGACCCCTAGATTTGATGAAGGCTTACCCTACCTTTGAGCTGATTTTGAGACAGGGTGTCTTTACGTAGCCCTGGCTGTTCGGGAACTTGCTGTACAGATCAGGATGGTCTTGAACTCACAGAGCCTCTGCCTCCTGAGTCTTGGGATTAAAAGAATGTATCACTAGGCCTGGACCTTGTATCAACTGTTTTTAAATGATTATATCTATATCTATAGATATAGATAGATACAGAGAGAGAGAGTGTTCCATGCCTTGATGAGACTTTGTATTTATCTGTCCTTACATAATGCTTTCTGTAGTTGTATATTTTGGGTTAATGTTTTGACACATTTCATGAACTCTCTACAGAAGATTGAACTATGTGGATCTGAGGCTCAGTGCTCCCCATTACTTACTTGAGGTTCCAGATCACCCCGACGTTTGTAGATGGCTTTTTCTCCAGCCAGCCCATCAATGATCTTGGCATCGTCTAGTTCCCCAGTAGCTTGATGTCTTAGCCACTGTCTTTCTTTACCTTTGGCCTGCAATGTCACAACACATGAATCTTTATGTACTCTGTCCTATAGTTCTTTGATACACTTTTGTGCATGAATAACAGGAAACACACCGGGATCCTATCAGTAGGAGATGGTTCTGCAAGAATGTCATCACATGTTCCCTGCTCTGCTTACAAGAAAGACTTTTTGACTGTGTTCTGTCAGTTGTAATTGTTTTAACACGCGGAACAATACAAAGAACACACACAAAGGACATATGAACAGGGAGATAGTATGCAAATGAACCCCAGGGGAACGTTCAATGTCTGGAAATGTAACGCTGACGTATTTCTTACCAATTTTCTGTCACAGAGAACCTAGAGAATTTATGAGGTAACAAAATAATCAGCTTTAACTTGTTAACAGAGTCTGTAAGCCGATCTTCAGCAGTCTCCCTCTGGACAGCAGCCTTGTTATTCAAATTCCTGAGACTTAATTGCAAACTAAAACAGCTGAGGGGGACGGAGCAGCCTGTGCCCCATGAGGCTCTCTACTTCTTGAGATCTGGAAATCATCTGAATTACTTTTTGAAAGGCATTTCCATGTTTGCTTTGCCATAGTAACTTACAACTATGCCAGGTTGCCCAAGAGGACAGTTAAATGATAAAGAACCCTGTGCTGGATAGTTTTATGCCAGCTTGACACAAGCTAAAGCCATCTCAGAGGAGGGAACCTCAAACTGAAAACAAAAAATGCCTCCACAAGATCAGCTGTAGGCAAACCTGTACGGCATTTTCTTAATTAGTGATTGATGGGGGAGCTCCCTGCCCACTGTGTATGATGCCATCCTTGGGCTGGTGGCCCTGGGTTCTGTAAGGAAGCTGGTGGAGCCAGCCATGAGAAGCAAGCTTAGGAGCACCCCTCCATGGCCTCTGTGCCAGCTCTTGTTTCCAGGTTCCTGCCCTTCACTCTTCAATGACAGTGTCTTGGAAGTGTAAGCCAAATAAACCCTTTCCTCCCCACATGGCTTTGGTTGTGGTGTTTCACCATATCAATAGTAACCAAGACAAATCCTAACATCCCAGTCAAGGCACAGGATTGTGACAGCCCATGACAACAGTTACACTGGGATGTATGCTAAAGGAGCTTTGGAAATGCATATCAAAATATGGAGGAGAATGGAATTATAGTAAGAATTTGAGGATTTTATATTTGCTTTATGGTAACAGAAAGGGGTTTAAATTTAGTTTACTCCAGCTGTGACAGGCATTAAAAATCGCCAAAAGAACGTGATAAGACTCAGGAGTGAAATCATCACTGGTTAGTATGGTCATGGAGCAGCTAGTAGGGTGGGTGGGGAATCCTCAGGTCGGTGTCTTTGATTCATGAAAATGAGTGGATGCTTAGCAATGGCACATCTGTTATCTAACATCACATAGAATTCTATACCAGTACAGACCCTATATTCCCCTGAACCCAGCTCAATAATCCAACTTCTGTACTGCTTGATGGCAGCTAACCACTGCTACCATCTTCACATTGACGTTTCCTTGCTGCTTTTTCTAGCTGCTAATCATGTGAGAGTCAGTCCTCATCAACGACAGGCAGTGGCTGCACGGTGCCTTCTGAGCATCAAAGAATGTCAGGTCTGACAGGAAGCCTGTGGCATTACCAACCAGTCAAGAATGACAGGAGAAACCAGGTGGTGGTGGCACATGCCTTTAATCCCAGCATGAGGGAGGCAGAGGCAGGTGGATCTCTGAGTTTGAGGCCAGCCCGGTCTACAGAGCGAGTTCCAGGACAGCCAGAGCTACACAGAGAAATCCTGTCTCAAAAAAACAAACAGATCACAACAAACAGGAAAGGATGAAGCCAAGACCTGAACTCTGGTTTAGGGGAGCAGCCTGCGAAGAATGTCTGTTTGACCTCTGACCACGCAGTGGGAAAAGAGGCTGAAAGACTAGATTTGCCCCATCCTCCTACACCCATAGCTACACATCTCACCAAGACTTTACATCACTAGCTCTGTCCCAGTATGTCTGTCCTCTTTCCACGCACTCATGGAATTCTTGAAAAGAATACACATGTGGGCCAACTGCCCATCAGAACTAAAATATCCGTGCTGGTGATCTGCGTGTTTTCTTTATTTCACGTTTATATTAATATACCATTATTCAAACACGGTAATTTTCATAAAGGAATATATAAATATATAATATATAAAATTCTCTTAAAATCCAAGTTTAAAAAAATTAAAAGGGGGACAACCTGCTGTTTTGCTAACTGGACAAACTGTCCAATTATGTTTTAAATATTTTAGACAGTCATAGATTAGCACTATGTTCAGAACACACTCAGCCGTGTTCAGAGAACTTCTCGGTGGTGGCAGCTGACGTGACTGCTGAATGCTCACTGTGTACAGGACACCTGTATGACTACACGTAAGGCCCAGGGAAGGAACGCTGCAGTAGAGATGGAGGATGGGAGGGTGCTATGATAGACATGCCATGGCCACTGCAAGCATGAACTAAGAGCAGCTACAGCTACCTGAACAAGACATACAAGATGGGGCTGTCAACATTCCGTCATGGATGGCAGCCGGGTTCATGAGGTCCCTATTCTAGCCCGAGGAGCTATTGGCAGTTCATGGTTGTGGGAAATTCGATTATTCTTCAGTGCTACAGGCATTGGTAAGTTGCTTATGCTCTGGTAATAACCCCATACCCATCCTCATGGAACCCGCAGTAAATTCAGTGGATCTCTAAACAAGACACAAAAGCTGGAGGGACACTTGAGAGGAAGGAGTTCAGAAGTGTGTGTGTGTATGCACGCACACGCGGGGTGGGTTGGAGGATTGTGGGGACATATGATCAAAATAATTATGCATATGATCAGATTGTCAAAGAATAAACATTTTTAAAGGGCAGACATTTAATTAACAGTATGCCTTCTTTATTGAGGACCCTGCTTAGCTGTGCATGTGAAAACATGTCGAGCACTCTGCATCATTAGGGAGCTACAGGTTAAAACAGCCATGAGATATCACGCCAAGCCTAGGAATGGCCAGAATCCAAAACTCTGATAGCGCCAAATGTGGGCAAGGATGGGGGATGGTGGAAAGGCTACAGCCACATGTGAAGACAGTTTGGCAGTTTCCTGCAAAATCAAACTCACTCTTATCACCCAGCAACTGCATGCTTTAGTATTTACACCGCAAGTAAGAAACCTGCATCTTTACAGAAATCTGTACATGTTTTATACATAACTGCAAAACCTGGGAAGCAACCAAGATGTAAATGCATAAACTGTGGTATATACTGGCAATGGGATATTATTTAGCACCAAAAGAAATGAACCATCAAGTCTGTAGTGATCTTGCCGTATAGTGACCAGAGCACCACGGTTTGTTATCTTATAGGTTACCACCATATAGGGCTGGAGAAGAGACGGTTCAGTGGTTAAAGCACCCACTGCTCTTGCAGAGGATTCAAGTTCAGTTTCCAGCATCCATGTTAGGTGGCCCACAGCTACCGGTAACTCCAGAAGGGGATCTGAGCCCCACTTCTGGCCTCTCCAGGTACTGCACTCACACACATAGATGCCCAAGCTATACACAGTCATAAATCCACCTGTGATCTCAAGACTTAAGAGGCAGAGGCAGGAGGATGGCAAGTTTGAGGTTAGCCTGAGCTTCAAAGGCCCTGTCTCCACCCACTGGGGGTCCTATATTTTGTATTCAATTTTAATAATATTTCCCCAGTAATTTAATTTCTATTGGCTATTATAAAAGCAGTTGTCTGTGATGAAGGAACCCAATCTTGGAACCTAATCTGAGTGGGACTGAAGCTGTGCTTTTGAGAGCCGTCTAGCTGGTTTCTGGCCACACTTTGCACACTCACCGGGGAAACACCCATGGCTACCGGGATTACACAGCAACGTCAAAACAGCTGGAGGGGTTTAGTTACTCAGTCACACAGGATTGGCTGAAGGGGGCAGGAAGGGGGTCGAAGTTTTGGCCACAATCTGCGGTTTTATAAACAGGAGCCTGAATTCAGGCTCAGGCCCCTGCATCATGGACCACATAACCCAGGAAACTGCGCTATCTATGTAGTCTTTAGTTTCATTATTTCTAAAATGAGGGCAAAAGATCCATATTCCAAGGGCCCGTGATGCCTGTGATGGCTCTCTCAGCTGGACTGCTACATCCTGTAGATTTTGAAATTAGGTGTCTAGTTAATCATTTGAGGAGCTCTTTCCTTGGAAAATTAAAGTTTCTCATGCTTTGGCACAGTTTAGCTCTTTTTTAAAAATGACATAGGGTGGAGAAATGGCTCAGTGGCTAAGAGCGCTGAAAGTGTCTTCAGAAGACTGGGTTCAGTTTCCACTTCAGGTGGCACACAACTGCCCCAAGGGATCAACACCCTCTTCCGGTTTGTGGGCACTGCATACATATGACATTCTTCATTCATTCACACACAACAATAGAGATAAATAAAAAGGAAGTCTCAAAGTTTTGGGTTAAGACAGGATTACAGCTATACCACGCACTCTAATATCTATCAAAACATGATGAACATTCCTTCAAAAGAACACTGAAGGCAACCAAAATCAGAAACTCCAAGGGAAGGAAATGTAAGGGTGCAGTGCAGAGTCTGGCTTGACTCCCCCCACAAATCCCCCAAAGCTTTGCTCTCTGGACAAAATAATCTGAGAGCATGCATCATTTAGGGAATTTGCTGAACAGAAATAACAGTTTCTCCTTAGGAAATGCTGAAGTATCTTAATCACTATTTAAGCTTTACTGGTCCTGAGGCACCGAGAGCATTGTGAAACACCAAAAAGCTAGGTCAGGGAAGGGCAGGAAGAAAAGGTGGTGAGGATATAGAGAAAGCTTTCCCTGGCTGATCTAATCAGTCCCTCTGCTTCTTCAGGGGCAGTAAAATGATTTGTGGGCAGAGAGTTCTATCTGTGAACTTCCAGGAGAGGTGAGATGTCCATAGATCTTCCCCGAGGGGAGTCAGGAAGTCACTGTCTGGGAGGGTTACTGGTAAAATTCCTGCTTCCTGGACAGGAAGAAAGGTGACGTCAGCTATTTTCCCTTGGAGAACTTCGCTAAGAAGATCCTAGGGTGAGTACAGTTTATGTGTCGATCCTGAAATGGCTTTCTACTGCCCAGGGCACAAATAACTTTCCCCAGCTGTTTTTGGTGTACGTCCGAGGAAAGGCTACCTGTAAGTTATCCAGGATGACTCGGAGGGCGTGCACCTGCCGCTGGACCGCGCCAGAAAACCTCTCATAGGTGGCGGCATCATACTCGCTCATCTGGATCTCCTTTAGCCTGAAACCAGAGGGGGAGAGAAGACAGCTGCTTATGCCGTGTTTGTGGGAGCCTTTTACCCTTGCTTGCATACGGGTAGGACTCTAGCAATTCCTTGGTGACTCAGACCGACTTCAAGGAGAAAAAGCAAGGGATGATGTCACCAGCAATGCCCCTAGATTTAAAGAATAGGAATGCCCACAGGTGTACTGGTAACTGTTGAACCAGCTGTCCCCTAGGACAAAGGAAGAAGCCCTGACTGTATTACTGCATGTGTGATTTCTCTCATGCAAACAGTCCCACCAGTTGACTCACAAGCACCTTTAGCTGTGGCTCCAGGGGATCTGATGCCTTCTGCTGGCCTCAGAGACACTTCATTTAAAGTCAAAACAAAGCACAGCCATTTGAAGCTAACCCTAAATAGGAGGGTCTTTCACAAAGTAGATGCTCTTGGGTTTTCCAATGTGTGATAGCCATAGTGCACAGATTTAACACACATTTCCATGCACGACTATAAATATTAAAGGTGCTGATATCAAGACAAAGGAATAAGGAATTCCTCTCAAGAGCCTAAGCATTACACAGACTTCACATTTTTTGTGTGTATGTGTAGACACAGAACCTATATGCATAGCTGAAATTATATATAAAGTTTATTTATCACCCAAGGTTGGGAGAAGAATCTTAGATGAGGGAGAATGAGCAGTTTCTATTCTTCAATCTCAGGTAAAACACCAGGAAAATTACAGTCGGAAGGGCAGAAGCTCAGAACTCCATTTACGTCTATAATAAGACCACGAGTCTCCAATCTGCAGCACAGTGACAGGCACAGAGTGATACTCAATACATGCTGTTATGTAATACTCTGAAAGCATTGGCTATCAAAAAGGTAAATACTGATAAGGCCACTATAATATCCAAATGCCACCCCCCAAGGTGACAAGCCCAGACACTCTTCTGAATCCTATTGCGCCTTGCTGTTCTAAAGAACAAAAGGGAATGTGTGTATGAGACTTTGCCTCTTAACAGTACCTCTTCTGTTTAGTCTTGACAATCTCCTAATTCTCTGTAAGTTTCATTAGCTTAGGTCATATCACCGTGTAAAGGAAACAGAAGCTGGGCACAATGAAAAATGTAGGATACGCCATGTACTACTTCATGCCTAGTCAACATGTGCTTTCTCAAAGAACCCAGGCTAGTGCTGATTGGGAAATGTGGGGACAGAGCTGGTCCTTGGAGCGGGGTAGGTGGGGAAGGAAACAGGAGACACCCAGGCAGCTGGCAAGTCACCTGGAGCAGAGCGGCCTGTGGAGAGAGCAGAACTAGCTTTAGCTACACAGCTATCTCTGGGGTGATCATCTTGCACCCCCAAACATCACATGCCATTTTAATTATGAGGAAACCTGGAAATCATATTTCAGATCACATCAGCCTTCACAAAGAACACTCAGAAGATATTCACAGTGGACAATAAGTCCTGAACCTTAAAGATTGAAGCAGGGAATGGAAGAAGCAAGCAGGAAATTTGAGCCTCTGGGTTTGACGTGCCTCCTATTGCTGATATTTTCAGGTCCCTCAAACAGCTTGAACATGGTTCTGCTTCCTTCCCTTTGGGCAAAGCTGCAGGGTGCAGCTGCGTCACACCCGGGGAACCAATGAGGAGCATGCTGTTGATGTGGCGGTACCTGTTGTCTAAAGGATATATTTATCATTATGAAAGAGTCTGGGAATTTTCGTCCTTATCTTTTTCTATAGGCTAGACTTAAATACTGTAATTTGGAATCAAGCATGAGGGAAGCAACATAAGCTGAGATCTACTGTATGAAGCTGATTGGCTCTGCAAACCACGTGGTGACCAGCCCACCAGGCAGCTCTTCCCTGCTGTCAGTCACTTGTTGGTGACATTCTGTACGTGATCTACAAGTCTTACACTGGTGTCCCTCTGTTAGTCAACTTCTAGTGATCAATTCTTAACGTGCAGGGTCAATATCTGGTTTCAATCAATGCTAATTGATGTGAGGCCATCGGTCACATTAGGTCCTTCGTACTGCAGTAGACTGGGGAGGACTCCCTAGTCCCAACCAGGACTGACTGGGGACGCCATCCAGGTAACCCTCCAGATGTAGTTTTATCATCTGTAGATCTACCAAGCCTGGATCGAAAAGATTCAGGAAAAAACTGCTTCTCTACCAAGCATCCACAAATCTTTCCTCATTAACTAAACATTAGTTCATTAACTGATACATGGCCTGATGTGCCATAAACTTTTAGAAATGACACAAAGCACATGTGCACGTCATTTTGTTGAAAAGAATCAAGTCTTTAGCAGGGACCTGGAACCATAGATGTTACCATAGATTCCAAGGACAAGTGCTAGCAGGTGACATGGGCCTCCTGAGTGCACATGTGTGTCACTGATTCTCTGAGTGTTTCACCACACTCCATGGTCTGTCCTCTTGGCCCTTGCAGCTGTGGAGACCAGGCCCGAGGGGCTGTAAATGCATCAGGACTGACCTCACTGTGCCCATGTCTCACTCTGCCATCGGAAGCAATCAGACGATGGCAGAGAATTATTACTATGGAAATGAATGTGTGTATAAGGCTTAAATGTGGATCTGTAGGAATTCTGTCTCATTTCAGTGCTTATGTGTAGAGACACAGTCTGCAATATTTATGACAAGATGAGATAGTATCTTGGATTAGCTTCAAAACGATCTGGAGTGGAGAATGAGAATGGTATTAGGGGTGGGGTCCAGAGGGTTCATGTTGTTTTCTTCCATTGTGGGCTTGAAAAGATCCATAATAAAAAGTTAAAGGCAAATTTTTGGCAGCCCTAAGTAGATACTCATCAAATGGGTTGCAAACCCCATTTCTATCTGAGTATTTTCCCCTTGTTGTTTGGCCCAGGATCTCTGCATGGTTTATTTTCTCCTTCTGACACCCTGCCCGCCCCTTCCCTTCACTGCCTTGGCGGCTCCTCTGCAGGACTGAAGACTCAGGGATGGTCCCCACTCACTTCCCTCTCCAGTCCCTGTCTCAGAGCCACTACATTCGGTTGTCTCAGGATCACAGGTGACCCTTGACCTTTCCCCCTGTAGGTTCTTATTCTAGTGGCAAGCGGAGAAGAGGTAGCTTACTCGTGGCTAAGTGCCACTGCAGTCTGTCAGGGTACTCTGTATGTCCGTGTAGGTAAATCAGATGGGATAGTTGTATGAAGGCTGGGGTACAGCAACAGCAGCCATTCGTTAACCGAACAGGAGAATGATGCACGCCTAATTATTAGTTTTTCTTCTCAAAGGAAATGATATTATTCATAAGAAATGTCAAGCAATACTTTAGTTCTAGTAAGACTTTTCATTATGACATGACTTTCCTCCCATGTTTTCTGAGAGGTTTCTACCACTTTGATCCCTAAGAAGTCACCCACCCTCACAATTTGTCTGAGAAGAGGTGGGGAAGCTGCTTGTCCCCAGAGAGGGCAGTACTGACTTACAGCGGCCATGCACTATTTACCTGCTATACCCACGGGGGTCCTGAGGCGGGCAGGCTTTCCTGAGGGCGTGGCAGGCAGGCCCAGCATTTCTGTCTCTATTGTTCTCTGCTGTTTACTTGTAGGATGTGAAGGCATGGCACGTAACAACATACCAGATGTTCCACGTGGGAGGAATTGCGTTACTCACACACACTCGGGCGTGTTTTTGTCTGGCTACCCCCAGCTCCTCCACTGGGCACAGAAATGGAAATCTGCTCCCCACACCACCAAGAGCCCCCCAGTTTGAAAGCGTGTCTGCTGCTGCTTTGGTGTTTTTCACTGTTTTGCTGAAGAGCACATGAGGCTTCTAGTGAGCTATCATCTATCCTGTGGATTCCTCCTTTCTAGTAAGGGCCAATCAAGAGTAGCCCAAAGCAGCCGTGGTGCATCCAAAACCCGAAGGCTCATCTGGCTTGGATTTTCAGGTTCCACCTGCTGACAGAACCTCTCCATCCAATCCCACTGCCACCTCTCTTCAGCTGTTCCAGGCAGGCGAGGGGGCACTTTCCACCACTGACACACATTGTGTCCTGGTATTTGTGTCCTTATTTTTTCTTTTCTGGAATGTTCTAGCTCTTGTCTCCAAATCCCAAATTAATATAGGCTCTGTCTCGTGTTAATCCCAGGGATTTTGCCTTTCTCAGTATCATCCCAGGATAAAGTCCCGTAACTTGTACTTAGCTGTGTGTGCGCATGTGCACACACTTGTCATCTGCACTGCTCTATATGCACAGGAACACTCACCTCTGCTGAAATGCTTTCTGGGCCATCTCTCTTGCAGCTCTCTTGACATGCTCAGGAACGGCATCCTTTTCTGCCTCAGACACCTGATACACTGGGTGGCCTGCGTCCAAGCGATAAGGACCCCCTTTGCCACCAAGGCCTGCAGTGTCTCTTCCCCCTGGGAAGAAAATATAGGGGCTTAGTCATTATGTCTAGAGCCTGGCCACAAAACAGAAGTCAGACCACAGCTTTAAGACAGTCCTGTGAAATATTAACTGAACTAGTAATTAAAGCCTCAAACACCTTCACCTGAACACAAAGACACCCCTGTTTAGGGCAACTAACCTTTTATTTCATTCATTCCAATCTGCCCATATTTTAAGGTTCAGTCCAAATTCAAATTGAGTGCTTTATCTGATGGAGGGATTAATGATTCTGTGTGCTGTTTGCAGCCCTTTAATACTGCTTCTTACTTGACGTCCGGGGTATCTGTTCTCCTGCCCTGGGGAACACACAGTGCTGACAGACACTGCACAGTCGCTAACTAAAGGGACAACTCTTCTTCTATTTACCCGCTCTCCCTAAAACACCCAGGTGAGTTGTAAATTAAATTTCTTTTGTTTTGAAAATAATAAAAATGATTGAGAGATTAAATGACTTCTCAGTGACCTCATATCACTCAGTCAGCCAAGATTTGAAGACTATTATGCAGATTTTGGCATTCAGCTCTGAATAATGCACAACAGATAAACATCATCAGTTTGAGAACAGTTTTTCATTATATGCTCAAGTTTACATGCCTGTAAGTACATGTCATGCAACATTGTACGTGCTATTTATACTAATATGAAAGTTAGGTGCTTGTAAAGCCAGGTAGGTATCATTATAAGGTGGTAGAGACATTGGCCAACTACAGAGGAATGCTTGGTGTAATATATGCTCATATTTAAATTATTTTAAATCATTGTATTGAGCAAAGAAAATATGTACATCTATTGGCTACATTTGGCTTGTGTGTGAATGATTTATTATCTCTGCTCTTAGGAAACTAGCAACCAGGTCCCTTTTCCACCTCAGACACCTGATATACTGGGTGGCCTGCGTCCAAATGATAAGGACTCACATATAATTTGGGAACTTACTAAGAATCCAGTATTACAGAGGCAATGCCACACCGCACAGTTTAGCATAGTACTGTAAACTAGTTGCATAATTAAGGCAGAGTATGAAACTGCCTGAGTATGAATGTGGTTTAAACTCAACAGCTGGGTCTTCAGAGAAGTCACTTCTCCATGTATCAGTCCTCGTCTATAACACAGGATGGCATTCCCTGCCTTATGGGATTTTCACCAAGCTACACTGCTTGGGAATCTATCTGGCGTGCAATAAGTGCTATGTAAGTGGCTGCCCTGGTGATAATTATTGGACTCCAATGACACAAGAGTGAGGTCATTTCTAGATTTGTGTGCTGGAAAACTGGAAGGCTTTTCGACTTTGGTTCAATTATGTGACTCTGCCCCATTAGAGCTTTGATTTGTCTAAAGAAATAAAAATGAGAACTTGGAGTGAGCTCCTTATGAAAGTCCAGGTGGGTCATTTCCTCTGGGGAAATACCACGGGAGCAGTAATATCTACCAATCATAGTATTTTAGCCTTTTGACTGAGCACATCTTATTTCATTTAGAAGTGGGTAGTGGAAAATTCCTCCTATCCTATAAGATGTATGATTCCCGGTTTCCCCTTCCAGCCGGTGTGTGGGTAGAGAGGCGTGCTGGGGGGCAGGGGTGAGAAGTGGAGGATGCAGAGTTGTGTCTGGCCCGACCTGCTTCCTGCTGGAGGTCCTCCTTGAGGACCGTGACCTGAGCATAACGCTTCCCAGTCACTTTGATGAAAGGGAAGAAGGAGCCACACTCTCAGAGGTAGTGTGAGTGGTGGCCAGAGCAGGTCACGCAACCCCTCAAGAGAGGCAGCTGGGAGGAAGAAAGAGTTCTTTTCTCCACTCCACAGAATTTAAAATCCATTTTATTCAAATGAAAAATGCTTGCAGCTGAACTTGGACTCCCATCACCCAGTCTGTAAGACACGGGGGAAGAAAGCACTGGTGATAGAAAAGAACCAGACGGTTTGATGGCTCAGAGCCTGCCTGTCAGCACACCTCTCTACCACACACTGGCTGGAAGTTTAATGTAGAGAAGTCTGGAGGGCACAAGTGACAGGCAGAAAAAGAGAAGTTGAAGGGTGGAACGGGGCCAGCTGAAAGAAACAAGGCCTGGGAAGCAGACAGGACGTTACGTCTGAACAGGCACTGGAGCTAGTACATGCACATTTAATAACAAATGAAACTTCCATTCTGCGTAGGCACTGCTGGGAAGCCAACATCTGGCCAGCTCATTCCACAATGCATTCCATATGGATTAAATATTGTTGGCTTGACACTAACTTCCAGATCAAAGGACACTCCTAAAAATAGCCTTTCTTTAAAGCTGATGCTCGAATAAACAGAGCATGCAAGAAGTCCCGGGCTTATTTGATAGCATATTGTCTCAGCACAAAAACCCATTTCCTGCCAAGGCCTTCAAGGCCAAGAGGCACAGAGCATCCTAGGGGAAGGTGATGGACTGAGCTGTGCCAGAGCTTCTCCTGGCTGAGATAAGCCAGACGGTGCGCAGTCTGGCCCCGTTCCTGTGCTCTGGCAGATGTGTCTGCAGCAGCTCCTGGGCGGGAAGAGGAAGACAGCGGCTTGGGAACAATAGTCTAGGAGAGCAGCCAAAAGGAAGGACTGGCACCTGGCCATCATGCAGAGCACAGGACCTTCTCTCCAGCAGTGTCCCTCCCTCCACACACTCCCTGCTCAGCTGTGGACAAGCACCATTTCTTCCCCAGGTTGGTCGGTCAAGAACTCGCTGTTGATTCCTGGCACGATTTCAAAGGCAAGGAATTGAAAGAAGGGATTTCAATGTCTATGTTCTTTAGCCCAACCATTCTGCTCCGTGCTCTAAATTCATAACTAATCTAATGTTTCACATGACCCCGTGAGGCAGATAACATTACTCCCTCCTCCTTTACTGATAAAGCAACTATGAGGTGGGGGACACAGTTTTAGGTCAAAGTGTGGTAGAGTCTGTGGGGTGCCAATGCCAGGCTTTCTGCACATCTTGATTTCATGCAGAGACAG
>LOEQ01001557.1:137738-156016 GCA_001685075.1 Bramus lutescens
AGGGCAGCCAGTGCCAGCTCAGGGTTAGAATGCTGACCTGACAGACACAAGAAAATTTGGGACGACTCAGAATACAAATGCTACCAACCTGTTCCGCCAGCCCAAGTATTTCCACCCACGTGGGGCATGTTGTCTGGGTCCTCCTTGCCATGTTTAGGGTCGCTCACGTCTTCATTACTGTCTCTTTCGATTGTTATCTGAGAAGGAAGAGTTGGAACATGGTCACTGTCCTGTGAATGCCGGGAACTGCAGAACTAATAGAGCTGGTTTCTGAGGTGAGTAATCAGAACTGTTCATCTAATAAAATACAGACCAATTCTTGAACTCCATGACCATCTTGCCCAGCACTGTGACTGATCCAGGGAGTTCAAATGTGGTAAATGATCAATGGTGTTTCAGTCGAAGCCATGTGTGGCTGAACAACAGCAAGACTAGTTTGATTATGAGGATCTTGACTCTTCTAACAGCTCGTTCTAAAAGCACAGTTTAGGGGTTGCCATGCATGCATGAGCGCCTGTGTTCAAATCTCCAGCACTTGTGAGCTCTCTTGTCAGCCACTCTAGCCAACGGGTGGGCTTCAGCCTTCAGTCTCAGTGAGACCATCACTGAAGGAAGCCAGGGCAGGAACCTGGAGGCAGGAACTGAAGCACAGACCATGAAGGGATAATGCTTACTAGTGTTCTCCCCCATGGCTTGCTCAGCCTGCTTTCTTATACCACCCAGACCTACCTGCTCAAGGTGGGCATCACCAGAGGGTTGGACCCTTCCACATTTATCACAAATCAAAAAAATGCCCCAAGACTTGCAGATAAGCAATCTGATGGAGACATTTATCAATTGAGGTTTCTCTTCCCAGATAACTCCAGCTTATGTGAAGCTGATAAAAACCTAACTGGACAACCGATCCCTTGTCAACGTGACATACCAGTGCAATCAGCTATAACCTTTCCTTCCTTGTTTATCCCCAAGATCTCATCCTACTATCACAATATAAAACACAGTATCATTTCAAAAGATCTTAGTCTCATGATCCTCTGGGCGGCTTCACTGCAGCTCTCCCTTCTCCTCCTCTCTGGACCACAGCTTCTGTGCTGACCCTGAGGAAACACCCTCAGAAGACTTCACCTTAGTGATGCTGGTCCATTCTCATCCCAGGCTGCCCAGCATCAACTGTCCCAAGTAAAGGCTCCACTTCAGTGATGCAGGTCTCTTATTGTTCCCAGCTGATTTTTCAGCACCCGCTGACCAGACCCCACTGGTTCTCAATGCAAACACATCACATGAATGGTCCTGGGAAGAATCTTTGAAGGATTCACAAATCTCCCTCAGAAATGTCACAGGCAAGGCCATCATCATCTCCAATGCTCTCAGCATTATTTTTCAGGGTCTTCTAATAGTTTATGAAGCTCTTTT
Organism: Bramus lutescens; assembly: GCA_001685075.1. NCBI lineage: Eukaryota > Metazoa > Chordata > Mammalia > Rodentia > Cricetidae > Bramus > Bramus lutescens. Next base: position 139,152 of record LOEQ01001557.1, read on the forward strand.
ACTCAGTGGCTTTTCCATCTCAAAGTTCCAAACCCATTCCACAATCCTGCCAAAAATAACACTATCAGGCCTGTCCACAGTTTCTGTCCTAGTGAGTGACATTTCTACACCACGACATAGCGAACTTAGGGAGGAAAGGCTTCACTTCCAGGTCACACTCCATCACTGAAGAAATCTAAGGCAGGAACTCACAGCAAGCATCTGGAGACATGAACTGAAGCTTAGACCATGGAAGATGCTGCTTACTGGTTTGCTGCTCCGTGACTTGCCCAGCCTGCTTTCTTATACCATCCAGAACCTTGGGGTGGCACTACCCCAACATACACATGAACACACTTGCGTGTTAGCTCCAGCACTGGTCTATTGGAAGAGCTGTTTTGGACGCTTGTCTTCACTTTGGATTGTGTGTGTACTTTCTGGTCTGTTTTTGTTGTTGTTGCTATTTGTTTGTTTTTAAATAAAGGACTTTGAAAGAGGTAAGAAAACCAGTTCCTATGTGACAAGTGGCTTCAGTTTGATCAAACATTAGCTCTCTCCTATAGACACTGCATACAATCCAGCCAGTCTGCTAAGAGGATTGGCATTTGAGAATAAGTATTATAAAGATGATGAAGCAGAAGAAGAGACTCCTCTGATAGTCTCCCCAGATACCCCCAAGTCGCATTGTTGGTAGTTCAAGGACACTTAGCCAGTTTTCTGCCTCGATAGACATCCTAAGTGGACAGAAAGGCGCAACATGTTCTCTGCCACCCCCAAGTTTTATCAGGCCATCTGCAGGGAAACGACTCTGCTCACACTGCCCATAAGCGAGCCTCATACCAGTCCCAGCAGAGACATTTCAAAATAGACTGATTCTCAACAAAACCAACCATCGACCAAGCCCTGATTTAGTTCACAGAAACACATACCGTGAAATTCCAGGAATATTGAATTAGAAGCATGTCATCTGGGGACTTTGTCTGGGTTCGAACCATCTGATAAGTGTCAGAAGACTCACTCACAGGGATCTGTTCTGTAGGCAGACAGAGGCATGCGAAGAGGCACTGGCTGTTCAGAAAGCAGGTACACCCCTGCCTTCTTCCATGAATGTGCTGGGGTGCAGCCAGAATGCATTTACCCTGAGAGGTAATCTACCCTGAGGGTCCATCTACCGAAAGCTCAAGAAAGTCACTCTCATGAGTAAAATGGACACGGCTGAATCCATGCAAGAGGATAAACAGTTTCCCCAAGGCAGAAAGCTGTCCCTCATAATTTCCGGCCTAACTTGACACATGTGCTAACCCCCGACATAGTTCTCACAGCAAATGTGTTCACTTCCTATTAGGGAAGTGTGATATAACCCTAGGAACCATTATCCTCCTACAGATGGGTTAAATGGAAGAAAACATGGATCTTGTAAAACTGCAACTCTAAAATGTTCCAGAGTGAAGTAATGAGAAGCCAGTCCAGAGAAGGGACATGACTCACCAAAGACCCATAATTCTGGGCAAGGCCCATATATTTCAGGTTCCTCCCTGAGTTCATGACAAAAAAAAAAAATGAAAAACACCAAACCAAAACTCAGTAAGATGGTATAAATAGCCAGATCACAGCTCTTCGAGGAATGACTGGACCCTGCAGTTGATTGCCGCTTTCCGAATGGGGACTAGGTGCGGCATGGCAGACACCTCTAGTCCTACACAACACTCATCCCCTCTTTCTTCCTCTAGACAGAAGCCAGATGAAGTATGGGTGGTGGAATTAAACACCGCCTTTCCGTTTGGCCTTACCATTGACTTATCTAGAGATGGGACCTGAGATGTCACAGAAAGTGTCAGGAGGCCACTGGGAAAGTTTCCTCCCAGGAGAATGGAGGGTGGAGAGGGAAACTTCCCCTCATGGCATGTGTTACTTCACCAACCCTCAGCACACATGCACACACACACGCACACTTCTTGCCATCAGACCCAGTTGAGTGAGGATATGGTGAAGGGCTATAGGCTCTGCCTAAGGACTATGTGACAATGGAGGGCCAGAGCTGGGCGAAGAGGGCCACTCCACTCACCATTATTTAGCTGCTGAGCCAGTTACTTAGCTCTGATCTTCTACATGAGCAAATAAGTGTCCTTCTAGTTGAAGCCACTTTATGTTGGGCTTTCTGCTACTTGAAATCAATTATATGCAACCAGCTGACTCTCATATTAAGGGCAAGTGGGAGACAGTAGGGAGGAGCTAAAGCCTTTTCTTTCTGAGGATGTCTTATGATGAGAAGACAGGCCTTGAATTTCCTTACCTGAGAATTTCCATGCTAGGTGAGTGGTAGAGTGCTTGCTGAGCATTCACAAGGCCCTAGCTAGGTTCAGTCCACACACTGCCATCCAGAAACAAAACGATCCCTAATGACATCAGCACAGAAATCCTATGTTTATTCAGTTGGCTGCTACTTTCCCAATGATTAACAGGCAACCGAATTCATTCATACATTGATTTCTGGGCATGTTTGTAGTGCATCTACTGCTCACTGGGATCCAGGGGTGCGTGAAGGCACTACACAAGACACTAGCAAGACACTGTATCAAGGGGATCAGGGCAGTGCTGGATGACACAGGCTGTGATGAGGGGCAGCACATCTTCCTGTAGCACAGCAATGTCATCCTCACCCATATGTCTCAACAGTATGAAAATCACAGTAACACGTCCCTAGGAGTGTGGCCTTTCATATGGTGCTGCTCGCTTCGAATAAAGAATTGGCCATTGTCAGTTTTTATAAATCACCTGCTCCTTCTCCAATGACAACGCAGGACAAAAATGCCTTTGCCTTGTCAGTATCCTCTCTGCATCCCAACTTCCACCTCTAGTCTTTGTCTCATTTGGGGTTACATCTGTTTTCACACGTACAGTGACCTCTGAACTCTTATCTCTCCACCCTACTACAAAGTAGACTCTCACATTTTGATCATTAGTCACCATGACTTTCCCGCAGCGGCAGCATGCACCGCTGGTGCCCAGCCTCCCAACAGACCCATGATGGCACTGGCACAGCAATGCCATTTATTCCAGTTGTTGACGCTTTTCCAGCACAAGGCTTCCATATAAGTGCTGTTATTGCTAACTGATAATTAAGGTCCCCCAACACCCACTTTTGATAGAAGATCCTGGAACCAAAAAGCAAGCAGAGATACGGGATGAGGGTGGGGATGGGGTGTGGGTGCAGGAGGCTGACATGCCTGCCTGTGACATTATAGGTGAGAAGCAGAGGCTGGTCACTCTTCTGTCCTGCAGAGTCCCATATGCTGGTGTGAAAGAATTCTGCTCTTTTCCTGTGGAATTGTTTAAATGATCCACTAGCACTTTCCTCCTGACTCTGGGCGGGACTCCTTTGTTCACACCCCCAAAGCCCACCCCACCTTCTTCCTCTGCTAAGTACCCCTAGAGGCTTTGGCACATTTTCTTTTGGGACCCCAGTGATGTGCTCGGTATATATTTTAAATTGTCTGAAATTACAGCCCTAAACTCCCTTCCTCTAGATGTTTTGGAATACACCCTATGTTATTTCAGGGTCTCAGTTTATAGAGTCTTTGGCAAAGAACTTTCTCCCTGGCCCTCTTCATCAGGACTCATTTCCAGGCACCACAAATACCCATCCAAATGAGATATTTTACAGATCTCACACACTTGAACTCAAAGGAGAGAAGAGGCATCACCGTGCTAATGTTTCCGCAGCTTTCATTACCTGGCAGCAGCGGTCACGCTGGCCTTGCACATCAGTGGTACCTAATGAACAAGCACCAGAGCTTTTCAGAGATAGAATTATAAGAGTTAACTTCCTGTACATAATTTCAAATCAGGCTCTGTGAGCAGATGATGGTCCTTGTCCAGTGCTGTGCACCAGTCCATAACCGGCACACAGCACAGCCGCTGGCCAGCAGATCATCTTCTAACAGGCTGGAAACACTCCTGCCTGTTGGTTCTCAGTGGTCCTTAGACTCAGGGCCTGTGCATCCCCAGCTTGCCTCACATCCCTCTGGCCCAACTTTCCCTGGGATCTGGAAAGGCTTCCAGCCAGAGCCCGTGAGTCCATGGCGACGGTCTCTCCATTCACTGCCAGGCCTGAACAAACTATCTGAATGGCTGTCAAGAATAAGACAGGGTAGCAAAATGCACTGTCCAAAGCCACTTCTCACTTTATTCTGAGTACCTTGCTTGCTCTTTTTCCAAATTCAAATGGGAATAACAGATGGAGAAGATTCTTAGACAATCTGGAAATAGAAAATGCAAATGATGGCATCAAGGTGATTTTTTTTGTGGGCCTTACTTAAAATTAAACTTTTGAGGGAAACCAAATATTTTCATCATTAAGTGCAGGTGGGTGCCAAAACCAAACATTAATACCTCACAAATAATTGGCACAGTTAGTTTACTGGCACAGAAATGCTTCCCTGCTACCGCCACCCCACAGGAGGGTAGTCAGTATTCTAAACATCCATGAAAACAACATGCCAGTTAAATTCTGAGACAGGAGGGGCAGGGCAAACCGTCGGGTCTTTATATATTCCACCATTTCTATTTTTGCCTGATTTTAAGAACCTTCCAAACGTTGACATTCCATGTTGTTGACCTCCAAGTCAGGGGAAAGGGTGGTCATGCAAGGCCACCTCGAAAAGACTGTGTCGATGTTTCTGTTCTGCAGTACGTGACGTGGCCCTGACAGTAGACACTTAGTGCCTTGCCTTGCTATTGAAGCTAAGTGGTGTCCTGTGGCATTTCCTGGCCAGGTGACTTCCAATTATGATCAGGTTTTGTGCTTTCCCCAGAACAGACGGCAAAAAGAAGAACTGTGCCAACTCCCCACAGCAGCAGTGTGTGGTGAGGTACCCGGGAGAGCCAGAAAAGAGAAGTGTGAGGGAAAAGCCATCCTTAACACTAAAACTAAAGGCAGTTTTGATATGACCCAGTGTCTAGAAGTTCTTGGAAACATCCACAGCAATGTGCAAAAGCATTTAGCAAGGGGAATTCTTCTTTTGTGAAAAGAGGGACACTAAGCAAACCAGAACAGGCAGGTCACTATTGCAGAGTCCCCGTGGGGCGGTATTTCTAATGACAAACTTGATACCGACTTTCTGTTTTCTTTGTTTCTACTAAAGCCATGCTCTGGTGCTAGTCATCCTTCTAGGAACATCATGATGGTTCTCCATCTTCGGCTGTAAACACATTTACAAAAGTCCTGCCTACTCTGCTTGTCCCCAATTTCCCCCAAATTTCCTATAAAACCATGCAGCGACACCCAAAGATAGCAATCTTCCTCCTTCCCACAGGCTCAGCATGGTGGCTTGCAGTCCTTCGCAGCCACAGTGGGTCAGAGCGATCATCGGGATATAACAGCACCACAGCATGAAGAGCAGCCACAGGATAAGCCGTCTGTACAGCTCAGGGGTGGAGAGCATTCGCGGTGTGGTGCTCAGCACTCATGGGCTGAGGGAGTCTTCCACACTGGCTCAAAGCAGCACCCAGGACATGTGCGAAATACAGATTAAATAACTGTAACCTAAACCTTTATTTCAGCATATTTACACATGCGTTTCATATATAGATCCATACACATTCTTGTGTGTGTCTGTATGTGTAAAGAACAGAGGTCACAGCCTTGAGTGTCATTCCTTAGGTGCCACCTACCTCGTTTTTTGGAACAGGGTCTCTCTCTTGGCTTCACTGGACCTCACTGACTAGGCTAGAGTGTTTTGTATTCCCCTGTTTCTGCCTCCCGAATGCTGGGATTATAAATACGTACCACCACCCTGTCCTTTCGACACGAGCTCTGAGAATCAAACTCAGGTCTTCCCCACACACAGCAAGCACTTTACCAACTGGGCGACCTCCCCAGTACCTGCCTCATACACTTTCTTTATCTTCTTTGTAAAGACAAGGTTTCTCTGTGTAGCTCTGGCTGTCCTGGGACTCACTCTGTAGACCAGGCTGGACTCGAATTTAGAGATCCACCTGCCCCTGCCTCCTGAGTTCTGGGATTAAAGGCATGTACCACAAAGGATTTATTTATTTTATGCCTGTGAGTATTCTGCCTCCATGCATGCATGTGTACCATTCATATGCCTGTGCCTGCAGAGGAAGTGAAGTTGTGGATGGTTATGCAGCCAGGTCCTCTGTAAGAGTAACAAGTGCTCCTAACTGCTGAGTTGTCACCCCACCCCAAACATATACATTCTTAAAGGAAACTATTTGTGGTTAGAATAGCACCACCATGTGTCAGTGCTATAGGACATGAAGGGACACAGGACTTGGTTTCTACACTTGCATGGATTCTGGGTGAGTACTCAGAAGCCAGGGTTGGCTTGTGCTCTGGCCAGCAGCAACAGAATTGCTCAGTCCTCTGCAGCTCAGACAAGAGCTGTGGGACAGGCACTGTCAGCAGGGCCACACCAAAGCTACAGAATGGCTGCAACGTGGGGACTTTCTAGGAGGAAAGAGTATTACTAGACTCAATGAAACAGACTTTAACTTTTGTTTGGAGGCCCTTTGCCAAGTGAAGACATTTCAAGACTCTAAATATCAGCAAGCTAAGCTTTCCAGTTCAATTTGGAGCACTGTTAACATAATACATATCTGTGGCAAGTACCATTGGTATGAGCTACCCAGTGAACAGAAACATCAGTGCAATGGCCATGGCTAACCAAGGGCTCATTTCAACAAGCAGGCGAGTGAGCTATCCTTTCTTTCTCTCTGTTCTAAAGTGTCTTCAAAAGTGTGAGTCTATCCAATTCCCATTTAACCCCCAAACTGCCTCTTTTTCCTAAGAAGATTGGTCCTTCTGCCCTGCTGTGCCTCCTGGGTGCCTGGCTTCCTCCTTCACCACGTTCACTTGGTTCCTTCTGTGCCACCTGGCTGTGGGAGGTTCTGTGCTTCAGGCAGCACAGCCTTTGAGAAATGACAGTGGGTAGGTCTGGGCCAAGGGTTCCATGGCATAGTTCATATAGAAGGCACAGAATGCTGGGTCCAGGGTTACGGGGCTGAGTGGGACAGCAAACCTTCCCTCTTCTGTACCCTTACAGAGTCTGTCCTGTCCCGTAATTCTGTTGCAAAATATTTTCTTATTTCATAGATATGAGTGTTTATTTGCATATATGAAAGTATTTCATGTGTACAAACTGTGCAATTCCTTTTTTTGTTTGTTTGCTTTTTTCCCTTCAATACAGGGTTTCTCTATGTAACTCTGACTGTCCTGGAACTTGCTCTGTAGATCAGGCTGGCCTCAAACTCAGAAATCCACCTGTTTCTGCCTCTTGTGTGCTGGGATTAAAGGGGTGCGCCACCACCACCACCACCCAGCCTGTCCTTAATTCTTTATGACACTTAGGGATATCATTATGTCTGGTTCCTATAGACACTATGGTATTCCAGGAGCTACATTCTATCAGGGCTGTGTTGCCCCACGAAGCAACTTAACAGAAACACACCCTATACTGCACTCCTGTCTTATTTTGACACGATTTACAGCCATTTTCCTGGGTGAGACAGAGAATTAGGGTAGGTGTTTGTGAGCACAGATGCTAGACAAGGAAGGTGAAACCTGAGCTTCATCCTCTCATGGCTCCTAGCTTGCTGTGTGACACTGGAAGTCACTTTCCCTTTCTGGGCCTTGGTGCTCTCATTTTCCAAACTGAAACTCAGACCATGTCTTTTCTAGCTGCAGACTGTTCACATGGGGCCCCACCTACACCTGCTTCAGTTATGGTTCACAGGTCCCGGGGGTCAAATTGAATCAAACAAACATGAGTTTACAGAACCGGTGGGATTGTTACTGAAACATGTGGCTCTCCTCCAGACTGGCTCACTCAGGCTTACAACCCCCCCACCGCGCCCCAGTGGCAGCTTGATGTCCTGGCAAAGAGAGTTTACTAGGAGCTAGAAAGCTGCCCTTTTATACTACTTCTGGCACTAACTGGAGAACTAGTTTTGGCCAAAGTTCTTATCTTCTCTCAGTTTTCTTGGCATGGAAAGTGAGGAGGCTGGCCGCCAGCACGTAAGTCAGGGGGCAGCTCCGCTGAGCATGCTTGTGTCCCATGGTTATTACAGTAGGGATCATGTACACGGATGAGGGTAGCCTCAGGGACTGTGCGGATCACACAGTGCTCCGGAGAGGGAGGTAAAAGCCAAATGACGAACTTCCATGAATGAAGTCAGAAGAGGATGCTATAGGGTGGGGGGGATCATCCATGAAGTCAGAAGAGGACGCTTGCTGTAAGGTGTGTGTGTGTGGAGGGAGATGATGGGGGGCAACGGGGGGGGCAGGGAAGAAGGAACGTCCATGAAGTCAGAAGAGGACGCTCGCTGTAAGGACACACACACACACACACACACACAGATGATGGGGGGCAATGGGCGGCAGGGAAGAAGGACCATCCGTGAAGTCAGAAGAGGACACTGTAAGGCGGGTGGGGGGAGGATCGTCCTTGCATCATGGATAAGCTGGAGGTCTGGGACAAGAAAGAATTCAATGACAACAGACAGGCACTTTCTCCTGAGTTCTGCAACATGATGGGCTCCACAGACTTCACTTTTAAAATGCATTACTTAGTTATCTTAGATAAAGTTTCATGTGCTTCTGTCTTCCTTGCCACTGAACCACATGGCTGTGTTCTAGGGTGCCTAGAACCACAGATAAAACCTATCCGCATCACATATAACTAGTAAAGTTGTATAAAGTTGATAAATTAGATACAATAAAAGATGGACATAATGCCCAATAATAAAGAGAACAGCTGTAACAGGCTGCAAGCAAGCTGCCAGCACCATTACTCTTACACTTTAGGAACGTAAGAGTTCCCTGAGCACATCGTGGTCATACTGCAACGGTCCTCCTGACAGGCAGGAAGACTAAGTGACCTACGGCAGGGAGCACAGACTCATGTTCTCAGTGAGACACAGTGGGACAGTGCAAGGCTTCACAATGCTACCCAGGGCAGAGCCAAAACTTAAAACTTAGGAAGCATTTACATCTAGAACTTTCATTAGGCATTTTCAGATCACGGAATGCTCCAGGAAATGAGGCCATGGATAAAGACTCAAGGCAACATTGCAATTTACACTAAGGATTGGTGATGAGTCAGACTCTCAACTAGGAAGCTAAGGATGGAAAGCCAAGTGAGACCTGATTTGTGTTTCGTGGAGCGTTGAGCCAGGAGCAAGAGGGACCTGCACTTAATAACAAGTGCGGAGCCTGGGGAAGAGTGCCTGGCTGGGGCCGTCATAATCTACAGGGGTAGGTGGATCAATTGGCAAGAGGTTGGGACTGCAAGAGGCATACAGAAGGCGATTTTGAATGAAGAGTGTCAGAAGGTACAGAGGGCAGCAATTCAGGCAGAAGGAGCAGACAGGGTGCCGAGCTGAAAATGAGCTTGAAATTGTCCATGAGAGCCCTCTGCCTGCCTTCTAACAGACCTCTGTGGCAGCCAGCACAATCTACCTGCGCACTAGAAACTGCACACACTCCTCATGAGGAGGAGAGGCCCCATCCTAATGCCCATGCTGAGCCAAACAACCGAACCCAACCATTGCACAACACAATTTGTATAATTTAGCCACAGTAACTTAAAGTTATAGAGAAGCATCTACACGCCAGTAGCCTAGCAACCAGATGACCCCAAGTTCTGCACTGTTTTGCTACCCACAAGCTAAGAAAGCTTGCACAACATTTAAACTCCTGGACTCCTGTCTTTTTTTTTTTTTTAATCTCACCCTTTAGCCATTGTACAACACTTGAAAATTAGTCTGCACTAATTGTACAAAATAATGGGTTTGCTATGACATTTTCACGCCTGTGTATGATATAATTTGGCCATGAATACTCCCACGCCCAGATTACTCATCTGATAAGTGAAATGAAGGCATGTTCCCTTCTGGAGTTGTTGTGGGTGTTTGTATAAAACACCACTGTGTTGTGACTCCAGAGGAAGGACAGGAGGAACTCTTTGGATTCGACTTCCGAGTCTAGAGTGAAGAGGCTGCTCTCGGACACAATCCTTTACACTGTTTCCAGAACGAACTTTTTCCTACCTATGTGAGGGTAGACTACCATCCAAAAGTAAGATACATCAAGAACATGAAATAAAGAAAACTCGTTTGATTTTTTTTAGTGCCTATTTTTGTAAAGGCCCACAATTCCCATGACTTTATTTGTGCGTGGATTTTCTAACCACCTGAAACCACAAAAGTGAGTTACCTGGGAAGATTGTAGGAGGGTGGCCAGGTGAGAAATGCGCCCTGAAGGATCCCAGAAAGAAGTGAGAAGACAGGCTAAGGGAATGGGGGCCGAGGTTCTTGTCGAGCTGGCAAGGATGAGCGACAGCACAGAGAGCAGAATTTGGCACAGTGCAGGGGCAGCAGAAGACACATTAAAAGACCCACTGAATTTAGCACTTGCAGGGAGGAGGGGATGAAGTCAGTGGGGGAGGCAAGTGGATGGAGGTCTGGAAGTAGAGCCAGTTCAGGCAGATGAGGATTTATTTTCGTTTTGTATGTAGGAGTGTTTGTCTGCATGTGTGTATGTGTACCACATGTGTGCCTAGTGCCCACAGAGGCCATGAGAGGGCATTGGATCCCCTGGAACTGGAGTTACAGATGGTTGTGAGCTGCCATGTGGGTGCTGGGAATTGAACCTGGGTCTTCTGGAAAAACAGGCAGTGCATTTAACCAACCACTGAGCTATCTCCCTAGCCTCATTAGTAAGCACTGGTACCCAGCCCTGCAGATAACCATTTTACGAGGCTTTGCAGAGAACAGACTAGGAGCTCAAGTTAGGGTATTGGGAGCCTGTTCTGTGGGGTTCTGTAAACTCGGAGCATAGCTACATGCTGCCAGAGGATCCCACAGAAGAGGGGAGGAAGGTACTGGAAAGGAGCCACAGGGTAGTGGGGTGCCTGCGATAATGGAGGGGGTCAGGGGAAGGCCAGACAGCTGCAGGAGGCCGAGGTGCTCCTTTCTGGTAACTTCTTTATTCTGTGGGAAACGCAGAACTAGAACATTGTCTAAGAATGAACGTGTTTGTGGGGGGTGGGGCCTCAGTTTTTAAGAACATGAAGACTTCATAGAACTCTTTACAGAGACTGGGCTTCAAAGACATGTTCAGTCTCGGAATTTCTGAAAGTCTACCCATGTTCCTTTCAGTGGAGGTTTTGTAGAGCATGCTGTGTTTGGGGTAACTCTTCAGTCTGGATGTGGAAAGAGATCAGGGGAGGCTAGAGCAACGGAGTCGACATGAATTCCAAGAATGGGAGGTGAGGAGAGCTGCCAGGCGAGTGGCCTTCCCAAAGGTGGGCCTGGCTTCCCCACAGAGCACAAGCTTTTGCTTCTCCGTACTCTCCCAAGCCCTGTTCTCATTGCCCTTTGGGCTACAGCAGTCCCATCAACCCAGGGACGTTCTATCCATTGCTATGTCCCCGCCTGGTGTGTTCAGGGGTGAGGGTGAAAACAGATGCCCACAGCCGAGCTGAGCAGTGTGATGTCTCTTGGAATACACAACCTTTGGAATGGGTGTTTAAAGGGCACAGGGAGCGCTGTCCTGTTTATGCAAACTGGCTTTTCTGATCCGGAGGAAGACTGGCGTACAGCAAGGTATCTACTTGAGAACAAAGACTCTCTGATCTGCACGAATGGGCAGGTCACGCTCTGAAGTGCTGTGCTCTTTATGAGGAGTGTGTGCACAGCGTTCTGTTTTAGGGAGCCCAGCACAGAAAATTCATGGAAACGGAAAACACCCTTCCCTGCATTCCTATTCTCAGATAACAAAAGACAGATAATTATCTAAAGCATTTCTCAATCTGAATAAAATGGAAGAGTGACCTTTTTGTCTGCGCCAATCAGTACAGTGATGTCAGCAGCAGCCGGGCGGTGGGCAGACCAGGGAATGCTCAGGGAAGCCTGCTGTAGCTCCCCAGCTGGTCACAAGGGCCATAAACACAGAGGTTTGTTTAACAGGCAGCCAGACCTGCAGGGCTCATAGTCACCCCTAGGGAGTGATAAACGTCCGGCTGGTACACTCACATAAACTGAGAGGCAGTGAAATTCTGTTGAAAGATACTCCCTGTGCTCAATAAACCCAAAGGCTTCAAGCCTGAAGGATGGCTAGCCTAAGCAGGAAAATAAATCAATCTGGCAAGAAAAAGCAATCATTTGGAGTGCTGGTAGATTAACCTAAGCATACAGGGTATTGAATTCAGTGACTGAAAAAAATCACATGCTTGCTGGTTGAAAATCCCACTTCTACCTTTATGCCATTACAAAACGCACTTTTGGGGTGAGAGAGGGCAGCAGGGTGTGTGAATATGGTCTAAGTATATTATATGCATGTTTGAAAATGTCAATAAAATCCATTATTTTGCATAGTTAATATTACCATTAAATAATAATAACAACACATAGTAAATACTATGACTAAAAACCATGAGAAGCACTGTATTGCTGCCTTGGCTACTTAATGCTGGACCTGGCGCTTCTGTCTGATGTGTTTCACAGTGTGGTGCTCTGTTTGGACTCGCCTGTTGTCTTCTAAAAACGAGAAATGAAAACTTATGGAACTTTTGGGAAGTGACATTTTGAGCTTGTTGAATCAAAATACTCAAAGAACTGTTTGTTTAATTTTACTTTAGAAGCAGCTACAACAATCATAGAGGACAACGGAGTCTGGACCAAGGGAAGAAGCTGGGGAAATCCTGCGAGCAGCCCACCCACCCTGTCCGGTCTCCCTGTCCACAGAGGCTGCTTTCCTTCCCTGTGTCCTTGTTCTGTTCCTCCACCACAGGCAGGCAGGTCTTGCTCTTTAAGTACCTGCCTGCACAGGGCATTGACAGGGTGCAGTGCTGTTGTCTGTGGGCGCGCGGGTGGGAAACAGGGCTGGGGCGCTCTCTGGGAGGAAAGACATACAGAGAACGGCTGAAGGAAGAGTAGTAGTTTCCATAAGGAAAAACAAACTTTAAAATGTTTCTTTTTGTTTAACACACACAGACACTCAGAGAGACAGACAGACACACCCCACATGTGTGCGTGTGCCTGTAGAGGCCAGGAGAGGGCATTACATCCTTTGAGCTGGAACTACAGGTTACAGGTGGCCACCTGACGCAGTGCTGGGAACTGAACTCAGTCCCCCGGAAGAGAAGCAAGCACTGTTAACAATTGAGCCATCTCTACACCCCCTGCAAATGTTAAGATCCAATGACCAAAACATAACTAAAATATTAATTCTATAAAGATAATTAAGTCCAAAGCAAAAGCAATTAGGGATTCACTTTTTTTAAAAACTTATAATGTCTCACATAAACTATTTTCAAATATCTTTAGAAACGTAATGTTTGTGGCACTGCTTCAGGCCACACACTATGTCTGGAATTGTCTAGAGTTGGTGGAATTCTGACCTTCCTTACATGTACTAGCTCAGACTTCGGAAAGAGTTACTGTAATGTCTGCTCACTGGAGTGGGACCAGCACTGCTGTGTGACGGATTATGACTCAATCACCATTCTAGCCTATGTCCCCGCCCCTGGGCTGGGGCAATCCCTGTTAGCACTGGAAGTCTCAGTAAATAAGATAATTACTATTTGTGATCAAACCATTTTATTTAGAGACTTAGAGGCATGAAAGGGCTGAAGAGGTCAATGTTATCTGATGTCCTCTGCAGGGCAGATCTCCCTGTCTGTATCACTAAAAAATCCAGTTAAATGATTAAAGACACTGCCGTCAGCCTAAACAGAACTGCATGCTAACTCTATCATGGCTGGACACGTACACACAGCTCCGTCCTTTGGACGAGGGGACTGTAGTATTTGGGTATTGAATTAAACCTTGTTTCTTGGCAACCATCAACATGGGCAACACTCTTATTGTTAGATGTCAGACACTAAGAGTTAGAATCCTGGTAGGCAGACATACAGAGAGAGGGGCCAAGGCTAGGTAATAAAAGTAGTGAACTTCCAAGATAGCCACTTTCTTCCTCATCCTCCTGACTTGAGACGAAAATCTGGCAGCTTAAAACAAGGCCTGGTAGGGTCTTAACTGCATTTTGCTTGCATTCTCAATAGTGAGAAAAGATACCAGAGGCTTCTCATCTTTGAATAGCTGGTTCCTAGTGCAGTGTCTGATACCTAACAGATTTCCAGCAGATGGTCATTAAGTGAATGGCTAATGATTGAGCACTGAAGCTCCTCCTTTTCATCAGCTGATGCTGCATTTCCTTCCAAGTGCCACTTATAGCCTATCTCTGATCACTTGTTAGTAGGAAGGGGGTGGGGGCTGAAGTTCACACAGTGCAAGATGATCATGCTTGTAGAAGCAGCCTAAAGGAAGCTGGGGGCTGAGGAGACAGCTTGGTTAATAGGGTGCTTGATGTGTAAGCATGAGGACCAGAGTTCACATCCAGCACCCATGTAAAAGTTGGGAAGTATTATGGCTGCCTGTAGTTCCAGTATGTGGGAGGCAGAGACAGAAGATTCCTGGGACAAGTGCCAAATTGGTGGGTTGTGGGTGCAACTGAGAGACCTTGCCTCAATATATAAGGTAGAGATAGAACAAGCAGACACCCAATATCAATGTCTGGCCTCTCTATATAAGTATATACACATAAGGCCACAACCATGAGAACATGTTTACACAAATGCACGCATACAACACACACAAACACACAGCAGCGTTTCCATTTTCCTTCTAGCTGGTTTGTTTGAAAGGATTGTGTTGGTAATCATTTTTCCACTTAAAATCCTTTTTCTAATTTCACGCAGTGCTCACATGTGCCGAAAGAGGTTCTAGGGGCTGGCACCCCCACAGGATGCAGTGTAAGTAAATTTTTGGCAAATGTAAGCCTAAAGGACCAATCACCTAGAAATGAATAAATCTATAATACCTTTCTTCTTCTTCCTGCAGGTGAGACTCAGTATTTCCTTCTGTGAGTCTACATACAGAGCCTTCATCAAAACTTGATGGCTGTGTGCGATGCATTATATTAAAACAAGAAGTTCCCAAGAAATGTATAAACCTTGGGAGAATCCTTGGAAGGTCTTAAAGAGATTTCCCGCTAACCTTTTTGGGAAACCTACCCATGTTGCACCTAAGAAAACACAGAAGGAAGGGGAGTAGCTTGCCTGTGCATGTGCATCTTTCTAGAGTCAACAATGTATATATTTTGTTTAGTTCTAACAGATGTATTTGCTGGTATTCAAAAATACTTTCTAATATGGTTAAGAGCATAGACATTGCAACCTGTTTTCTTGGATTTAAACTCTGGCTTCTGATACAAAACCAGGCAAGGTACCACATCTACAAGAATGATGAAGGCACCCTTCTCACAGGGTCACTGTGGGACTAAAGGCAATTACACAGAATCACTAGGAATCACCTGGGCACACCAAGGGCTACCTGGGTTATCCATGATTATCCTATTGTTTCTGAGAGTGAAAAGTATGGCATAGTCTAGATAAGTTTTTAGTAGAGATATGTTAGGTATGTATCCTGGTAATATTAGTACTGGGAGAAATAAGTCAGAATTTTAATCAAGAATGGTTTGTGAAATTTGGGTTGTATAAAGTTCTGCACGCTGTCTACATCTTGACCCTCATGACCTCACTTGGGGAGTTCAGTGTTGCTGTGGAGCCCCTTTTGTGGCTCTGCAGCTGGAACAAGAGCTTCCTCACTTCAGAAGTCCTGAATACATGTTTGTTCTCAGAGACAAAGACATGGTATGACGGGAACAGTCCACATGACTGCTCCAGGCAAGATTGGAGAAAAAGATACCTTAGGAAAACAAGAAGAAATATGGCCAAGTGCTGAGGAGAAGGTGGGTCTTTTTGGTCTACGAATTCCCAAATCAAGTTCGCACTTAAGTCTCTTCGACTTGTTTGTCAACTTAAAAATATTTTAAGTCAGATAATACCAGATGCAAAATTTCTATTTATTTATATACTTCTTGGTGTATAAATATGCATCTAAAAGAAAGAAAACATGTTTCCCAAAATATAAAGGAAAGAATTACTGTTTTCCTCCTCGTGACAGCTTTTAGAAGTTTCTTGCTGCTCACCTGTAGAGTTGGAATAAGAACAGTCTGGCTGCTGAGAAGCGCGCAGTCCTTTGTCAGCTCATTCAGCCCAGACAGCCTGCTGCTGAGCGCTGGCCACTGGCCTGGGCTGTACACAGCACAACTCCCCAGTCTACAGTCTAGACACCTTATATAGATCACTGCTAACATGCACAATTCCCCATAGTGAGCATTGTTATTTCTATTTCCTAGGGCAGAGAAGAACACAGCACTGGTTCTCAACCTTCCTAATGACGCAACTCTCTAAAATATGGTTCCCATGCTGCGGAGACCCCCAACTCCCAAAGTAATTTTGTTACTACTCTATAACTGTAATTTTGCTACTGTTATGAATCTTAATATAAATATCTGATGTGCAGCACTAAAGGGGTTGTGACCCACAGGCTGAGAATCACCAGCTTACTACAAAAATTGTTAACGCCAAGCCCAGTTCTTGCCACTCCGAAAGCCAGGTTCAGAGTTATACTGCATTACGCTGGCTTTTAATAGTGGCTATGTTCTTGTAAGTCCCAGAATTCAATGTTTTCTAAAGTGTACTATGGTTTAGGAGAAGCAAGAAATGTGTAAAAGATGCATTAATGTCTTCCCTTTTAACTTATGTGTCAGATTTAGAGGAATCCATGGACATCAGGCCCACTGTACCCTCTAGAAGCTGTTTATGTGAGGACCTGACTTTGCAAACTCCATTTTAAAGAAGGGGCTTCATCTTAAGCCATATAATGAGCTGCAAGGTGGGGTGGGTGGGTGATCTCAGCTCCAGAAATGTGCTGCCATAGCAGAAATTTGAACAGATACC
>LOEQ01001557.1:176255-187602 GCA_001685075.1 Bramus lutescens
GTGGTACTTAGGTAGAAACTATTCTGGAGCTGTGATGATGGGGGTGGTACTTAGAAACTATTCTGGAGCTGTGATGATGGGAGTGGTACTTAGGTAGAAACTATTCTGGAGCTGTGATGATGGGAGTGGTACTTAGGCAGAAACTATTCTGGAGCTGTGATGATGGGAGCGGTACTTGGGTAGGTGGAAACCTCAACTAGCCACTGCTTCCTAGCTACTATGCAGGTACGAAGGCAGACTCCACACATGAGTCCAGGAACATCACTTGAAAACACACTTCTTTCTAGGTCTTTGCTCAAACCCAGGTGTTGCTTCAAGGACATTAATAGGCTGGGGCTGTGCCTCAGAGCACTTGCCTGGTGTGTGTGAGGCCGCGGGTTCAATCTCCAGCAGCAGAAGAAAACATTCTTTTCCTGAAGGACATTGCTATCTGTAGTTAGCATGGCTGTGGGTTCCTGTGTTTCCCAGACAGCACGACGCCACCTTATATAATGCCAGTCTTCCTTTCCCTCCCTTTTCTCATCCTTTCTCTTCACAGGCCCATTGCCCTATTTCAGAAAGGCCTTGTGCTCGCTCTCTTCCTCTCTCTAATAAACCATCACAGTTCTCAAAGCGTTGAGCAGAAAGCTAGTTCAGCCAGAGGCACACCGGATCCAAATCCTACCAGCTTGTGAGAGATCACTGCAAAATACTCAGGAATCGTGTAAGCAGACTGTTACCTCTGCTAGCTTGAAATCAACAGGGAAGAAATGTTTATGCCATGGAGCTTGGCACAGATTATTAGCACTCCTTCCCCATCGTTGGGCATGACAAGCTGCCTTATCAGCATACCCTAGGTACACTTGCCAGAGCTTACATTCTTCAAAGGACTCCTGAGAACCTTACAGAGACAAAATTTCTATGGATTTCTCTAGCAGGAATAAACAATAGAAGAATCACTATAGGCATAGCCTAAGGGTCACCGCATAAGCAAACCACTAGATCATGTCACAGGAACAGGCAGGTGCACTTGTATATGACTAGAACTGGAGTGGACATTGCAACAGTTCTGGAAAGGCATGGGAGATTCCCCAAAGACATGAATGTGTAACAACCCTACAAGGCTTGAATCATTCTGAACCAGACTGTTTCCAGAGTTATTGGCCAAAGCAAAACAAAACATGTAAGTAGACCAGGCTTCCTCTGCAAATGGAAGGAGGAACTGTGCACTAAAAGATCCTGATAACTGCCTGTACACTGGAAAAAAGATAAGTTTAAATATGAGTAGCAATGAATCCAAAAATAGGCTTTATCATCCAACTGAATCTTAAAACTGCCAAACTAGTAGGGAGGTGGCAGCACATGCCTTTAATCCCAGCATTTGGGAGGCAGAGACAGATGGATCTCTGTGAGTATGAGCCTGATCTAGAGTTAGTTCCAGGCCAGGCAAGGCTATATAGAGAAACCCTGTCTTGAAAAACCAAAACCAAATCAATGGTTGGTTGGTTGGTTGGTTGGTTGGTTGGTTGGTTGGTTGCAACCAACCACTGCAAAACTACTGAGCTAGTGGCTAGAAGAGGCCAACATTAACAGCAGAACTGTCACTCATAACCTGCTGGAGGAAGGAAAACTCAGTTTTCTCCAGGACACTAGTTATTTCAACAACTCCAGAGCAGGCCTCGTGTTCAGGAGTAGTAGACTCCACAGGTGTTTTTGTTTTTCGATGTGTGTGCACATGTGCTTTTATTTGGTTAGTTTTTTTTTTCTGTTTGGGTGTTGTTTTGTTTTCCTGATTTTGCAGGGTTTTGTTGTATTGATTTTTTGTTTTATTATGTTTTTGATTGAGAACTTAAAGCTGGGTGGATAGGGAGGGGGAGAAGATCTGGTAGGACTTGTGGAGGGGAAGAATATGATCAAAATAAGTTTAAACTTAAAAATTGTTTTAAATAATAAAAATATAATAAAAAAGAAACTAAACTTATGCTGAAAGTTTTCCTGACTAAGAACCAACAAAAAAGTAGCCATCCACAGTTACGTGTGGTAATTTGAATGAGAATGGCCCACAGAAGCTCTCAAATGTGAATGCTTGGATTCCAGCTAGTGAAACTGTTTGGGAAGAATTTGGAGGTGTGGCTTTGTTGGAGGAGGTGTGCCACTGGGCCTGGGTTTAAAGTTTCAAAAGCTCCTGGCCATCCCCAGGGCTTTTTTGCCTCCCACCTGCAGCTTGAGATGTAAGCTCTCCGTTCCTGTGGTCAGGCCTCTACTCCATCATGGACACCAACTCTCTGGAGCCTAAGGTCAATTAAACACTTTCTTTTACAAGTTGCCTTGGTTGTGGTGTTTTACGGTGGTAAGAGAAATGCATCTATGTATAATAACCTACATGTATTCACAGTCCTAGAGCATTTCCTTCAAAGGGACAACGGTGCTTTCCTGTCACTCAGTTGTCTTTCATTTGCACGTCTTTCCATGTGTCTCTCTACACGTTGAACGTGTCTCTGTCTACACACTGACTGTGTGTCTCTGTCTACACACTGACCGTGTGTCTCTCTGTCTACACACTGACCGTGTGTCTCTCTGTCTACACACTGACCGTGCATCTCTCTGTCTACACACTGACCGTGCATCTCTGTCTACACACTGACCATGCATCTCTCTGTCTACACACTGACCGTGTGTCTCTCTGTCTACACACTGACCGTGCGTCTCTCTGTCTACACACTGACCGTGCATCTGTCTACACACTGACCGTGCATCTCTCTGTCTACACACTGACCGTGCATCTCTGTCTACACACTGACCGTGCATCTCTCTGTCTACACACTGACCGTGTGTCTCTCTGTCTACACACTGACCATGTCTCTCTGTCTACACTGACCATGTCTCTCTGTCTACACTGACCATGTCTCTCTGTCTACACACTGATCATGTGTCTCTCTGTCTACAAACTGTGCGTCTCTCTTTCTACACACTGATCATGTGCCTCCCAAATGCTGCACAGCATCCTAAGTGCAATGGTGTGCAGGTTCTAGTCCCACCTGGTGATTCACTCTACCCATTTAAAAGTTTATGGTTCAGTGAGCTCTTCCAAGGCCACAGACACAGAGGTTCTACCAGTACCATGTGGAGAACAACTTCCCAATTTGCCTGCTGTAATTAGAAAATGACATTTGAAAGCTATGATCGTTCAACCTTTCCTCATGAGAACAGTCAATGACAGCTTTGCAGAGATAATAACTTGATTTTTGAGGCAAACGATGGTGTAGATATAACAGAACTATTTGGAGAAATAAAAATATAATAAAATAAACAAAAGCAACATCATGAAATACAACTACATGAATTCTGGCTTATATTAAACCAGTGCTTCCAAAAATAGAATCTAAAGGCACTAACCATGGTCTACAGTTACAGTAATACTTCTAATTTACTGTTATAGTTGTTCATTATAGGAAAATCACATGTTCTTGTCTGTGTCAAATTAATGAACATGTGTTACATGAAGAGTTCAGTAGGTACTCCCTTGTGTTCTCATTTGGAAATATAGCAAATAATTCATTAACAAAGATTCAGCTAAGTGTGCCTTCCATACTAGGGCTGCCAGACAGCGGAAGACAGCACAGACGCCAAGGGCAGTGTAGTTACTGTCTGTGTCTAAGGACAGTCCATCTGCTAGCCACGAAGGAATCAGGAAAAGACGAAGAGGACAGCTTGACAGGTTGGTTTCCAGGCCTTCACTGCTGACCCGAGGAGCATGCACTACCCAACCTGAGCCACACAAGGGGTCTGTGGAAATCACCCAAGCAGAAGGCTGACTTTCCTTTCAGTAATGTGTGTAGTGCATCTAATGGCCACTAGATGGAGATCTGATCACTCCATCAGAGTCCAGGAAAGCTGCTGGCATCCAGGAGAGGGAGTAGGGCATCAAGAACGAGGTACCTCTCCCCACTCCTTCTGTAAGTGGGATTTCCCAAGCTCCAAAACCAGGAGCAAGCAGAACTCTTCTGAGTAAACACAAATGCAGTAGCTTGAGGGCTGACTAGGAAAGGAACTGTAGAAGACAAGTATCACCTCTGATTATTCGCAGTGACTTCTATTTAGATCTGGCTGTACAATCTACCTGTGAATAACAGCACGAGCGGGCCTACCTACAGCAGTTAATATACTGCCGCACCCTTTACCAAGAGATTAGACCACAAAATCAAACAATAGCAGACTGTTTGGATACTTCATTCTTAGCATAAGCATGCATGCTCAATTCGTTTTTCTGTCTGAGTATCCAAGTATGCATGCTTAATATGGTAAGGCCCAAAGAATAGTGGAGGTAAAAGGAACATGCAGAGCAACATCTATTTTCCAAATCAAAATGCCATTAATTCTGACTTATATTACTTTATTACTAAGTTTGTATTGTTTCTGCTATCTGAACTTTGAGCTGAGGACATAAAGCTAAACACTTCTGAGAAAACACTTTGATTAGAGGAAGTTCAGATAATATTATTTTGGTTATTCTTGAGATAATTTTGCTCATTTCTAGCTTAACTATTTAGCTTCAGTTGCCAGTGCCATCTTGTTGATAAAATTAGAGCAATGAAGGAAGACCTGGATTGCCTCTCGTCTGTACTAAACGAGGGGGCTGGAGAAGCAAAAGTCTGTGATATAATCAGAAAAGCCCTGGGAAGAAAACGCTACTCAATTAAGACATAAATAAGTAGGGGTTAATGTTTTAAACAGCCAAGAACCCCTTTTAAATGGTAAGTAAAGACTCAAGGCCTTTTAGAAATAAGAAGCTTAATTTAGGCCACCAATATTTCCCTCCTCCCTTCCTTCTTTTTGTTTTTGTTTATTAAGACAGGGTTTTTCTGAGTAGCCCTGGCTGTCCTGGAACTCACTCTGTAGACCAGCCTGGCCTTGAACTCAGAGATGTCTCTGCCTCCTGAGTTCTGGGATCAAAGACTCCTTTTTCTTTCTCTTTTGGACTTTTGAGACTGGGTCTTGCTATGGAGCCTGGATTGTCCTAGAACTCACTATACCAGTTCAAGCTGGTCTACCTCCACATCACAAGCACTGAGGTTACAGCCGTGTACCGCCATACCCAGCTAGACTACACATCTTGGCCACAGGTATAGCAGGATCTTTGATCTCCACATTATATAAGAAATTCAAAGGAAACATATTGGAAGTTCAAACAATAATATTTACTGCTAGGCACCAATGAAAACAGAAGAACAAAAGTTCAAATAGAGGGGAAACTAACATTTAGAATAATTCTGAGCAAAACCACAGGTCACTAGTTCCCTAAATATAGTTAAGCATAGTCGTCAATCTGCCGCCACAATTGAGCTGCTTACGTACTGACAGCATTTTAGAGCAACGTATTGCTTTAACTCAACTTAATTAATATATTTATGTCTTTTCAAAAGTATTGGAAGTCACGAGCCTATTTTGGCTTGAGATCTTCAAAACATTACTGTGAGCTTTCAAAAATCTTAGAGAATGATGTAGTATTCATCCATAAGCTTACTCACATCTCTTTTAAGGAAAATCACACGAAGTAGTAATTATTAATCAATTATTGATAGACTTGTTAGTGGAAATGTCTTACCTTGTTGATGGCTATTTGCAGAGTGACACAGCTGCTAGCAACCTATCCTTCTTGGAATTAACTAATTAACCAATCAATTGATTTTGGAGCCTACCTTTCTTTTTTGCTGTATAACAATGATATGTAACAAGAAAAGATTTGTTCTGAAGATTAAAATCAATTGCAAGTTGATCCTGTTAATTTATGCTTTAACATGAATGAGTCTACAGATTTCCTTGTTCCTCCGGTTAGTCCAGACAGCACCAAGAATAGATGCTGAGCGCTTCATCTCTGCAGCTGTGGGCTTATCTTCAGAAGCTGTCCTTGTATCTCTCTCAGAGTTGCACCTATGCTTAGTGCCTGCTTTGTCTGCAGAGAGGTGTGGACAAACTCTATTGGAGGTACACTTTGCTGACCTCCAGCCTAGAGCTCTGGACCTTGGAGGAATCTGCTCTACACGACATCCCTAGGGTATTTCTTTCCCAGACAGCATGCACAGATGCCAGCAACCATGCTGATACAACGCAGAAAAGGTGCAGAAAACCAGAGATGCCTCTGGCTGAGAAGTACAAGTTGAGTATATGTGTATGCTGTGACAGTGGGAACTGTACATTTGAACACTGGCCGGGAGCTAAGACAGTCTTACTTTGTCACTCAAGACGGAGCGATTATCTTCTATTAGGAGTTTAAAAATGATTTTAGCCGTGTGAGCTATTGGAGTGGCTAAACACAAAGTTTCCTTAATGGTGGCATTTAAAACTCAATTTGTGAGAAGAAAGGTCAATTCAAGTGGTACCTGCAGAGGTCTGTCACTGTCTTGTCCAATCATGTTTCTCCATTCCATGAGTGATTGCTGCAGCCGTTCAAGTCCGGTTTCCCAAAGCCTGACATGCCCTCCCATATCAACGGTCACGATGCCGCTTTTGTCCCACTCGGCCAGTAGAGCATCTGTGTCCGAAACAGCAGATATCCACGCGGTGTACGGTGAGAGGGACTCTGCACTGAGAACGGAGCCCAGAGGAAAGATCAGGAACCATGCGAAGCAGGCATGTAACACCAGAGCATGCGCAATGCCTCCCCCGACTTTGGTGAGTTGCGCCCGCTCCTCTCCCACTCTCCCATGCAAGGTTGCTTTATGTCTGCTTTTCCCCATCTCACAGCACAAGAAAATCCCAAAGATATGTACAGTGAGGGTAGGAGAACGCACTCAGTTTAGGGGCTGAGGAGATATCCCAGTGGTTAAAGCACTTGCTGTGCAAACAGGAAGGAGGGACTTCAGTGAGTTGGGGTGACAGCCTGTCAGCCATTCCAGCTGCAGAGGATACAGCAGGGCTTACCAGGAGAGCACTGCATGTTCAACCTCCCAGCACCACAAAATAAAAACCCAGTCAAATTCAAACATATGCTACAAAAAATTGAAGGAAAAAATGCATTCATTTTGGCTCTGTGCTGTGGGACAATGGTCTTTTATCCTGTCACTTGCATAATTTTAATAAAATGCTGACTGGCCAGTAGCTAGGCAGGAAGTATAGGCGGGGCAATGAGAACAGGAGAATTCTGGGAAGAGGAAAGATACAGTCTGTAGTTGTCACCCAGACAGAGAGGAAGCCAGACACAGAGCAAGCAAGATGTGACTACCTCGCCAAAAAAGGTACCAAGCCACATAGCTAACACAGACAAGAATTATGAGCTAATATAAATAAGAGTTAATAAGAAGCCTGAGCTACTAGGCCAACCAGTTTATGATTAATATAGACCTCTGTGTGTTTCTTTAGGGCTGAACGATTGCAAGACCAGAAGGGACAGAAACCTCAGTCAACAGCTCTGCAGTTATGCAACTTTATTACGTTTTCTTAGAATTTGAAGTTAGCTATTGTGGTGGTTTGGATCAGAATGGCCCCATGGGCTGATACGTTTGAGTGGTTGGTCCCAGTTAGAGGAACTCTTTGGCAAGGATTAGGAGGTATGTCCTTGTTGGAAGAAGTATATCACTGGAGGTGGGGTTTGAAGTTTCAAGCCCAAGTCAAGCCCAGTCTCATTCTCTCTTTGCCTCCTGCCTGTAGATCAGGATGTAAGCTCTCAGCTAATGCTTCAGTGCCATGCCTGTCTGTCATGACAATCATAGACGAACCCTGTAAAACTGTAAGCAAGCCCCTAATTAAATGCTTCCTCTCAAAAGTTGCCTAGGTCATGGTGTTTCATCACAGCAATAACACAATAATTAAGAAAGGCATCATGTGGAACACTCCTGATGTTCAACAGAAATTTAACTATCAAACACACACACACATACACACGCACCAACTACCACCTTAACTTTAAATGATTCGTTCTTTTCTAATGTGTATCAAATATAGCACTGGCTAATTTAAACAGAGAATTAGGATGTAAGGACCATAATCTAAATTATGTGTCATATTAAATGTGTTACAAGTATAAAATATGTACTGAGATTTGAAAGACCTAAAAGAAAATGGATTTTTTTTTTTTTGAGACAGAGTCTCACTATGTACCCGTGGCTGGCCTGAAACTTTCAGAGATCCACCTGCCTCTCTTTCCTGAGAGCTGGGATTAAAGACATACACAATCATGTCTAGCCTACATTAAATTTTTTATACTGAAAATATCCCAAAAGTTAATGGTTTAAATAAAATATATCAATTTTACCTGGTTCATTTTTCTTCCTCTCTCTGGTAATGAAGAGCAAACCTTGAGCATTGCACATTTGCTGGGCACATAGTCTACCTCTGAGTACATCCCTAACCCCTTTTATGTCTTTATACAGCTCTAAGAAGTATTACTTGGATGGGTTACACTGAGCTTCAGTCTAAAGGAACAAGTTGTGTGTACTGCTGGTACCTGCTGTACACCCAGCTGCCTTTCCAGGGGTTCTTATCCTGGACAGGAAAATAAGTAGCTCATACAAAATATAAAGAACACAGATACAAACAGCTTAAGAGAAACATTGGAAAAATGACCAAAGCTTTAGAAATGGTAACAGCAGTTATGCTGATTTTTGACAATGTGACAAAACTCAGACTTATTTGGGAAGAGAAACCTTAATTGAGAAAAATGCTTCCACCAGATTGCCTATAGGTAAGTCTGCAGAGCATTTTGTTGATTCATTATTGGTATGGGGTAGGGTAAGCCACTGAGGGCGATGCCTATCCTAGGTAGGTGGTTCTGGGTTATACACAAAAGGAAACTTGTGCAAGCCATGAGGAGCAAGGCAGTAAGCAGCATTCCCTCATGTAGACTGCTTAAGTTCCTGCTTCCAGGCTTGTGACCTGACTTCCCCCAGTGAGAGCATGGGCCTGAGAGTTCTGGATTTGCTTTTGGACTTGGGTGTTTATCACAGCAATACAAAACTTAACTAAGATACCATAGGACATTCTTTGACTTCTGAACTATTTGTATAATTGAAGCGATGTATGGCTAAGATGGAATATGACATTTCCTAAATGATTAAACATCTTCCATGAAGTCAATATATTAAGGTAGTCTAAGAAGTCATATGAATTAGAGAAGGTAAATTTACCACTCTGAATAATGATTTCATTTTTCATAGTTTTAAAGCCTGACTAAAGGTCACGGTTAGGAAGGTTGAGAACCCTTGGGTTAGAAGGAGGTTCTGGGTTAGTTAGTGGTAAGTAAAAGACAAGAAGATCAAGGGAGGTACAGCCTCAGCCAGAAAACAGGAGACTAGGCATGGCCTCAGGGCTGCAGGTGAGCACATCCATGTCAACACAGCAGAGAGGAGGTCTCTGTGTCTGCTTAGACCACACATTTCCCTGCTTTAAAGATTGGCTGCCACTGCTGGACAATAACCTAAGCAGTGTCTGGTAACAGGGTCCACTTTGGATCCCTAGGAATTGTTCAACTTTGAGACTGACGTGACTGCAAATGGACAGGATCAGTTTTAGAAACAACGTGATACTGGTGCTATTTACATGCCCTGGACATCCTGAATCATCCATTTCAGGAAACAAGAACAGTTAATAAACAGCAAAATTAAAATTTCTGCAGTACTGACGGTGTTGGTACAGAAAGTGAAAATGAGAACAGACCATTCAAAGCGGAACAGGCCAGAGCCCGAGGGACTCATGCCTGCACACTGTATTTAAAACATTTGAATGTTTTCCTAAAATGAAAATAAAAATGTCATTAACACGTCCAGAAGAATGGTGAGACACAAACCAACTGTAAGTGGAGGAGAGAACTTGCTACTTGGAGAAGCAGGAGCCATGCACTTATTCAGAGCACACAGGAAGAACTCACTCATTCTCATACAACAAACCATGGTGATAACAGAAGTGACACGGATTACCTGGGGACAGGGATGTATCGGAGTTTCTTTGCTTGAAGATCAGTAACCTCTATGTAGCCAGCTGTCTGTGGGGGGGTAACACCTGCAAATAAGTCACGACACAAGGCAAGTGTTAAGGGGTGCTGATACCAAAGTGGCCCCAAGAATGCTTGAATGCTGCTAACACAGAATGGATTCTCAGGAGAAAAGTGGAACTCTGGGAACTGCTTCGCAAGTCATGTGTAGATAGTTAAAGGTTCAGGGTAGCAGCAGAAAAAAACAGTATGAGGTCTCTCCAATCCTGGGGTTGCCCTTCCAGTAAATTCCAAAACTTGACAACTCTTCCTTGAGTGTTACTAATCACCCTCAAAACAGTAGCTGACCCACTGAGTGCAGGAATTCCATTTAGTCTGGGTGGTCCTCTGACAGCAACGACCCTGTTGGTCCCCAGTTTAAGTGATTGAAAGCTGAAGCCGAGGGCTAATATAACCAAGGGACTTAAGGCAATTTAGCTAGGGAGCAGGCATCCAAAAGGAACCCCCCTACCCGCCATCCTAAACTTCTGGTCTACCTACCGTCCCATACAGTTCCTGCCTGACAGCCCCACTGAACAAAGTCTTGGCTGTCAAGATATGCCAAGAGGAAAATGAAGCCACACTCATTTGTATTAAACCATGTAGTGATAGGGGGGAGCGGGCCTGCTTTTCGTCCAGCCCAGCTCCCGCATGGCTAGCTTATACCNAGTTTCTTTATTAACCAATGAAAGTAACACATAGACAGATGACCCTCCTACATCAATCGGGTGTGTTTGTGTGTGTGATGGTTTTGGTTTTTTGTGACAGGGTTTCCTAGAACTCACCCTATAGACCAGGCTGGCCCCAAACTCACAGAGACCTGCCTACCTTTGCCTCCTGAGTGCTAGGATTAAAGATGTGCGCCTCCCTTGTCCCTCCTACATCAAAACCAGACTTATATATAAAACACATGCTTTTAAAGATTTCTGTCTGTCTAACTCATGTCTACCATCTGTCTTCCATCGTTTTGATTACAGTTTAGATTAGTATGAAATGCCTAGGATGTTCACACTATAGCCACTGACTGTGGTTCACAAAAAACAGTTCATGTCTGCAGTTGAGGGATAAAAATAAACAACGAAAACAAAAACCAACCAACCAACCAAACAGGCTATCTAACAAACTCAGGTTGAAGGACTTTTCTAAAACACTCAGTGCACCCTATGTACTGAGCAGAGGTGTGTGGGCGTTTACTTTGTAGCAGACATACTAATCAGCATGGCGGGGCTCACTCTTCAGGAGCTCATACAGAATGAAGGGCAAAGTTCCTCCCTTTGCCTCTTTTCCTTTTTAAGTCATTGTGGAGTTCTGAGGACTTAGAAAAAAATTCCAGAGTGGGAATTGTAGCTCTGGAGCCAGGTGTGAGAGAACGTACGTGTGTGTGTGTGTGTGTGTGTGTGTGTG
>LOEQ01001557.1:187626-220794 GCA_001685075.1 Bramus lutescens
GTGTGTGTGTGGAGGGGTAGTGCAGTGGGCAGGGCTCCAGAGGAAGGGGAAAGCCTGGGCAAGGAAAGGAGGGCCAAGGAAAGGGGATAAGATGCAATCTGCCCACCCAGCTGAACTGGTTGTCCCCAGGCGGCCATACTGTTCATACTCAGGCTTCTTAAAAGTCACACTCTGTCTGCCTTGCATTTCTGTGGAATTAGGCCAATCTCTGAAAAAGTTGTATGCACCATATATCATTTCTGACAATGCCTGCTGTTGAAATCTAGCTGAAGTAAGATGAGTTTATATTTAGTTTATACATATATATTTATAGAGCAAGTTTTTTTTTCTAAAAAGGACAAGTTATTGAAGCTGGAGCTGCCTGTCTAACTAACTTAAATATTTTGGTTTGTCACTTACAGACATTTTTAGATGCACACAACGTAAGTGGAGTCACTGATAATGGTGCTTTCAGATCACTGGGGGAACAGCGTATCTGCTCGTTTAAATCTTTTTTTCTACACCATTCTTTCTTTTTGTTCATTATGAAATTAATTCCACAAACACAGGAGGAGAAAAAAGTAGTGATGGCTGTGTCTACTACTCAATAAGGGGGAAGCAATACTTGATACTGATAGTAAGGCTTTTCGTGTATTGGCAAAGGAACTCTGGCTACACAGGTGGCAGGGTCAGGGCCACAGTTCTAAGCACTTAAAACGAACCAAGAGTAAAGCTTACAGACCTAAAAATACACCAGAAGACAAAAGTATTTACAGAAAGAGCCTTATGGTTATCCTCGAGTAGAATTCATGGCTGAATTAAGGAGGCACAACCGTAGCCAAGTCTCTCTCCAAGCCTAGTTTTACCCATCCGTTTGAAATGTGTCCGTCCTTAAGAGGATGGACGCTCAGTACATTTCCACCATGGTTACAGCCCAGGTGGATTTCACAGATAGGTACAAAGTGTATTTAGGGATTAGTCCACATACCATTAAGGGAAGTCACTGCTGCAGTGTTTATCACAGAGTCACCATGGGCAGGGGAGAGTTTATATGCACAAGGCCAAAGTTAGGGGCAGGAATAAAAACTGTCAGGTAATACAACCAAGAGAGTCCGCAAAGGCAAATGAGGTTATTTTACAAAATCCATTTCTTTTGGAAGTGTGATTTGATGCATGCCTGCTGTCACTAGGATTAAGGCTCTTCATCTGTACACAGATTAAAAGTGTTATGTGCTACAGTAAAATTTCATTGAATGATGTTTTCCAGTAACCTTCTTTATGTGTACGTATGTGTGTGAGCATGTTCACATGAGCATGCGTGCACAGATGTGTATGTGCGTGTGGAGGTCAGAGGGCAACCCTGGGGGTTACACCTCATGAGCCTGTCCACCTTGTTCTGTGAGAAAGGGGCTCTTATTGGTTCGGCGATGCTGACTGGCTAGTAAGCCTCAGGGGTCTGCCTTTCTCTACCTCCCTTGTGCTGGGATGACGAGCATGCCCCGCCATGCCTGGCTTTTCTATGTGGGTTCTAAAGACTCAAGGTCATCATGCTTGCACAGCAAGAGCTTTCCTGGCTGAACCACCCTCCTGGGCCTCCAGCAGCTTCCTTCATGCTGATGAATCAGCAGCTTCAGTAATTCCCCCTTCACTACACCAGCAGACTCCTTCTGTGCACAGGAGACGGAGTATTCGCAACACCATCATGTCTAATGGCAAACGAGTGCAGACACGAAATGTGACTTCCAAAGAAATGATGGCTACACCGTGGCTCACGGAGCAGTGAAAGAAAGGGGGAGCTTCAGACTGGCAATGCCAGCTTCTTCATTTGACCAAGGGAACCCACTGAGGTTCTTCCTCTTGAATTGGGTCCAAATGGGTCCTGAATGGGCCCTGACTCAAGTTTCTGTGCTTTTGCTCTAATGCCATCTTGCAAACAAACAAACGAAATATAATAGCAATAAATTCAAATGGACCATAAATCTAAATAGACAACCCAAAGCTCCAAAGGAAAGAGTACATCTGCCCTGCATTACAATAGGGGAAAATACAGGAAGTATATGTCTAACACTGGACTTCTTTCCAGGGTATATCAAGAACACATAAAACTCTGGACATACATGAAAAAAAAGATGGTCATTGGGTGGTAAAAATCAAAAATTAAAACCATAGTGAAGGTTGGCAAGATGGTTCAGTGGGTGAAGATACTTCTTGCCAAGGCTGAAAACCTGAATTTCACTTCCAGAACCATGTGGTAGAAGGATCTCTACAGCCATGTGGTGGAAGGAAGAGTGAACTCCCGCAAGTTGTCCTCCAATGGCCACATGCACACCAAGGCAAATGCATGCCTCCCTCCATGCACTAGATGAAAATACAATAAATCTTAAGAGCCAGTATGAGAATGACTATCCAAGTATCACAAGGATGAAAAACCGAAAGCACCAAATCCTGGCAAGGATGTGGAACAACTGGAGCTTTCATTCACTGCTGAGAGAAATGAAAACAGGCTTGACTAGTTCAGAAAAGAGTTAAGCAGCTTTATCATATATATGCCATTCCTAAGATTCATTCAAGTAAAAAACCTACGCATAAATGTTCACAGAGGCCTTATTCATTTCCACATCAAACTGGAATTTAAGTATCTATCAGTTTGTAAATGGATACAGAAAGGGTAGCATACTCACACGACAGTGGTATAAACATACAACAGGCACTCAAACAGACACAGGTGCTGCAATGCATTGGCTAGTTTCTTCTCTGCTTAATACATGCTAGCTTCATCTTGGAAGAAGGAACCTCAATTGAGAAACTGCCTCTATCTGTTGGCCTGTGAGAAATCCTTTGGGGCATTTTCTTGATTAATGATTATATGAAGGTCCCAGTCCACTGTAGACAGTGCCCATCCTGAGCAGACGGTCCTGTTGTATACATGAGTAAGCCACGGGTGAGCAAGCCAGTAAGCAGCACTCCTTCATGGCCTCTGCATCAGGTTCCTGACTTGGCTTCCCTTCATGATGGCCTATAAGCTCTAAGGTGAAATAAGCCATTTCCTCCCTAGTTTTTTAGGTCATGATGTTTTATCACAACAATAAAAAGCCAAACTACAATAGACACATACCATAAATGATTCTCAAAGACATTATTAAGAAAACAAAGCCAGATTCAAAAGACTACATTTGTACGGAGCCATTAGTATAGCATCTGCTAAGGGCAAATCTATGACAGAAATTAGATAACTGGGGGTTTGGAGGGAGCTGGAGGGGTTTACTACTGACACAGGAGGCTTGGGGGCCAGAAAGACTTTGCTTTACTAATTGTGATGATGGCCAAACAACTGTCTGTATCCATTAAACGTATAACACAACACAGTAAAAACAGGGAACTATACTTCTTTAATCAGAACAAATACAAACATTAGAACTATCAATCTGATAAAGGATAGGAGGGTAACGTGGAAGAAGTAATGCTGATAGGGCCATGGCAGCACCTGAGCTGTGCCCTAGATGGGATGTGGCCTGCTGCCTATAGAATACAGCAAGCACGACTAAGGTTTATAGAGGGACAAGATGGACGAGGGAGGGCTTATGCATGGGTGATGAGGGGGAGGGGTATCCTGGGAGGATGGAAGAGGGCACTGTGCTGTGGTATGGGGCACTGTGTAGGTCCTGGAATGTCTACTAAGTTCCCATACTGTTCATGTGACCCTCCCCCTTTCCTGTCATAATTCTTTCATTTCATTTCTTCTCACACTTGGTTCAGGAAACTCTTAAATGTCACTGGTCTTGGCCATAAGCTCTTACTGTATTTGTCACCTTGTGAAAATTCCTACCTAATGTGTGCTGTGATGCTTAGTGGCTTCTGCATCATCCAGCTGCTTTTTTCTATCATGCAAAGTATTTTAAGGAAATGTTGATTATTTCCCACCAGTTTGGAAAGAACAAATTCTAAGTATAAGGATTTAAATAGCACTTTCAAACTCAATTACTGATACATTTAGCATTATACGCATAAAGGCCACACTAATAAAATGAATATGGGTACAGGAGAACCCAAGTACTATCATATCGTTATGCAATTATGATTGTTCTCATAATTAATGGCTAGAATGAATGGCAGTATGGTCAGTAAGAAGAGTTCTAGAATTAGTCCTGGGAGACCTTGGCATAAATCTGCACTCCTCAGGCCACTGGTGGGTGATCCTGGCTCAGTTATGTTCCCCCCACCCACACACACACCAGAGTTTCCACACAAACAGAGAGCAAACTAATATTCAGGTGTAGTTGGAAGGTGCACTGCACTTTGCACGCAGCGACTTGGAAGGCAAGGCAGACAAAGCGGTC
This sequence comes from Bramus lutescens, assembly GCA_001685075.1. NCBI lineage: Eukaryota > Metazoa > Chordata > Mammalia > Rodentia > Cricetidae > Bramus > Bramus lutescens. Next base: position 191,943 of record LOEQ01001557.1, read on the forward strand.
AGCATACGGAGTTCCTACATGTGAGTGCTCAGAAGCTGAGTTCTCAGTAAGTCACAGTACACACAGACTGCAGTGTGAACACAGACCAGCTTCACCCGCAGAGCCCACAAGTAGCAACCACGTAGAGACATCCGCAGGGTCTCAACATGCAGAGGTGCTCTTAGCTGCTCTGTCAGCACAGTTTATACTGGTAAGAAGAAAATGACAATGACAGACTAAACATCCCCCTGCAGAAGCAAGCTTCCTTTAACCATCTTGGCAATCTGAAAGGCTACTCACCCTTTGGGAAGATGTCTTTCAGAGGGACTTCTCCGGCAGGCAGGATCCTGACCACCTGGTTAGTGTGCGTGAGAGTCACACAGTTCCTGTGCCTTGGGTAAACGTTTGTTCGTTTCCCTCCATAGATTCCTGTGTTGGTGACATTTTGATTTTCCAAAGATGAAGCCCTCTTCCATGAATAAACTTCACTGGGTGACTGAAAAAAAATACAAATAAAAAGAGAGGAAAAAGGAGAAACAGTGCTAAAATCACATCTATTACATTCATCACCACGCTTAGATTATTTTTCCCTTTAAGGTAGTGTCAGTGGTAATTTATGATTTATGGGTATAAAAATTAAGATATTCCTTAATAATTTTTAACATGGCACAGGAGATATGTGTTTTACCAATCACTCTGATTGATCTATGCAAGTATAAAATATAAGGTTTTTTTTTCGTTTAAAGTGAATTAAATAGAAAAGAGGGACAGAGCAGTATAGCTCTTTAAAAATAACTTGAGTGAGATGGATCCATTGCTGACGGCAGTTGTTGCCAAGCCTGACAGCCTGAGTTTCATCTCTGGGGCTCTTGGGGTAGAAGGAAAGAACAGACACTTGAAGGTTATCCAGTGAGGTCCACATGCTGCAAAAGGCTATGGTGCTCAGGTTCACATGTACGCACTCTAAGTGTAATTAAAAAATAAAACCATAGCGCTAACATCTATGCTTCCACTATTTGCATACAGTAAAATATGCTGGGACTTTTGAGGCCCTGGAGTGTCCCCCTGGTCACATGTCTCTGCCTTGCCAAGAATTAGCTCTTCTGGGATTTTGTGGGTATTTTCCCCTCACTGTTTTATTTAAGTGTGTTTATCCTTCCCAAGATTATAAGCTATCTTTGTCTTCCATTTTCTCTAAAGGTTTTAAGGCGTTATGTTTGCATTTAAGTCCAGAACTCATAGGGGATTTACTGTCATACACACATGTGTGTGGCAGGAACTAAGGCTTACTTTTCTTGGATGGACTGCTTACTGCCCAAACACCACTTACAGCCTGCTGACTTTGCCCGTTTCTGGATGCGGCACTCTATCCTACTGTGTATTTATATCCTGGGCCAGGATACACTCTCAGCCTTGGCTAACTGCTTTCTACGCAGCCTTGAGAGTGGGCAGGCAAAGCACTCGCGCTTCGCTGTTGTTTGTTCTTGCTCTCTGTAACACTGTAAGGGAGGCACTGCTTCTGTGGCTTCCCTGGTACCTGGTACTCGGTATCCACCTACCCCAGTAGACTTATCTCTGAGGCCAACAACCCTTCTTTCTGCTTGGGTCCCGGCAGTCCACACTGGGATACACCCATTCCTTCTGTCCTTACCTGGGGCTTCCATTCCCAGAGCAGATGTCCCTTCATGGGGACAATGTAGTCACCAGGCTTGACACCCAGGACATGGTGACCCCCTGTCCACCAGAGATATCTTTACCCGACTTGGATTTGCCTTTCACACTTTACACTAGCTTACTGTTTGGAGATGTTAAGAACTGGTTGTTTTCTTAGTATGAACTTTATGGATCAGTTTTTGATTTTTTTTGGGGGGGGGGCAGGGTTTCTCTGGCTGCCTGGAATTTGTTGAGACCAGGTAGGCCTCAAATTCAGAGATCCACCTGCCTCTGCCTCCCAAGTGCTGGGATTAAAGGTTGCTGCCACCACACCCAGCCTGAACTTTATGGGCCTTAAATATTCTGGATACAAGCCTTGTGTTAGAGAGGCAGTCTGTTATACTTCCTTTCAGCCTGTAGACTGTCTTGTCATTCTTTTAACAGTGTCTTTTATAGGGCTAAGTTGTATGTTTTGTGGCAGTCTAATTATCAAGTTTTTTTCTGCTTGTTCCATGTCTAAGACAGTCCAGTATGTGGCTGTAGTGGCAGTGGGTGTTCTGGTTTTCTGTTCACGCTTCTTTTGAGGCAAAGCCTTGCTAGCACAGGCTAGTCTTGAAATCACAGTCCTAGCCTCCTGAGTGCTAAGATCAGAGTGATGGACCACCATACCTGCCTCCCTTACTCCTGGTAAGAAAATGAATGCCTGTAATGTTCACCATTGATTCTGATATTTCTTTTAGATTTTAAAAATATCTACTTGCTGTTAGGGTAAGAAAGTAACATAAGTTTATAATAACTCATTGATTTTGATAACTGCATAAAAAGCTAATAAGGAATGACATCCTTTTGTAGAGCTTTATGAAGAAATACAAAGAAATTCATATACAAGCAGGGAGGCAGAGGAGTATAGTAAAGAATACAGGCTAGAGGGCTGGCTGATCACACCTGAGCTCAAGCCCTAGGTCCCTTATTACAATCTTTGTGGGAGGGAGAATGGGAGGTGTAATCTCCTCCTGTTTTCCCATGCGAAAAAACCCACTGAATTACAGTAAAAATGAGCTATTCGTATGAAAGGGCTTAAAGTAGTACAGACATTACTACATTGGCCTATAAAGTATACTTGCTATGAATGGTGATCCTTTCACTTAAAAAATATGAACTGGGCATCTCCTCCATGGTAGCTACCAAACATCCAGGAGATGGCTTTAACAAGGTTACTAACCTTATGACCTATGAAGGATTCTATAGGACCAACGTAAACAACAGCATACACTTAGCTTTTACCTTCTAGCCCTTCTCATGTAGCACTGTATTTGAACACTAATACCTTCAACCAGAGTAAAGCAGTGAGACCAGTTTTCAGACAGTTCGACCTTCCCAGAAAAGCGCTATTTTTCTACTTAAGTAGTAAGTGTGGCAGAAAGCATCCTGACCTTGCTCGAGCATTCCACCAAGGCTGCTGCAGACACCACATTGCAACAACATACTGCATTTGAGTTACATAATGTAGGAGCGAGTGGTTTTTACTGGACAATTACTAAAGCATACGGCAAAGAACTAAGTCACATATTATCCACCCAGTTTTGGATTTCAAAGGCCTTATATCCCAAAGTATTCTCCATTTGTTAATTAAGCTGAAAATGTGAAGCATGAGAGATTGGTACGTCAAGTAGAACCCATTTTTTTTTTTATCTTTAACTGATTCTATCAGCTCCCTTCATGGAGCCACAAAGGGAATTATGTAAATTAAATGTTTCATCACATCTAGAGCTACATGTATTTTGGACTATCACACTGCAACTTTGATATGGGATTCCCCTCTGTATGTTGTGAAAACCATTGGTGAATAAAGAAACTGCCTTGGCCTGTTGAAAGGGCAGAACTTAGGTAGGCAGGGAATACTAAACTGAATGCTGGGAGAGAGAAGGCAGAGTCAGAGAGAAGCCATATAGCCTCACTGGAGACAGATGCTGAAACTTTACCTGGTAAGCCACAGCCTTGTGGCAATACACTGATTAATAGAGATGGGTTAATTTAAGATATGAGTTATCCAGAAATATGCTTAAGCTATTGACCAAGCAATATGGCAAATAATATGGTTTCTGTGTGATTAGTTCTGGGCTGAGCAGACAGGAATCAACAAGCGGGCTCCAACAACACAACTTGTCCTGAAAATAATCTTTCTATTTCATTCTCTACATCTCCACCAAGGAAAGATGGGTCCTACTTTTACTTAAAGTCAGTTGAAAATCACTTTAAAATCATTTTAAATATAAATTCTAGAAGACATGCTACTTTGATCAGTCTCAACTTGCTCCTCTTGTCAGAGTCCAGGAACACACATTAAGACGGTGTGGTAAGAAAGTCACCATTAGTGTGTTATGTGTTGAGCCATATAAACTCTCAGAGGCAGAGAACAACCATTTCTCTTACTAAATTATATTGTACCACACTTTAAATGTAATTCATAAAGTAATAAAACTATAGCGCTGGATCATAGCTTTGGGGAGTGATTTCAAATGTAGACTCGGCTGAAAATGTTTACAGGAAAGCCACTCTCAGCTAACCTTCAGAGAGGCTGAGATACTCTAGGCTGCTCTGAGAAGGAGGGTCAGAAGTTGGTGTTTACCATGAGATCCGGGAAGCCAACAACTACAGTAGCATAGCTGTTTTCATCCGAGAGAATACGGTTAGGAGAGGCGATCTTCTGACCCACAGCTGAACTTAGGTTTTCAGATGACAGCTGCTCACTCGAGACTTTATGAGGTATGCAGAATTCTGTTTCTGAAAAATGTCAGATACACCTTAGTCATGACATAATCCCAATATGCTTCAGGAATTATTATTATAGTTGTCGTTCTTTTATTTTGAAAGGTTTCATCCTCAACAACTCAAACCACAAAGAACAAGGTCTAAGAATTACTTTGAATGACACTTGCCAGCTTTTGTCTGGGAAAATAGTTTCAATCATCAAAGTGTCTTCCCAAAATGATCCCAAGCGTTTTTTGCAGCCCAAGACCTGCCAGCCATAAATATCTTCTTGAATCAAGAGGTCCTACATGGACCAAACCCAGGCTGCAAACTGTGATAAATGGAACAGAAGTTCTGGTGAGCTGACAGCCCATGGAGAAAAAAAAAACAAAAAAGTGCAAACCCAGGCTAGACTTGGACCCACCTGTCCTAACAATTCAGCAGTTAAACAACTTTCATGGAGTTCAAAGTGCAGCTTCCTGATGCAGATGAGATAGATGGTGCAGGACTCTGATCTACTGCTGGTGTAGTGTCCAAGACGTCACACAGGCTGAGGCTCCTGTCCTCCCATCAGTCTGGAGGGCAGCGCGTGTACAACACATACCCACACAGTAGCAAGTGCAGGGAATGCAGTATTTACCTTGTGTGACCCCAAATCCTGTGCTGGGCAGCTCTTCTTTCAACATATACAACTGGCAAGCCCCAGTGTCCTCAGAACCAATGTTTGCAGGTTTAGTCAAAAGGTATTTCCTGTAAACAGACAAGAAGCCTGATCCAATTCAATCTAATTTAACAGCTTTCTTTTTCTAACAATCGTTAGGATAGACCAAGAAAAATTAGAATTTGTTTTTTCTCTTTAAGCCTTTAAGAAGATAGCCTGAGCATAATTTGCACTTAAACATTTCATCATGAATTACCAAAAACCTTTTCGACAATACTGTACAGAGAAATAGCAAATGATAACACAGTAAAGACACACACAAAAAAAAATCATGAGCCGGGCGGTGGTGGCTCATGCCTTTAATTCCAGAACTTGGGAAGCAGAGGCAGGTAGATCTCTGTGAGTTTGAGGCCAGTCTGGTCTACAGAGTGAGTTCCAGGACAAACAAACAAAGAAACAAACAAACCAACAAAAACAAATGAACAAACAAACAAAAATCCCATTTCTTAGTCAAGAAAAGCAGAGCTGTGTGATGAGGCACACCCTTAGTACTATGGAGTACCCTCTCTTTTCTTTTTGTTCTTGTGGCATTTTTAAGACTGGGTACTGGTATCATTATTAGCTCAGGCTGGCCATGAACTCATGATTCACACGCCTCCATATCCAGAGTGCCAGGATTTCAGATAGACACTGCCATGCCCAGAAATGGAGCTCCCTCTTGATATGAGTCTTACATCAGGCAGAAGGTGGGGTATTACCTCACAGAGTGTTTGTGACTATACTAACTTGAGTTTTTGTTTGCTTTTAAGATTTCTAAAATATAGATCTATCAGTAGCCAGATACTGTTTTCTGGAAGTCACATTGCTTATCAGCAGAAAGAGGAGGTAGCACATAAGGAAGAGATTGGGAATTTACCCAGCAGTCTTTATAAGACAGGCACAGTGTAGTATCTCCCACAGGAAGTGTGTGGCCCCCAAAGGAAGTAGCAGACATCACCGTAACTATAACCAGCAAACACATGAGGTGAAAGGAAGGAACACCCAAAGGTGGGGGTCCCGTGAAAAAGGCAGCATCTCTAGGATGGCGCTCCTGCCGTCAGGAGAGAGGATGAACGGAAAGTGTGCTTGGCAGTAGCCTGAGTTTGGCAAGGACACAGTGACTGCTCAATGTGTGAACAGGAAAACCCCAAACACAAGTGGGTTGTATATAAAAAGTCATCATTTTTATCATCAATTTCCAGGTCGTACTCTGAGAATAGACACATAACATACTTTCTTTCTTCACTGTCTGTCCTAAATCTCACTCAAAGTAGCTGACAAACACAGAAACCTAAAAGCTAAGGGAGACCAAAGGTGACCAAGGCTGGTCTTTTGCACACTTCACGGGAGAGCACACAACAGAGTTTACCCACTGATTTGTTTTGTTCTCTACAAGAAGCCATTTGTCCTCTGCTACAAGGAAAACTGTCTTGAGGTTGATGGGAAGAGAGATGGTGTGAGTTCGTCCTTCCAAGACATCCAGGACAATCAAGGTATCCCTGAAAAAGAAGAAAATTATGTCTGATGAGGATGATGGCTAAACAATTGTGGTGTAATCATGTTTAGATATAATATACAACCTTAAAATGAACATTTTAGACTAAGCAATAATAAACACATCATTTTGGAAAACTGCTCTACAAAATTCTCAATATGCCAGGGTAGGCATGAGAAAAACAATAGGAAGTCGGGTCTGCCATGGAGCAGGGGCTGTGTTATATAATGCCAGCATCTTATACCTGTTTCCCAACATTCTGTGATTTGTGAAGGGTTATTTTCAGAATAAAATATTATTTGGTTCGTCAGTTTCATACTAAACAAGTATAATCACAGCAGGAAACAGAACAAACGAAGTAACAATCCCAGTTTAGAATTTCCTACAGTGAAGCACTTACCCTGTTTGTTTGTAGAATACTAGCCAGTTTTTGTGTGAAAATTCTTTACACATTCTGTAAGTCTCCTAAACAGAAAAGGAAGCAAACATCTACCATCAATTGACCAACTCTCAGAGAAGCCATTTATTCATACCAAGGCTTTCAGGGGAACATAGATTAAGCTAGATCTTAAAATATACTAACTGTTATGCATTAAAGCTCTTTTAGCATTTTAGGAGTTGTGTTCTGCACAACTGAGGCTTGGACTCAGGGCCTTGTGCTTGGCAGGCAAGCAGTCTATCACTAAGCTACTAATGCCTCTTCAGAATAATTTTTCTACAGTGCCAAATGGGCTGGAGAGATGGTTCAGTAGTTAAAAGTATCTGCTGCTGTTGCGGAGGACCTGGTTCAGTCCCAGCACCGACATGGTGGCTCACAGCTATCTGGAACTCTAGCTCCTGAGGATCCGACACCCTCTTTTGCCTCTATACCAGGCACTCACATGGTGCACAGATAGACGTGCAAGTAAAATATCATACACATAAAAATAAAAATAAGTCTTTAAAACAGTGCCAAATACTGGTTAAAAATACACGTGCTAATTATTGGTTAATTGTGGAATTTGTATTAGAATATAAGCATACAGGAAATATGTCTCTTAGCTCTTAATTCAATTATAACCTGCAAAAAAAGCTTCTCGAGTCTTTTAGGAACCACGTATGCTTACGTACAAACACTGGATAAGCTTTATTTTGTATATAAATGGCAGAAAAATTTTCCTTGAGTTAAGCAACATGATTTAAGTAAGTTAATAAATCGAAACATTTATCTTACAGAGGAAATCAGTTGCTGTACTTAAGATTTTAACATATAAATCCAAAATATAACTATGTAATTGGAAAATAATTACGTTGACTGCATGACTAAGAATTTGCTATGACTGTCACGCTCAAATAGCTCTAATTTTCCTTAATAGCCCAGTCCTGGCAATCTTCACACTAATATGCTGGACACTGAAGGAACCTCCTGATATTTAATTGTTGTTCATCTAGTTATATAGTCTTAACATCTCAAAATCTAAAATTGCTTAATGACTCTTTTGTGCCTTATAATTTTGTTGTTGTTTCACAAACCATCTTTGTGTTTGGGAAATCCCCAGCAAGCAATCTGCCAGGCAGGTCTGGTACAACTTACACCGCCTTCCTTGTTCCACCAGGGAGACTTCTTAGATACAGACTCTTCTACAGGAAGGATGAGATGGCGAACGGCACGGCCAGCAGTGTCTAACAAGAGGATGACGTTACTCTGGAAATAAAGAAAGCAGGATGAGATTCAGCAGCAGTGACCAGGTGACCTGAGCGTGAAGGTAACTGTGACCAATCAAATAGAAGACAATGATATTGAGATGTAAGATATCACGAGGACACTACACTCAGTGATCCTAATGCAGAATATCAAGTTTTGGTTAATTTACTGACAATTTCCTAATTAGGTAAATATGTAACCTCTTGGAAAGTTGTCTTAAAATCAAAGGTAGCTGCTCTGGTTTTATTTGTTCTATAGACACAAGGAAACTGAGATTACATTTGGGGTTGGAGAGATGGCTCAGCATTTAAGAACACTGGCTGCTCTTACACAGTATCCATGTTTGATTTTTAGCACATACTTCGTGATGCACAAATGCCTGCAAAGATTATTTCACAGTACTCCAATTACAGAGGATCTGATGCCCACGACTGGCCTCCATAAATACCAGGCACACATACGCAGTGCACATACCTACACGCAGAACTCACACACACATAGACAAATCTTTGTGATGAAAAAAAGAAAGACAGCAGTTAAGAGTGCACTTTTACATGACCCCCAGTAAATCTTGTTGATTCTTTTTATAGATCTATGTTCAAGTAAATAGGGACACTATAGAAAAATGGGTTAGCAAAGTATATGACTGTGTAAAAACTTAGCTAGTAGATGTTAGTCATCTTGAAATTTATTGAAGCTGAAGTAAGGCTGCATAGAAAGAAAAGGAAAATGACTGGAGGTACAGAAAGAAAATGGAGGCCCTCACTCCAGAGTCTGTCTTGAAGCTTCTCGCTAGATGATAATCAAGAATTCCAAGTATACCATGGCACATACATGTGCGTGCGTGTATGCATGCACATACACCCCCACAGTCATGCGCATGTGCGTGCACACACACACACAGTTTCAAAACAAAACCCAAATACCGATAACAACATAACCACGCCTCCCCTCCAGATTTGTTTTATACTGGCTTGCCTTGAAATGCATTTCTGTGGCAAAGCCAAGGATGTGGCATTATCTGAGTGGAGATCTCCAACGAGAACTCAAAGTTGTAGGGAATGGCAGTGTAGAGCGATGTCTCTGCCCCTGCCACCCACGGAACTTTCATTACTGTTGCTACAATAACACACAAACAAGATTTTTGTGGTGTCATTTACAGCCATGCAGCTGGAGGCCTAGGCATCAGGGAGAGCTCGGCAGGCAGAGGCTCTAGGAGACTTCTCAACTTTTCACTCAGTCGATTCAGATTCTGACTTCTGGGCTCTTCACCCTCTGTGTGGCAAATGCTTGGTGTCCTCCCCTCCCCCATCCAGTCCCCAAGGGAACTATTTGGAGTGAGGAACTTTCAGATCCTGGAGGCTCCTGTGGTGGGAACCAATAAGCTTACATGTGTTTGTAACATCCAGTTTTACCTGTGATGGCTCCAGCAGTCAGTTCTGAAGGAGAAAGGGAACCCATCCCATCCCAAAACACACAATCCTTACCTCTAAGTAGACCTGGATACCAACTCCAGGGCCCCTCCCTACCCTGGGGCTGTGTTAAGAAAGGAAATAAACCCTAAGTATAGGATTTATAACTGGTACACATGAAATAAGGATTTAAAATTGAGAAAACTAGAAAAAAACTATTTTCAAGGACTGCAAGGAAGCTGGTTTTTCTAGTTAATCTGTAAAAGTGGCCATGGAGTGAAAAGGGTGTCTGCAAACTCAGCCTTGCTGCACAACAGCGATTTTCCTTCTTTTAATTTGGATCTAGCTGTAGTGGTCACTGCAAGTTCTTAGAAGAAAAAGACACAAAGCACCCAATGGCAACAGACTCTAGAAGATGCAGAAAACAATAAAATATTGTATGTTTGCTCCATATGCCATAAAATCAATTAGATAGCTCATATTTAAAGCAAGGGAGAATACAATCAAAATTTAATCATGGCTTCTGTCTTGTATTATGCAATCTGGTCAGAGAAATAAAAATACAGAAATGTATTTTACAAGATAATTAAACCACAAGAGTTAAAGCCATATTGATTTCCACCATAGTTTACTGCACACAACAAATGTTGATAAAACTCTAACTTTTCCACAATCAGTAGCTGTGAGTGAAGCTCCCTGAGAGGCAGCTGTGGCTCACTGTGAACAAAACGCCTGGAAGGAACATCTGTGTCTGCTGAGACTGATGGCTGCCTGGAATCTCACAGGCTCAGAGACTAACTACTTTATCATGGGCCAGTGTTAGCCTTCTGGGACAGCCAGTCCTTGCCCAATTCCGTGCCTGGGCTAGTGTCTCATGATAATAAATAAAAACCTCCTAGAAGCTGTTAACTTAGCAGCGCACCAGCATCCACCAATCCAAGAGCTAAGAACGTCATCAGGGAGTATCTTGACCTATAGAAGAGCTTGCCCATCTTGTACCTGCCTCTCTGATTTCTCCAATAATGTGTTTTGAACTTGCCTTGATTTATGACTTCCTCTGTTCTGTAAAACTATAAAAACTTCATGAAACTGCTTCCACACTGACCGTGGAAATTGGGGGAACCTAAACCTATGTTCCCAGGACATTGTCAAAGCCATTATGATGGCTCCAGAATAAAGAATGTTTTATTCCCTTTAAGACGAAAGCTGAGATTTTTATATTGACACACCCTAAAATTGTATCATTCTGTCTAACATAATAATTCTCCACTAAGAACTTAGATTAGCTGGGCAGTGGAGGTGCATGCCTTTAATTCTAGCACTCAGGAGTTAGAGACAGACAAATCTTTGTGAGTTTAAGGTCAGCCTGGTCTACAGAGTGAGTTCCAGGACAGCCTCCAAAGCTACAGAGAAACCTTGTCTTGAAAAAAGAACTTACATTAGATGTAATTAGAGTTAGAATAACTAGTCCAGGAAGTCTTTTTCAACTGGGCAATGGTGATACACAGGTGAGTCTCAGAGTTCGAGGCCAGCCTGGTCTACAGAGCAAGTTCTAAGACATAGGACAGTCAGGGCTACACAGAGAATCCCTGTCACAGAAAAAAAAAGTCTTGTTTTACTGCTATTTGAATGCTTTGAAAACGGTGGTGAGAGCAAGACTTTTCCTTCTGAAAACGTAAGCTCAAGGGCTGAGGACATAGGTCAGCGAGAAAAGTGAAGAATGTAAAGGCCATAAAAGTGGCTGCCTGTAATTCCAGCAACTGGGACGTAGAACTGGGATTCTGCAGGCCAGCTGAACCTGTGAGCTCTGGGTTCAAGTGAGAGACCCCACCTCAATACGTAAAGCAGAATGGGATCAAAGATGTTGGACATCAACCTATGGCCTTGAAACATGCATACCCAAGAATAATTAAGAAGGAAAACATAAAAAAGTTAAAAATGTACGAGGTCTCTGCTCTAGGTTAAATTCTTTTTTGAGTAGCTTTGAATAGATAAAATGTTTCTTGTATGATAAATACATACAACTCTGTCATAAAGTCGCAGCTCTTGAGATTAAGGGAAGTCCTAAAATAAAGTTTCTCCCCTCGAAATGAAGAAGAAGCAGATGATTAAACAGAGAATTCAGTGTAGTTCCCATTTATCTTCCTTTTCTAAGTTCTAAACCTTGCATCCTCCTAACTGGGCATACGTGACTTGAGCACCATGCCTGCTAAGCGACCACACACACACACACACACACACACACACACACACACATTTCCTAGCACACATATCCATAGCCTTAGTGCAATGCCCTGTGGGCTGAAAATGAGCTCTACCAACACTTGGCAGCATGAAGGAGTTCTGTGGCTCCATCCTTTTAGATGTTAATGGGTTCCTTCTGCAAATGACTAATGATATATTCTGCCTGTGCTTAAAAATAGAATCTCACATCACACACGAATACAAGAAACTGCGGCTCTGGCACGCTTGAGGTGGGGGCAGGGCAAAGAAGTAACTGAGCCATTTTATGATGTTTGTATCTGACTGGGAGAAGAGCAACCTCTGGATGACCTCCATGCCCCAAGTCTGAAACACTAAACGCCCTGCAGATGTCATAAATAAGCCCATGGGAACAGGGGGAGGGGAAGGCCTTTATTTTTAGTTTTCCTGTCCTCAGTTAAGATTTTATTTTAGTAAGGAATTTTTGAACAACTTTTCCAACTAACCAGGAGGCGGCATCTACAGCAGAACTTTATTTTAAAATGATAAGGGACAGATTTGTGGCTACACTCTCTCCCTGTCAACTCTGTCTCCAGTTCTATCAGAACCAGGAAGAAGGAATGGAGGGCAGCCCATAGGTTTACTGCACTTGTTAAATTTTTGTAGTGCTGGTAGTGACCCCCAAGTCTAACACCCTAACTGCACCAACTTATAAAACAGTCAGCGGGAATAACCCCTGTGAGGGGTGGGAGGGATGGGCACTTTGAGGGAGCACTCAGATACTGCAAGGTCCGCTCAGGATGTAAAAGTCAGACAGGATACCAGAAGGCCCAGAGGCTCAGGCTGTGGAAGGCAATCAAAGCTCTAAAGTGAAGACTGTGCTTCCTGGATGGAAGCCATCGCCATTGCACAGAGAATTAGTTTACAATGTTGCCAAATAATTGGGCCTTTTGAGAAATAAATCATGAGCTGAGCATCTAAAAACTCTAATAATTTTACAGAATTTGTATGTGTAAATTTATGTTAATGTGATAAGCTGAGACTCTGCTGGAGCTGTTAGAATAAAATACTTTAAATTTTGAGTCTCACCCAAATTTGATTAGCTTATTAAATTCACATTCACCCTGACAGGTGCTTCCTGTAGAGGATTCTTCTGGTTGTAAAAACAGATCAATGGCATTGATATTTTATAGGAAATCTATAAAGCAAGAGCCTCATTCCAATTTGCTGGAGAGAAACTTGCATAAGCAACATCTGGTTTGGGATGAACTCTGCTTCCAGTAGACAGCCGTGGAAACAAATCATGAAAACTGAATGAGACAAAAACAACAGAATGGTTCGGGTAAGATCTGAAGTGTCGATTTCTCCAGTACACCATGGACATGTTATTTAATGTTCCTTTTGAGTAGATACATTATAAAAGATTGTTTCTAAATATATGCACAGTGTATGTGTATAGTGTTCCTATGAATATGTGCACGTGTGTGAAGGTAGGTGTGAGAAAAGGGGAGGGAAAGAGAGAGAGGGAGGAGAGGGAGGAGGGGGAGAGAGAGGGAGGAGAGGGAGAGAGAGCCAATCAAAGGTTGATGCTGGCTGTCTTCTCTCACTCTCCACACCTTACTCTCTGGGGTAGCGTCTCAACTTGATTCAGTACACTGCCTGTCCCGCAAGCCTCAGGAATCCACATGTCCCCTCCTCAGTGCTGGGATTACAGGCATGCACAGTTACACGAAGCTTTTATGGGGGTTCTGAAGATCTGAACTCATGTCTTCATGATTTTTTTTCTTTTTTTCTTTGAGACAGGATTTCACTTTGTAGCCCTGGCTGTCCTGGAACTCTTGGTGTGGACCACCAGGCTGGCCTTCAACTTGCCTCTGCCTCTGGAATGCTGGTATTAAAGGCATGTACCACTACATCGGGCCAGGTCTTCATGCTTATTTCAACAAATACTTCATTGACTGAGCCACCTTCACAGTCCTAAAAGTATTGTTTCTTTAGAGCACACTGTTTTTTAAGCACAGTTAATGGCACTGCATTTGTTGAATATTTTCTTGTTGTGAACTATTTTTTAATATTAACTTAGTGTTGTGTATATTGGGTATGTCCAAACTCATATATGGTGTGCCACAGTGCATGTGTGTATGTTAGGTATGCATAGATAATGATAGCCTTTAGGGTCCAGCCCCAAGACGCAACAGCAGGCAAAAATGACGTTTTTCTTTTGATTATCTGAGGGAGAATGAACAAACTCTCTTACATGTGCTTTTCTGAACCAGTCTCCTTACTGTTCTGCTTCAGTTCTAATTCTCCTGTCTTCAATCTAATTCCTCCTGGCTTCTTCTCTTGCCTAAAATCTCCTTTTCTCAGGAGTCCTGAAGTGATAAAGAAATTACAAGAGTTAACTCTCATTGGTCAAAACCACATTCCTAGGGTAAGTGACAATTGAGTCATTGCCATGACAACACAAAGTTCCAAGGTTACAGGAGTAAGATCATGACCAGACTGTGTGTGTGGGGGGTACAGTGCCCAGTGACAAACTTTGAGACCCAGGTCTATTGTGGGCAGACAGGCAAGTTAAGAACTGGCATGCTCTTCTTATGGTGCTTTGTGTTGCAGCCTTGGTTGGACATCTACAACTCTGACCTTGTGCACAGCTGTAAAGTTTTAAACTTATGATCTATTTACAAAACGCTTATAGTCTAGTTTGAACTTGTTTTGAGATCAAAGTGAGCTAACTGTGTGCAGTTAGTCTGAGCAAAATAACAAAGCAGGATTTTAAGTGTCTACAGTCCTCGTGGGAATCTAGTTATGAAGCATGTAGTCTATATATCAAAATTATATAGCTAAATGAAAAGTCATCTTCCTGACCACCCATAGATATATGTACCCATAAGATTGAGATTGCAATCATGAGATTACAATTACACAACACATGAGATTGCACACTACAATGCAGGTATTGGGGAGACATCAAGCTAGCAAGTGTGAGCAACAGTTTCCAGAGGTTCTGTAGGCCTTGCCTGGACAGGATTGACCTCACCACCAGTCACTCCTCTGGTGGGCTGTCATCTGAAGTATCAATTGCCACATGCTGTATATTTTGACCGCCTCCGATACATACACTCACATATGGTGTGCCACCATGCACAAGTGGATGGAGGTCAGAAAGAGGACAACTGTAGCAACTGTTTCTCTTTCTACTCTGTGGGTCCTGAGGATCAAATCCAGGTCACGAAGCTTGGCATCAAGTGTCTTCATCCATGAGCCATCTTGCTAGTCATGTTATCAAATGTTTGGAAATTTCAGCCTACAATATTCTGCTATAAACATTAGCAGTGAGGGCCAGAGCACAGGGCTTGTCTGGCATGCTGAAGGCACCGGCTGTAAGAAAACATGCTATCAATAGAGAACGAGTGGGGACGTTTAATTCTGCTAGGACTGATCCAGTTTGGTTGGGTTTTGGTCCTATTATATAGCTACTAGAAAGAACAAACTCTCTTAAGTTCAGTTTTCCTCAATGCAAATAGGGTGAGCAGTAACTCACTGGGCAGCTTGAAGAACAGTGGAAGATAGTAGATGCCGTCCTCCTCTTCTGGACAGAATGTGCACTTGCCTTGCGGGCACCTCACTACCTTCTAGTCTCCCACTTCACCAGCTGAAGTATGACTAATAAAAACTCAGAGTCAGATACTGGGGTTCAACATAAAGGTCCAAATAGCAAAGCAGCCAGCCACTAGTTCTACCCAGAATCAGAGGAAGCAAGATGAAAATGCTGCACTGAGAAAAGGTACCAAGCCATGTGCCTAAACACAGATAAGAATTATGGGTTAATTTAAGTTGTAAGAGCCAGTCAATAATAAGCCTGAGCTAAGAGGCCAAACAGTTTATAATTAATAAAAGCCCCGTGTCTTTCTTTGGGAGTGAACGGATGTTGGGACCAGGCCGGACAGAAAGTTCTGTCTACAACCAGTCACCCCATCTCAGTTCCTACTGTTGATGCTTTCTCATCTCTATAATATCTTAGTATTTCAGTTTCCCAGGGCTCAGTGCTTAGACTTTTCTCCACAAACATCCACTTCCTTGGTGGCCTCTTTCAGTCTCCTGACTTTAAATAACAAGCATAAGCCCATGAGTCTCAAGTTTTGATCTCCGGTTCTCACTGCTCCATGGAACTCTACTCTCATCTTCTACTTGGTAGCTTAACACATTTAAGTTTAGTGCACTGTTTTCCACAGTCCCTGTCTAAGCTGATTCCTTCCTCATCTTGGTTGATGGGAACGCCATTCAAATTGCTCACCTCTTAACTTTTTTTTTTTTTTACAATGCCTCTATAACTCCCTCTTACCCCATGTCTGCTCTGTTAGGAAATCCTGTAGGATTTACTCTTAAATTGCACAGAGACCTACAATCACTTATGATCTTCATCCTCTGCCAAGCCACCATATCTCTTGGATAGCTCACTGAAAGAAACTCTTGACTGGCTCCTTCATTCAGTCATATCACTCACAGATCTCACAGAGCAACCAATGAAATCCCTTTATAACATGATAGACCATGTTCCCCGGTCATCCCTTCCAATGCCTTCCCTTTTCTCTCAAGGCCCAGAATCTTCCCCTGCCTACAAGGCTCTGAGCAACCTGATTCCCACCACTTCCTCTCTCTCACCTTTTCTCCTACTTACTGAGCAACCTTTCCTCTTCACCTCTTCTCCCTCTACAAAGGAAGAGGGAATGTTCTAACCCCTGGGATTCAGAACTCATCCCCACTGACTACACTTCTCTTCCAGGTTCCCATTCTCCTGTCTACCTCCATCAGGCTGGTCCGGCTATCCTGTCTGTCTGATTTTAAATTGAATTCTCTTTCTCTTGATTCTTACTCTCTTAGGCAAAATATAGTTTAATTAGTAATTTATTATTCTTATTTCTCCTGGACCATATAATAAACTGAGAATAAAAATATTTGTTGCCAAACAGTGGTGGCACATGCCTTTAATTTCAGCACACAGGAGTCAGAGGCAGGTGATCTCTACAGAGTGAGTTCCAGGACAGCCAGGGCTACAAAGGGAAACTCTGTCTTGAAAAACTGTGAGATAGATAGATAGATAGATAGATAGATAGATAGATAGATAGATAGATAGATAGATAGACAGACAGACAGACAGACAGACACATACATACATCTTTTTGTTAAAGTATATATTTATCACTTGTGTTTGTGTGTGTGTGTGTACCTGCATGAGTTTGTGTGTAATGTTTGTCCTATAGCCCGTAGAGGTCAGAAGAGGACACTGGATCCCCTGTAACCAGAGACAACTGTGAGCTGCCCTAGTAGAAATGGGTCCTCTGCAAGAGTAAGGTGCTCTTAACTGCTGAACCATCTATGCTCTTTCTCATTCCCAGCAGTATACCTGGGATTTGCAAAATGAATACTATGCCTTATACAACACCTGGTAAATGTTAGGTAGAAAACAGGCACATAAAAACAGACCACTTTGTGTTGGTAGAGTGCAGATTAACTAGACCTTTAGAATTTCCACTCACTGAAACATAACTGGTCTTTGGATCTGTGTCATCTGTTTGGAATTACTTTCAGCCTGATGCTAGCTAGGCATCTGTACTTTCATTAGTGAGACCTTCATTTACTGATCCATAAACATGATGGATAGAACTTGACCTTACCCAACACACAAGGATCCCAGTGTATTTCACCCAGCAGATTTCCGTGGCTGTCTCTGAAGAATGTCACTTAGATTTTCAGATAAAATGCTATCTTCTCTGAGGAGATACCTTGGCCCTCCTTTAGTGCTGTTACCCTGCTAATCTATTCCTCTCTAGCACCCTTCTCTGACGTCACCTGCTTCTACACAACCCAAAAGTGTTCTTCTTTGCCACTTTACTAGCTTTCTGTCTCTCTAGAGACTGGCAAAGTCAGCAAGGTGGAAAACTGACCAGTGACCTCTTTTCAGACTTGCAAGTTGTGTTCAAGTCTCTCCAGAGAGAAGACAGTAGCCAGCCTTTGGTACAGCACGATTCCTGTCCTTCTGGGCCCTGTCCTGGTCTTTATGAAAGCACAGGTTTCCAACCGGAGCTGACATCACTCGACTTTTTCACAGAACTCGCTCTTCCCATATCGGCACCTGGTGTCCTTACCTGCTCCTCATGCAGGACAATTTGACCCCTGAGCGGACTTCCCAGTGGTGCTATTGTCACAAATGGTCTCCAGGATCCACTGGTCATTCTTGGGAAGATGTCAAAGAAGTCCACCAAGAAGCCACTTTTCCCAGTTAAATTCATAAAGTATAAGGAAATGGGATTGCATGCAGCTACATACAGAGTGTGCTCCCCATTTTCTGAAATGACAGAAATGGATTAATTGTGCAGTTTCTTAAGAGTTTTCTGATGGGCTAAGAGTTCTAGTGCTACTAAATCTTGAACCTGAGCTAGGTCAGAAGCTCAGCACATGGCCTTCAGGTTTGTCAGTCTGCAAAGATCACAAGAAGCAACTCTGCTCCTGCCCTAAATGTAGACAGAGTAACACTGTGTAGTTGAGAGAAGTACCTATCAGGGCTCCCAAATAATTCCACAATGTCTGGTGATAACTCCATTAAACATGTGACTCTCTTCAAAGGCAGGGAACTTTTCTCGGTAAGGAACAAAGCATTCTCTGACCCAGTGGTTTCCTTTATCTACTGTTCCTGCAGAAACACTTGGTCGACATCTTCTATCTGCAAAGTTTTCTTCTATCGGGTAGTTAGCGGGTTATAGGATTTTCTTGCTATAAATAAGCAATTTGATTTTTAAAAAATCTGAGCCCTGTAGGTCTCCCCCTTCCCAGCTATGGTAATGGAGATTTAACTTAAAGCGATGAGCATGCTAAAGAAGAACTCTCCTGCTCAGCTAAACCCTCACAGCCTAGCACTAAGGATTTTAACTTCCCATCTGATACTCATGCCTGAAAATTGTTTCTGCAATCTCTCTTAAACCCAGGGACTTGCCAAAGTCTAGCTTCTAACACATATGACAATGCTTCTGTTTGCTTCAATCCCCTGCAGAGCTAATGGAAATACAGATTCTGAGTCAGCAAAGCTAGTGTGGGCTGTTATAGTCTGTGCTTGAAGCAAGTCCCCACGGATGCCGGTCTGTGCACCCTTTCCCCTTAACAGGGCCACAGTCTCTTAAGTGAGCACTTTGAGAAACAAGAGACCAAGCTGTTTTTGTCTGATGAGTGTGCTGAGCACTGCCTGTCTGTCAGTTATTTATTTTACAGCAATCATATTTCCTTAACCCCAAATTGGGATTAAAAAGGAAGACAGTGAGATATATTAAAATTTGGGACAATCCAAGAAAATCTGGATGAAATTTGTGCATGACCCATATCTATAATATTCATGCAAATATGTCCAAAATATCAGTTCTACAGGACATAGATATAACTATAAATAATAGTATATAAAAAGTTATGTTAAATTTGAACAAATAAACTAGTATCAATAAGAAACACAGCCACCAGGATGGGCATGGTGATACATGCCTTTAATTCTAGCACTTGGGAGGCAGAGACAGGTAGATTTCTGTGAGCCTAAGGCAGTATGGAAAACAGAGCTGTGATGATTTGAAGGAAAATGATCCCAAAGGGAGTGGCCTACAGGGAGGTATGCTTTTTCTTGGAGTAGATATGGAGGAAGTGTGTCAGTGTGGAGGTGGGCTTTGGGTCTCATATATGCTCAAACCACCTCCAGTGTCTCAGTTCACTTCCTGCTGCCTGTGTAACTCTCAGCTACCTCTCCAGCACCATGTCTGCCTGCATACCATGTCCCGCCATGATGATAATGGACTGAATATCTGAACTGTAAGCCAGTTCCAATTAAATGTTTTCCTTTATAATAGTCGCTGAGGTCATGGTGTCTCGTCCCAGCAATAGAAAGAAACTTTTAGACAATAGCAAATGCCAGGCTATCTAGATATAGTGAGACACTGTTTAAAAAAGGAGGAAGAGGACTGGAGAAGATTATTGTTATTATTATTATTACTATTTTTTTTGGAATAGAGTCTCACTATGTATCTCTGACTGTCCTGGAACTCACTATGTGGACTAAGTTGGCCTTGAACTCACAGAGATCCTCCTGCTTTTGCCTCTGGAGAACAGGAATTAAAGGTGTGTGCCACCACATGTGGTTTATTATTTAAGAGGTGACATGAACTATATTGTAGCAGTTCCAAATATCAGATGAATAGTAGAACAGTAGAATTTGTAACTTATGAGTCTTTTAAATGTATCTCTGATGAGGAAAAATCAGTTCGAGTTAGCATTTCAGGGGCACTTTCCTGCACAGGAGAGGGCAGGAGGGCTGCAGGAGGAACGTTGACAGAAAAGGGCACCTCAGGGTAATTAATTGTTCTCATATTACAGGCAGTAAGTGCCATGTGGTCCTTGGCTCAAACGTATAGATATATAATTAACTTCAATTCCAACCCAAGAACGTGCTCTTTTTTCTGTCAAATGCAGATGAGGTTTTTAGAAAGGTCAGAACAAAGGGAAAAGACTAGTTTGCAAATATGGTTCACTCTGGGAGGAAAGAGTTACATTTTATCAGGAAAAGCAAACGAGCCCTTCTCCAGGCCACCTGTAACTGCCTGCTGGCGCCACACTGTGCTGGGACAGCTGCAGGTGATTGCTGTCCCCACAGGTATGGGCAGAAGGTCACTGTGCACTCACAAGCACTAAAGTTTAGACTTCAATTTAGACTCTCAAAGGTTCTTTACCGGTGGACACAACCGGTCCTAATGACCACAAACAAACAAACAATACAACCCCCTAAATAGCTGAAGGCATACGTTTATTCAGATAGCTGACTTGGGCAATGAGTAACATCTGTAGGACTTACAGGAACCAAAAGCAAGGTGCTGACTTCTTTCCCTGGGAAATTTCCATCTCAGTCAAGTTGGTGACTCCCCTCCTTTCCCCCAGCTGCCACTTTGTATCACTTTAGTAAGTGACATCAACTGAGGAATTTCTGTCTAAAGGTACCCAGGATCTACTGCACAAGGTAGCCAGTAATGGCACCAGTCCAGAATTACAGAAGCCCATAACTACCTTCCTCTACCCACATCCCAATCGAAGGCTTAATGATGGCAAGTCACTCTAGGCCTCACCGCTGGGCTGAACGCAGTCACCAAACTGGAATCCAAGCCTCCCTCCCCCCAATCCAATGCTTCTCCCTTCTTCCCGTCTATTTTTAGCACACGCCTGAGTGTGTTTAGCTTTGTGCTAGGACTGTAACAAGAAACAGACATATGCGTACCCACCCAGCAGTGCTCATGTGGGGTCCACCGCAGCATTTTGTGTGATGGTTAGAGGAAATTAGTTCTAAATTATATCTAATTGCTCTCCAGATCCACCAAGTCACCAAGTCTCTCACAGAGTGCCCCATGCCTCAGGATTACGTTAACCCCTCTGTTTTTAAATCATTGCAGGAGGAAAAGATCAAAATTATAAATGGATGTACCGTGTGATACCGCAATATCGCAGATTAAATTAACTTCATCCAGTGGAAACCTCCATGAGGTATACTCTTCGGTGAAGTTTAGGAATCTCGCTTCATGCCTTTCTATTGGGTACTCTTCTATGTTTGCAAGCACTGGACCCTACAACAGAGCGGCAGTCTTAGCAAAGATGCTTGGGTAGTCACCAAAACAGCTCTTCCAATACAGAATGTGCATTTTGGCACTTACTATCTTGGCATACTCCATTTTATCATACTTGAAACAACAATAAAACCATTTACTTACCTTCCTGGGTGCTTTCATACACGCGAGCTCATAAATCTCCTCACTGGCTTTTGTTTTAAGGACGTACACCATACATAAAGCACTAGAAGATTTCTCATGACTACACTTCTAGGTTATTCCCTAACCAGTCCTGACACCCAAACAGCAAGACCCAGAGTTGTCCAAGCCAGAGGGATAACTTACAAGTTAAGACACCAGAGACTAACATATTTCCATTGTGAAGAACAATCATGAAACCATGACACTAAAATGTGGTGGTGGAAGTGGGCCTTTAAGATGAAATGTCAAAAAAAAAATGTGACATTAAAACCAAAAAACCTTCCAATGACTGATAATCACTGGTGCTACTTATGAAAAGTAGAATGTTTTATATGCAGTTATAATCATTCAATATAAAGATAAGCAAAGGAACTAACACAATAATATGGTGAATATCAGTTCTGGGTAGCTGGTTATGACTTCCTGGAAGAACCCTATGGGTACAACTAAACTTTCAATGACTTGCCTGCCCCATGGTCCATAATCAAGATTCAGGCTACATATTGATGCCATGTCCCCTCCTATCTGGATTATATCCTGGAGACTGGAGAGTCAAACTGTACCTGTCCTTGTACCTGGAAAACTTCTTCAGGGAGTTATTTAGGCTCTCCAATCACTCACTTAGTTGACATTTGGGGGCAGAAGAGAGAGGCAGCTCTGACAAGGGGCTCTGAAGTCCAAGCTCCCTGGTGGGACTGACAGACCAAGACTCACTCCCTGATTTTCTAAATACTACTTAAGTGGAAGAAAACATCTTTTTATGCCCCACCATAACTGTCTGGTGTAAAGATGACAGAATCTTTATTGACTACAAAATCTCCTGTATATATTTTTCAGCCATTTACAGGCCTGTTGACTGTACTGTCTGTGTAGATCCCAGCAGTGAATAGTAGCAGATAGAGAAACACCTATTTAAAACAGTGAGTCCAGTGTGCCCCTGACTTCTGTTCTGGCTACCCTTTTTTTAATGACTTTTGTAGGTACTAACTGCCCAGAGGGGAGCCTTTTATATCTGAAATGCTCAGAATGGTTTTGATGGTAACTAAAGACCCTTTCCCAGGAAGACAGCATCACCAATGTATGGCTAAAAATTTAAAAAGCAAAATAATTTAATATTGTTGGCAAACACAAAGTAAAGACAACTATCACAGAGCAATCTTTTAAGGAAAATATACAATATACTGGACTGACTCACCTGAAACACAAGATTGGTTCCTAGAAGTTTTGTTTGGCCAATGGCAACAGACTACACTGAACTCCTTGGGGGTCAGATTGACCTTGATTTTGGCACAGAAGCTAAAGAGCCAAGCACTTGCTAAGTCCTTAGACTTACAGAGCGTATCTACAGAATATTTGAAAAGTTCATAAAATTCAATGTTAAGAGGAAATAATAAGGATAACAACCTTTACGTTGATATGAGACGTTTCAACTGGACACAAGATCTTTGGCATCCCATTTCCTGCCTGACCGGTTATCCAGTAGCCCATGAACGTCTGCTCTGGGAGAGGCAACCTGTCAAAGATAATTGGAAAAGTGAGTGTTTTTTCCCCATTATCAAGTATCTTAGTCAGGGTTACTACTGCTGTGATAAAACTCCATCATCAAAACAAGTTAGGGAGGAAAGGTTCATTTTCTTACCCTTCCATAACACTGTTTATCATTGAAAGAAGGCAGCACAAGAACTCAAACAGGGCAGGAACTCGGAGTCAGGAGCAGATGCGGAAGCCATGGAGGGTGCTGCTTAATGGCTTGCTAGGCCTGCTTTCTTATAGAACCCAGGACCATCAGCCCAAGGATGATCCCACCCATAATAGGCTGGACCCCCCCAAACCATCAGTCACTAATTAGGAAAATACCTATAGGCTTGCCTACAACCCAATCTTTTGGAGGCATTTTCTTAATTGAGGCTCCCGCCTCTCAGATGACTTTAGCTTGTGTCAGGCTGACGTCACACTAGCCAGCACATCAAGTAAGGGAGAAGCACATGTGCCATCCTTTGCCAGCAGCACACATAAAACTGAAAAATGCTTCACTTAGAAGCGAGTTGTGCTCCATTCTGTTTAGAATGCAGTCTACACCACTATGTTTAGAATGTACATTAGGATGAAAAAGACACTCAGAAGTTAAGACTCTATCCATTTCACTTTAATTACAACTACAATTAAGGCTAACATATTTCCCATTGGAATTGATAAAATGTGCAGTAACTTTACATGCAGATACCTGGTAGAGTATAGGAAGGCTTAAAAGAAACTGGAGCGAGTCATTTAATTTTCATTTCCAGTCTATTCTTTTACATTTTGAATCAAGTAGCAACCAGGGTATATTAGTATCAAACCCTTGGTGGATGCTGTAAAGAAAAACCCCCACAGACTGTTTCATGATTAATATGTAACACATACACAGCAATGTTCATATAAATGTGTCAACTAGTGTTGAATATGCCCATGTAACCAGTGGCCCAAAACCAGGATCCAGAAGTCACCTGGAGACATTTCATTGGTACCACAGAAGCTACTACCCTGATTTCTGATAGAATCGCTTTGTATTTGCTTTATTTTGTTTAAAGAAATACGACTTTTTATTTTAAGACAGGATCTTACAATTAGCCCAGGCTGGCCTTGAATGGACTCCCCTCCGTCTTCCAAGTGCTAACCTTTAAGACATGTGACACCATAATTTTTCATTTCTTTTTTGAGACATAATCTTGCTGTATAGCTCCAGCTGGCCTAGCATACACTATGAAAAGCTAGGCTTGCCCACCACTCCTCTACCTCTGCCTCCCAAGTGCTGGACTTACAGACATGCAATACTGCATCTGGCAGGAGCAGTTTTGACATTGAGTGATTCATATACTAAAGCAAAAATGGCAGCAATAAGGTACAGAATTTCAGGCAAACCTGAGAGTAGAACTTTCACTTCTTAATTCCAGATATTTCTACTTGAATCTTCAAAAATGAAACAGCCCATCTGTCATTTTCATTTCACCATGTTTCTTCCTCTTGCTATGACACAACAACATCAAAGACTCGGAGTTTAAAGTTCTTGATGTGGTCATAACTCAAAATATGTTTAGAATGAGTATGGGGATCATTAGCAGAGTACATATTTACACTTACAGGTTATTTTGTTTTCAGTAGTGCTATGGTCTGACATGCATTCCCATAAGCTTAGTAGAACTATATAGCCTTGATTACTCTTTGCATAAGACAAGGAACTAAATAACTGGTCAAGAATGCTTTTCGTCCCTTTGAAGAAAGAGGAAGAAAGGGACCTTACAGTGAGTGTCTTCTAAGGCACATGACGCTGTCATACCTTACTTAAAAGGATACATTTGAATATGTTATCTAAAACACATTCTAAGGGGTTGAGACAACTCAGAGGTCAAGAGCTCTAGGTGCTCTTACAAAGGACCAGATGCATCAGATTCCCATCATCTACCTTGGTTCACAATCGCCTCTAACATCAGCTCTGGGCCATCTGATGCCCTTTCTGACCTTAATGACCATCCCTCACCACATACATCAATAAAAATATGCAGATAAGTCTTAACAAAATAAAACAATACATTTTAAGTACCCAGGCCATAACCTTGATTGAGAGTGGAGGTGGCTGGGGTCATGCTGAATTAGAAGACTATGACCTGTTCTTTTAAATAAGGCAATAACACATGTTTCTGTGATAACAGGGTAGATCTCCTAGAGTGGGATCTTCTCTCTTCTAGCTTAGAATAAAATGTATTTTCCAATTGTTCTCGTAAGCCCCAAATATTTGGAGACTTCTATATTTGGAAGGAGAAACATAAGGAGACACATTAATTTCTTTCTTAGCGGTATTGATGAATGCAAAGAGATCTGGGCTTCATTCCTAGTTCTCTTATTAACCACCTATGAAAAACTGGATAAAGAATGCCAGCTAATGTCTCAGTATTAATTTTGTCATTTACAATGAAGGGCTGATCTATAAAGTCTTTAAGGCTTGGAGAGTCTGCAACAGTCAAGTGAGAAGACAGAAGCATCAATGTAGGTTAAGAGCTTGCTTTGCCTTGGTTCCTTGGAGTGAAAGTGATCAATCAGAATGAAACTATCTCTACCTGCTGGGCAGTGGTGGCGCATGCCTTTAATCTCAGCACTCGGGAAGCAGAGTCAGGATGATCTCCAGGTTTGAGGCCAGCCTGGTCTACAGAGTGAGTTCCAGGACAGACAGGGCTACACAGAGATGCCGTCTCAAAAAAACAAAAAAGATAATGTTTGTACCTATCAATCAAATGGATCCCTTGGTCATGGGTATGCTGTCTTTATTCTTTAAGAATAAAAGGGCTCTAAATAGTACCACTCGTTTGAAGATAATTTCATATCTTAAGACAATGGTTTCATATCTTAATCTAGTCACAAATAGAGAACTGCTTAATAAAAACATCCATTGGTTGATATCCCAGCACAAGAAATGCATCCAGGGCTGGGGATATATGTCAGTCGCACAGGCTTGCCTAACACGAGGAAAGCTCTTGGCTTGATATTCAGCATTTGGAAAAAAAACACCCTAATATATTCACTAATAATTTTATAAATAATATTCAGATGACAACAAAGGAAAAAAATGCATCCATTTGAGCAAAGGTAATTTTTCTCAGATTCCATTTCCTAATAATGACACCAGGGGTGTTCATAACTCTGCTTAGAGGAAGTTGCCAACTCATTCTAAATAACAGTCATGGAACTCAAGGCCAGCCCAGCTCTCTGAAAAAGCAGCTCTGTCTGATTGGCTGGCAGAGTACGGACCTGTAGATATGCCATATAAAGAGCAGCCAGCCCCACACAACAACGATGTGCTTCTATTGGCAGCATCAATTACAGCTGAAGGACGCACTGGCAGGTGTCCTGGGGTTGTACACACTGACATCATCTCTTATCCTGGTTGTTCCTGGACTCTGATAATAGTTGGAAAACCATAGCCCCTCATTTATTTCCCACGAAGGCTCTCAGAAGCTGTGTGTGTGTGTCACAGGGGAACCATTTCTAACTTTCTTTCCTTCAGGAAGTTAGCAGTCAGGGGAAAGGGAAGCACGCACTTGGGGTATGAACAAGCTTGCGAATACTCAACAAAATGTGGGGTGGATGGATGTACCCTGGCAAGCAGTTAGCAAAAAGGCCTTCTTTTTCATTACTGAAATGTGGCATCCAACTCTGAGCAGACTTTTTATGTTTGACTTGACACAATAAGGACATTTTCCATGACTTTAAAATTCTGTCACTTTGTCGTTGAACTGTTTTAATGTCCAGGCTGGAATGATGTCTGGCTTTGATTTCAGCCGGGAGTAGCATGGACTCAGGCCTATAAATAGAATCACTTTTTATTTTCAGTGTCATTCATGAATTTATGTGTTTTAAAACAATGATGTGTTCTAGTACTTGTGTTGTGATGTTTCCTAATCCCTTGTGGAAGCAGCAACACAGATCTGAGACTAAGAGTTCTGAGTCAGAGAAAGGTGCATATGAAAATCATGACTTGGGTAAAATCAGAGCACTCGAGCCTGTTAGAGGAAAAAGATTTGCTTTTTTTAAACACAGACAATCCATAACACGACGCATATGGACACCAAAGTTAGGTAACATCGTCTAAAGGTCATGCAAGAGCTCTGTGTAGGAAAGACTTCCAAAAAAAAGGGGGGCTGGGTTTTTAAAGCACATGTTCTGGCAAATTTCTGCCTTCTCTGAACTTTCGCCAACACTATTTCTGGAGTCTGAAAGAAAACACATGAAAAAGATTTGGATCTTTCTGGGGCCATTATGCAATCAGGAGTTGTTGACATACCTATTATCAACAATTCCTATGACATTTCCTTACCACAAGAACTCATGCTCATGGAGTAACGGAGCTCTTGAGAGTAGCTCCACTGACTCAGAAACTCAACAATCACTACTATCCTGGAGACAAAAGAGAGCGACTCCAATTTTACTGGCCTCACTCATTCTTAAAATCTTTTGCAGACCATTCCTGACGAACACTTTCTGCTTGGCTCTTACCCTTTCCTCTCACTCTGAGCCAAACTGTAATTCAACTCTACCTTGACCTACTTTTTCCTATCCCTGAACATGGGCATTTCAATGCTTCTCCAAGGCCATTTTTTCTCTCTAGAATTCCATTATGGACCTGCCTCTTCAGTGAGATAGTTCCTCCTCTTGGAGCTGCGTCTCAGGGAACTAGCTTTGAACTCATTATGGGGCAGAGGATGCCCATGAGCCCTAGTCTTACTGCCTCTACATCCCAGGTGTTGGGATTGCAGGCATGCACCACCATACTCACTCGGAGATCCTTCTCCTTAAACTGCAATCCTAATATTAATTTGCCTTTGAGTCCTTCTTCATATTTTGTACTAGGGCAAAACAAAACAAAAAACAACAACAACAACAAAACCAGCCGTTTGTTCTTCTGGGTTTCCATGCAAAATTATTCATATGAAACTCTGAGGAGTTTTATAGAGTCTGCAATTTTCCAATTTAAGAGAGTAGAGAGAATACAATTTTAGAAAGAATACACTAGAAATGAAACTATAAAATCTTTGATTTTTTTTCTTAACAAAATAAAAAGTCAGCACAAGGCTGGGTAGGTGGCATAGGCCTATAATCTAGCAGGAGGAGCTTGAAATAGTGCTGGCTACCTAGAGTCTTGGAGATAGCCTGGATCATATGTAGTAAGGTACTATCTCTCTCTCTCACACACACACACACAAACACTTCAGTCACAAGCTTAACAGAGAAAGAAAGTCCACTTAAATATAAACTAGAAATAATGCGTCTTACTATGAATTCCCAGTAGTACCCTCCTTTGCCAAGAATTTCAAAATCTCCTTTCTTAACAGCACTCAAGTCGCTGGCAAGTTTATACTGCTTTGCTAAACACAGTGTGTATGTGAGTGCATGCGTGCGTTTCCTTCTCTGCTCCTGAGTCTACGTTTAGTTGTTAGTTTCATTTACAACACACCCCTCTGCCACCCCGAGCCTGCTAAGGCCACAGAAACACAGTCATCTGATTTGGGTAAAGCTGCTATTTTTGGCTGGCACTTCCCAGAGCGCCTCCTGCTCTCCACAATAACCCTGCAGTCTCTGAGCAACTGTACTGCATTCCTCGGGCCAAAGCGGATGCTG
>LOEQ01001557.1:226205-239507 GCA_001685075.1 Bramus lutescens
TCTCTCTCTCTCTCTCTCTCTCTCTCTCTCTCCCTCCCTCCCTCTCTCCCTCCCCAAAGTGGCTTCTGAAATAGATTCTGAAAGGCAAGTATAAAATTAACCAAAATCTCTAAAAATCTTGAAATCAAAAGAATAATTTTGGAAGTAGACAGAGTTGTGGTTGAATGCCCCATCCTTAGTGTATAAGGCAAATTCCAACACACATGCACACTGTGTAGATCCAGCGAGTTGATATTTGTAAAGCTTGTATGGCATGTGGTCAGGAACTGAAAGATACCAACTAAAATCACTTTTGATACTGTACAGGTGTGTTACATGGAGTTGGGGTGGGGAAGCTCAGCGGCAGATCATGTGGTTTGCATGTACGAGGCCCTAGGTTCAGGCTCTGGGCGGTGACACACATATGCACGTGCCTACACCGTGTGTTTGTATGTATTTGTGTGTGCATGTGTGTGCATATGCACGTGAGAGAGAGAGAGAGAGAGAGAGAGAGAGAGAGTTCTGTAGGTCCTCAGTTGACGCTGTTATGCTGATGTATACCAGCCCCAAACCTACTGTATTGAAATTCCAGAGTGCCTAGCTAACCTGATCTCTCTTCTGCCACAAGAGACCCTGCCAGTGGTTTGTCTGATCAATGTTTTACTGTAACAGAAGCCAAAGTCCCAAGAAATAGCAATTTATAAATAGATAGGCCTTTACTTAACTTTTAAAATGAAACAAAATGGAAAATTCCAGTCACAACAGAGTAGATGCTTAAACAATAGAATACAGAAGTGATATATATTTTCTAAAATTCAAGGAGTGCAGAAAGCCACACCTAAGTCAAGCATAGCCACCACATTTTAAATTCTTTAAAGTCTAGACCATAAAAAACTAATAATAAAACCATTGATTAATATATTTCTGTAACTTATCAATTCAAAGTTACATTAATTTGCTTAAAAGTGAAAATCTTAACATTTTAAATACAGAATCTGAAAACAGTAGAAGAATGTCTAGCAACAAGACATCTGAGGAGTAATCGCCAGGCTCTAATAGGCCTTCTTCACCAGCAAGCGACACTTCTAAAGTGGAGTCACATGGAAGTCATTTTCAGACCTACAGACCGTCTAGTGAGAAAATTTGTATGTCTGGAAGCAATGACATTTAGCCACATCCACAAACTCCCAAGGCACTGATATAACTGGGTTTTTCCTTTGAGTGTCTTTCATATGTATCCCAAATCTGTTCGTTGTGGTCGGAATAAGAATCTTAAGCTTAAAATCCGAGGAGGAAAGGAAACAGAGAGAAAGCAGAACTGGGAGTAACGTGTTATACATAATTAAATCATTCATTTCAGTTATTTTTATTTTTCAACAAAGAAGCTTGAGAATGAAGTGTTTCAGAAACAATGCCTTTAGGAACATGTGTCCTAAGATAAAAAAGCCTCAGAAAGATAAAAATGAGTGAGTCTAACAAGGATGTCTTAGAAACGTGACACAGCACATATGATTACAAAAGACCTGAGGCTCTATCAGTGGTTTTTCTGGGTGCTGGTGAAGTAACTCAGTTGGGAGAGTGCTTTCCCAGCACCATATAAAGCAGGCAAGGTGACACATGCTTATGACCCAATGTTCAGAGGCTGGCCCAGAATACAAGACAACCTGTGTCACAAAAATCAAACAAAAACCAAAATAAACAATGAAACCAACTTCAAAACAGTTATTTCTGTAGGATAGAATGAGGGAAGTCTCTGGTTTCTTTTTGTTTTGTTTACAAACTATCAATAAGAAAAATGACTTAATAAATAAAGAGGCCCTGAAGGAGAAACTGAGTCAAGGAAGGACAAGGAAGGACTCTGGAGAAAAAAAAAAAGAGTGTCTGTTTAAGTGGTTTCAAGGGTGTGTGTCACAGGCAGGGCAAAGGGCAGCAGAAGACAGCCCTGGGGACCTCTCCATGCCGTCATTCCGCAGCGCAGCGGCCATGACCTGGGAGAGAGCTCACCTTGTGTTCCCAGTAAGGAGAGAGCGGAGATGCATGTGCTTCTTATACAGATAGAAAGTTTTATGTATCTACAAGAATTTCTAGAGTTCTTATCTTTCCTGGATAAATCATTCAGAGTCTTATTCCAAGATCTTCCATCATGTCAAAGATAAATATATGCACGTGTGTACATGCATATATCATGCATGTAACATGGACAATGATTTCCAAGTTGATTACTTGAAAATCACATTTCTTTGCTTTTGTTTTGTAAAGCCTTTTAAATAACAAACTATTAATTTTTGGCGTCTAATTTAAACTGTTTCAGAAGTTGCCAATAATTTATCATTAGAGTTGGAACACACACACAGAATGCAGGTGCAGATGTGCACACACACACAGAGAATGCACGTACAAACATGCACACACACACACACACACACAGAATGCAGGAGCAAACATGCACACACACACGCACACACACACAGACAGCAACTCTGTTCCGGTTTTCTAAGAGTCTCTGTCTCAAATTACTTATCTACAAGTGCAATTTATGCATAGTATGTGCATATGTGATGTACGTGTATAATAGCCTTGTTGTGAGAATTATTGCTAACTCGTGTAGAGCAAGCTGCCTACGAGAGCAAGTGGCACCAGTTACCACAGTTCCTGCTGCCGTCCTCTACGACCCCATTAACACCACATTAGTATGGCAACAAAAATGCACAATCGGTGCATTCTAAAGTATTTGCATTTTATTTTAGATGCATAAAATGACAGTTCCTTCATTTTAATTATTGTTAAATATAAAATAATGTATGTCACTTAAAATAGAGGCTGAGAAAAGGGGCTCTTCTCCACCTTCAAGACATGTCTCCACCATGACAAATTTCTTTTTTAATTTGGAAACATGGATATGGCAGCAGACTTTTTACTATGAAAAGGAATTACAGAATAAGAGCTTAGTTGGGGAACAAAAAAGAAATCTATATGCATAGCATATAACCATATGCATAAGTACCTATGTTTATAGTGGATAATCTGTATGCCTTTCCTTGGATGTTTAGAACTAATTCTTGCTGGGCAATATTTATTTTAATGTGTGTCTTTTGTTTATGCGGCATTTGTTTAACTCTAGGAAGCTGTGATTCTTTGCCTGCCTAGAACAGCTGATGTTCTAATAAAGAGGTGAATGGCCAATATAGCGAGGCAGGAGCAAGGATGGGGGAGGGGCTGGCAAGCAGAAGAGTATAAATGCAGAGACAGGAGCAAGGAGAGAACAAGGAGAGGAGGACATCAGGGGCAGCCGCCCAGTCAGTCACAGAGTAAGAGTGAAAGTCAGATGTACAGAAGTAAGAGAAGGAAAAATCCCAGAGGCAAAAGGTAATTGAGATCATTTAAGCTTAGAAAAGCTGACAAGAAACAAACCAAGCTAAGGCCAGGCATTCATAACTAAGAATAAGTCTCTGTGTGTGATTCATTTGGGAGCCAAAAGAGTTAAACTTCACACAACAAAATCTGTCGTGTATGTAATATATTATATACATATATACATAAAATACATATAAATATAAAATATAAAATACATATAAATATAAAAACATAAAAGCAATGGCATTTAAAACTAAAGTATTTAGTTGTAATCCAAATACTTCTATGTCTGTGATTTGTACAGCACACACCACTGATAAGTCTGACTTGTTTCTCTACAGGACACATAAAATAATGAAATTTAAATTCCCAACAAAGTATATTTCTGTTTTGAAGTCACCTCTCCAGTATGCCCAGTTTGATCACATTTATCATCTCTTTGACATGTCCTTTCTCATGCTTTAGAAACTGCAAAAGGGACAGGTAAAAATGAACCCAAAAACCAGTCTCAGAAGGTCCGAGGGAAGGGAAAGAGCAATGTGGATGTCTGAGTGTCAGTTCTGACCCAGAGCTCGGATCTGCGAATATATTCATGTATCAAGAAGAAGGGCTACATTATGCCCAATCACACAAATACCCTCAAGTTAAAACTAACAGGTTGGTAAAGCTTTATTAAACAAGACAGTTAAATTTCTTCTTCTCACATGTGTCTTTAAAAAACTGTGCATAAACCTGGATATGGGAAATCAACTAGCTAAGGAGGAAGAAAAAGGGGGGGGGGAACAGTACCTTTCATTTGGGTATTTCACCACTGCACCACAGGGAATTAAACTGACATAGGTTTTCTTTAATTTTTATTTGTTTATTTCTTCCCCTTTCCCCACAGTCTTACTATGAAGTCCTGGCTATTCTGGAATTCATTATGTAGACCACGCTAGCCTCGAACTCAGAGATCCACCTGCCTCTTTGCTGA
Source organism: Bramus lutescens (assembly GCA_001685075.1). NCBI lineage: Eukaryota > Metazoa > Chordata > Mammalia > Rodentia > Cricetidae > Bramus > Bramus lutescens. The sequence goes on from LOEQ01001557.1 coordinate 230,512, forward strand.
ATGATGGTGTTTAACTCCTAGCTTGGCAGCACCGCTCTTACACACCTTGTATATATTCTGATGTGAACTAAGGAAGGATAGACAAACTGAGCCCAGACGTTGATGATGTAACAATCTCTCTCGGCTCCAATACTTGCTGCATTCTCTTTTGAACTAAATGAGCCAGTGGCTAAATTACCTTCCCAGCCTCATCCTCAGCATAGCTGTGACTTTGTTCTACTCTGTGGTCTTTGCTCCCATCCAATCAGGATGATGGCTAATTGCATAACAAGGGAATTAACAAGAAATATAACAAGAAAGCTCACTCATGGAAAAAAGATAGTAAAGTAATTGGGCTATTTTTACCCTTCTACCTTAGGCATGGGACTCCAATACCTTCAATAGTCTTTGAGACTACTATTGGTACGTAGTCCCGGCCAAGCCTGAAGAGCCTTTATGTGAAGGTTTGATACCAGGAATGTTCAGGGACTTGAATTTCTGAATATTTGCAATAAATTTATATGCAACGTGGGGATGAGGCCCAAGTATAAATTTGTTATTAACATTAATTTGTTTTATATATATTCACATATACATTTTATACAATGTATATAACACAAGTTTACACATTTTTAGCACATCTCTGTTTAACTACAGCTTGTCATTTGAGTTCAGGTATTTATTTTGGTATCTTTTTTTTTTTTTTGAGACTGTATCTCTCTACATAGCCATGGCTGTCCTGAAACTCACTTTCTAGACCAAGATGACCTCAAACTCACAGATCTGCCTGCCTTTGTATCCTGAGTACTGGGATTAAAGGCATGTGCCACCACGTCCAGCTGTGGCATCATTTTTGACATTCAAAAGTTTCAGATTTTTGATTTTCATATTAGGATGTTCAATGTGTATTACTTATAGAAAGTTGTAGTTTGCTTTTACAGACAGGACCACATTGAGACTATGCCAAAGGGCAAAGGCTATTCAGCAAGCAGAGGGTTTAGTGTAAGCACATACTCCGGCCTTGACCAGGACAGTCTTATGCCACATCTGCTTTTACAGTTACTGCCAATACTTCCCCTTCCATTCTCAAAAATGCCAATTTTGATAACAAATTCTATTCTTACGTTTTCAAGAATAAAATGCTTTTATTTTTACCAGCAGGCTCCCATTCAGCCAAGAAACTTCCCCAAATTCAAATGAAACGAACCTACGAGGGCAGCTATGTCTGACCTAGGTATGCAGTCTGAATATCTGACAGACAACTGAACTCCAAGCTGTTATCCAGCTGACTTTATTGCTTGTCTTCTCCAATGTAAGACTGGTAATGTGACAGGAAGAGTCCTATGGCACCCATGGGTTTCATGAAGGACCAGGAAACAACACCACTACTGTTGAGCTGCTGAAGTCACCAGAATTTACAGAAAAGAACCTGCCTTAAAAGACTGTGCAGATTATATAGCATACAGTCATTTCTACCCCAAGAAAAACTGCTTTCTTTCCATATCTGCTCTAAGCTTATTTGGAAATCTCTGCGGTAGGTGCGCAGTTAGCTGTGTTTAACCCAATTTCGAGCACAAGTCTGACCCTCTTGTCTCAGGCCTCCACTCTGAATGCCAGAACTGATGGTCACCTGCCCTGGCAGGTGTGAGCGCGTTGACCAAGGGCTGTGGTTTAAGGATGACAACAAGGGCATCAAACCATCTCTGCCCTCCTTCTGCGATAAAACTGCCAACAGCTTTCTTATAACTGATAAGGCTGACTAGTACATGTCTTAATCTTTACTATTAAACACCAGCACTAGAAGAGTAGCTGTAATTCACAAGCCTGCTTTCCACAGAGCTAGAGTTCTAATTACATACACTTGTTAACAGTGGCTAAAAACCAAAAACCATCCTATCTAAAAAAAAGGTGATGGTTTGTAAGAGGAAATGGAGAACATGTTAGTGACAGAAGCTTGCACAATAGAGATACTTTCTGAACTCTCTAATAGAGAGGATATTTTACACCCAACAAATTACTTTGTTCGCAATGCCCATAAGGACTGCTAACCAGCCACTGAAACAGCACAGACAAACTGAGCATCAGCAAGTGACTCCCACTCACTCTTCCTAAGGAAATTACTCATCGAACACACAACCGGTCCACCCAGAGCACCTACCATAACCACCGTGCTGCGGTTATCACAGAAGGGAAATACTTGTTTCTCTTTGAGAAATTCTTGGTATATGTTTATATTGCATTTTTCTGGGTTTCTATGTTTTTATAATGACTTCAAAGAAAGATTAAATGTACACTTAGGAAAGTATATATTACCAGAGTATCACCAATTTAAACGTAACCCCATTCTAGACAGTGCCTCCCATAAGAGAATAAAGTCTAGTAATTTATCTTAAGAATTGTAATTGTTCCCTGTGAATTTATAGTAGCCTACATGTTGTAGACAAAGATGGTATAAGATGTGTTATCAATAAACTACTCATCAAATATCATTTCCCAATTAATAAACTCTGCCAACCACCTCTGGACTGAGCATACACAAGGGGGGCTGTCAGCCTGTGTGCTAGGACTCTGATTGCTCTATCTCTTCTAAAATAAGCACCCTTCGATCTGCACTAATTTGATAAGTTCAGAAGCCCATCATAAAGAAAGTTACATGGCGACTGAAACCAGAGCATCTCAGTAAATGAATTATTCTTTAAACAGTTTTCACATTTGTACATTGACTAGCACTGCATTATGAAATAAGACCCACAGTCATTCAACAAAAGGACAGAGACTGATAAAGAAACAAATATTTCCCTTTATTTGAGTGTGTTACAGCTACTTGTGGGATACTGGTAATAACTGAAATCCTTAATTTACAGGGCTATGAATGATGCTACTTAACTGAGAACCAGCCAGCAAACAGTAGTCATCTGAAGAGCACCACTCACGGAGGGTTTCCCATACCAACTCTGCTTAGCAGTGTCTACAGTGAATTAGGAACTATCTGCATCTAAGAGTCAGAAGAACCATGCTCAAGATTATTTATCAACAGTGGGTTTCCTTACTCCTTTGCCAGATGCACATTGGTAGGTTTTGCTCCAATTGGGATCCCATATTTGTGCATAGTGTTCATCAAAATTTCCTGCATGTCGCTGTTGTAAGAGTCAAAGTCAAACACATTTCGAACCACACTGGAAAGCCCTTCGCTGGGAAATTTCTGTACAGAAAAAAAAAGAAATCTTCATTATACATGAGATAAAGCACGTATGATTATAAAGGTTTATAAAAATGATAGAGCAATAGTACACTAATGAACTTCTGCTAGCACAAATGCATTAGGTATGTCTGACAACCAGACAGTAGGAACACACCCTTACATACACAGCAGTGACAGAGATAGCTTACTTTCCTTTTGAGTTATACAAAAATAATGGAGGTGCAATTCTCCCTCTCAGGTGTCAGGGCCCCGCTCAAACCTTCTATCTAAAAACTCAGTCTATGAATAAATGAAGCAAAAAGATAAAGGAACAGGAGAGAGGGGAAGAAGAACTTAAGTGCGGCTCCCTGGAACATGGAGGTTAAGAAGGCAAGAGCCACCACAGCTAGCCATATGGTGGGAGTTCCTCTGCTGACAGATTTCATTTTATTTTGGTGCTGACATCCAAGCTGGTGTGCTGGACTCAGCAAGGCCTTATAGGTAGAGTAAGCTTTTTCTTTTTCTTTCCATGTATATATGGAACGAACACACACATACACACACGCATCAGTTTTTCAGACTTAAGGGTAGAATGTGGTATTTCTGTATGTGTGTATGTTGTAGAATAATTAAACAAAGTGAATGGACCTATTTGTCATTTTGCATAATTATATTTTAATGGGATAATCATTTAAAATCTACTCTCTTAGCAGCTTCATAATGAGAATTTGTTGTTAGCAACAGCTCTCCAGTCACTGTGCTGGGTAATAGCTTCTCTTCCTCTGCAACTAAAGTTTTTTTTCTCTTTAAAAGTCTCCCCCGTTTTACATCCCAGCAACCTATTTTTCCCAGCGAGGTTTTCTTGGAGGGTTAGAGACTGAAGAGAATTCACAAGTCAAAGGCTGTGGTGCTAGGTTGGAGATCATTATTTGCAATATATAGGTTTCTTGTTTTGTTTTATTTACCAAGTGGATTATACATTGTTTATGACCAGAGGAATTTTATTCCCTTGACCACTTATCCTGACAAATGTTCTTTTAGTATATTATCAATTAGTTCTTGTTCTGCTTTCTACCTTCCTGTCATTTGTAATACTTTCTATCCAGATACCACATGCTGGTTGTAAAAACCCTCCAAAATAGAAATATTTACTTGTTGTTTAATTATTTTCCCCCTCCAACACACACACACGTATACACTCACACATTTGCACTTATTAAAAACAAAACCAACCCATTAAATTTCTGAGCTGATTGGTAATGATCATGGCACAAACCCTTGCTAAAGCCAATTCAGAGACTAAAATAATGACCACTAGACTTCAAGATTTATTACTTAGTTATGCATATTTCATATCAGGTTATCTGACTTGACCTATTACAAAATGGAAACATCAGTTATAAACTATATAATCTTGAAGACACAGTGGTTTCGTCTAGATATCTTTGCACAGATGTATACCATACCTGTAAATGTTTGACAATGTTGACAACTTCTCTGGTAGAATAAGGATAGTTAATAATCCCTTGGTCAGCCAAGCTCCTCAGCTCTCCAAAGGCTGCCACGAGCTTCTGAAGGATGGGTTCAGGCACATTTGGGCCATACTGTTTGAGCATCTCAAGCTCTGAATGGGGTTTGGGGTTATCAATGGCATGACAGCTAAAGATGTCACCTACAGAAAGGAGAAGAATCACATTCACTGAGCAGTCAATCTACTGTAAGACACACATCAAAATGCAGTGGTGGTTTAAAGAGCCAATAGATGCTCAGAAAATCATAGAAAGTCCATCTAACAATAGGATTTTACAGACAAGAAAGAAAATGCCTGAACCAGAAAAAAACTGAGTGACATGTCTTATTCTGCATGAGTTTACTTCTACTAAAGGTTATGTTCCTGAATAATGTTTCCTGGGAGATAATAAAATACACAGAGGTAAGACTACTTTGTCCCTGCCAAAGCAGTCGGTGGTAACGAACGGTTCAGTCTAGATCAGCAGCAACAAGCTCTTATTCTGATTTAGGAACAATGTGGATAAACAGTTATTTTCTATGTGTAAAATGTAGGAGTGCTGTGTATATTTAAAACTAACAAAACAGAGCATCACGGCTTCAAGCTTCATCTCACAAACGGACATTTTCAAATTCAAACATTCAGGGCAGCTTTGTTTTTTTTTTTTTAATGAAAATGAAAGTTATCCTGAATGTAAAAAGGTACTGGGTCCTACAATGCAATCATCAAATGATTACTAAACATCTTCCAGACACCAAGTACAACCTGAGGTAATATCACCAAAGACAAAAAGTCCTCATCCTCGTGGAATTTATATTCTGCTGAGAAAGTACAGTACATGACAGGAGAAGTGGTTGTGGGAGAGGCAGTCATGTGGGCCTCACTGAGAAGGTAAAGTCTGAGAATAAGTAGCTTTAGCTAGGTGGTTACTACAGCCAAAGCAAAGACTCTAAAGCAAGTATAAATGGCATATAAAAGAGCGAGGCAGGGAAGTCTGGAGAGAGGATGTGGGAAACATCACAAAGGATATTGGACTCACTGAACACAGGCTCAGCATCTGAGAGAGGAGCTTATGTGCAGAGTGAAATGGGCAGATGGGGATTTTTTTTTTTAAACCAAAAGAGTAGGCTGCTATCTATTGAGGTCCTTTGGGGTCCAGTCCTAAGGACTTCTTCAGGGTTCAGACTGGACAATACAGTAGGCAAAGGGAACTTTTGTCTTAGGGTATCTGAGGGCAAAAGAATGAACTCTCCCACTCTGTGCTTTTCCAAATCTTTATTGTTCAGGTTCTATTCTAATTCTCCTGCCCTACTTCTGATTCTTCCCAGCTTCTCTTTCTAGCCCCCAAAATTTCTTCTTACAGGAGCTTTGAAGTGATTAAAAAAATTACAAGAGTTATCTCTCACTGGTCAAAAGTACATTTTTAGAGTAAGCAATAAGAAGTTGAGCCCATTGCCATGACAATACAAGGTTCCAAGGTTACAGAAGTAAGACCGTGACCAGACCAGGGAGGGGGGCACTGTGCCTGGTGATAAACTTTGAGACATAGGTCTACTGTCAGCAGACTGGCAAGCGAAGAATTGGCATGCTTTTCTTTAGGGTGCTTTGTGTAGCAACATCTGTGACTCTGACCTTGTGCATAGCTGTAAAGTTTTATGATCTATTTACAAAAGGCCTTTAGTCTAGTTTGAACTTGCTTTTAGGTGAGATTCAGCTAATTGTGTGCAGGTAGTCTTAGCAAAAGGAACAAAGCAGGCTTTTAAGAGTCTACAGTCCTCATGGGACAAAGATCTAGTTATGAAGCATGTCCTTATATAATTTATATATATATATCAAAATTATATAGCTAAATGAAAAATCATCTTCCTGACCACCCACAGATATATGTGCCCATAAAACTGAGATATAATCATGAGACTGCATATACACATATCACATGAGATTATACACTACAACGCAGATATTGGGGAGACACTAAGCTGCTTTTGCAAATATAAACAACACTTTTCAGAGTTGATGTCCTGTAGACCTTGGCTGGACAGGATTAACTTTCATCAGAGTCACTCTTCTAGTGGGTTGACATCTGAATTAATTGCCATATGCCATATATTTCCACAGCATCCAACAGTTGTCAAGAACAAACTGCAGAGGGTGTACACCAGTGCTTCTCAAATTTTCTAATGCTGCAACCCTTTAACACAGTTCCTCATATTGTGGTGAAATTATTTTCACTGCTACTCCCTAACTAATTTTTCTACTGTTATGAATCATAATGTAAATATCTGTGTTTCCCTGTGTTAGATGACCCCCTGTGAAAGAGTTGCTTGACTCCCAAAGGGGTTGTGACCTACAGGTCAGGAATTACTGGTGTAGGGCGACAAATGCCCATCCATGAGTCTACAGCACTGCTGTTCATTTTGCTTGAAGAGGCTCTGACCAAACTGTTACAGATCAATAAGTTTGGAAGGTAGTCTCTTTGGAGCATGGATAGGCATGCTTATTGCAGGTTGTTACCTAAGCTCAGGTCCTTCTGCACAGCATCCCAATGCAGGATCAGGGATTATTTAGCTTCCTTTATGCTGTCCTGGGAAAACTGGGGCTTGAACAACCAGCACAAATGTTGACTCACTGATCACTGATTTTTCTTAATTGTTCTGAGATAGGATCTGATGGTCTGACATTAGTCCAAGCTGACGGTGATCACTCCTATCCTCTACTGGTCAGCTTCACTTCTACTCTTACTACGACTACTATGACTACTACTTTCAGTAGGAGACATAATCCCTTATTTGCTTTTGACCAGAGTCTGGTGTTTCCTAACATGAAACTGTGGCAGGCTAATTTATTAGGCAAAAAGGTAAAATCTTAGATCTTTCACAGATCATGCCAACAGACAGGAGCAGAAGCAAGAAACCCATCAACCTGTTATTTTTTATTATTATTCATAATCAAGATGAGAGAGGTGGTGGCTCCAATTGGTGGCTAATATGGATAACTGTGAGATGATTTGGAATGTGTTTTAAGAGTCAGTAAGATTTTCTGGTAGATGGTAAGACATGTAAGAGAAAAAAGAAGCTCAAGAAAAATGTTGTTGTCAAGAACAATGGCGTGATTATCATAAATCAAGGGGATCAAAAAGAAATATCCATTCAGTGATTCCTCATACTGGGGAATTATTAGATCCAAGTTAAGACAAGTTGGAAAAAAGTGTTTGGCAGGGAATTGGAGAGTCTGGCTGCAGAGAAATTCATAGCAGTAACAGTTATTTAAGTGATGCTGTGAAATGATATGCTTTGATTTTACCAAGGGAAAGAGTATAGATAAAAGATGACAAAAGAAGACCAGAACATTCTATGAAGGAGTCAGTGTAGAAATTGAGGAAAGGTCATCAATGTGAGAAAAAGCTCAGAAAGCATTGAGGAAGGACCAGACATCAAGTAAGGACAGGAGAGTGATTAACCGTGGCAATTGTCCTAAGCACCACTGATGCTAAGACAGAACCAGGGACTCCATCACCGGGTTTAGTCATAGACTGGGTTTAGTCAAGAATTGCTTCTGTTGGGTGATTCAGGCAAAGATCCGATTAGAATTGACTTGAGAGGGGCGAAGAAGAAATGAATGTTGGAACTGCAGCTTCTAAACAGACAGCTGCTGAGAGCTTCTAACAGTAGCTGGCAAAAAAGTAGGTGAATGGAGAGACACTGTGTCAAAAAAATATAAAGGAAAAATAAATCTAAGGTGCCAAGAGGCTAGGGATTTAGAAGACCAAAGTTGTCCAGCAACCACTGTGGGGAGAGGGGAAACAGAGCAGGGAAGTGGGGAAGGAGAAAGCAGAGTGAGAAGAGGAAGATGGGAGAGGGGCAGGTAGAGGGCTGGAGTGGGTGTCAAGGAAAAAGGAGTAAATCAGGAACGAGAGTGACTAATGGAACAAGGTGATGGCAGACAGAGACAGAATGGACAATGAGCATCACTGTAGACTCAGAATGAATGTGAAAAGAGGTGCCTTAGGGTGACAGTGGCTGTGAAGAACCGGAAAAGAACTTCTACTTTTCCACACTAGAGAAAACTATAGGCTTGCTCTAGAGTGGTCACATGAGCACATTTGTAAGAGCAGCATTACTGCAGGAATCTAAAATAAAAATTGCATAAATAGTATGAGGACATACAGCTGTTCCTCCTAAAATGTAGAGAGTAGACTACTGCACTCATTTCCATGACTTACTGCTTCAGTTAATATTCCTGGGACTGATTTCAATTCAGCATGATTACTTACCTCATTTCTCTGAGTAGTGGCACACTACTCTATGGTCCAGACACAGAGTTTCT